>OZ026615.1:64902900-65360400 GCA_964020975.1 Hermodice carunculata | reverse complement strand
TTTACTAAAGTCATAACGAGATAGATCTATATTACTTCCATCTGTGGCAATGTTAAAATAGTTCCTACTTTGTCTTGTCATCTAAATTTTGGCCTTTTCATATAAAAAATGCAGAGTCTTAGCTCTATAAAAGCTGTTAGATAATGATTAAAAGCTGAAATAACACTTCAACAGATCTCATTATAAACCATGCTCAAACTGGGATGTTAGTTAGGCCTGTTTATTATTTCAGCAAATTTTGGTTACAATTTTCTTTGTGTGCAATGTCATGACAATGTTTTTCCAAAATATTTTTCCCTGGTTGACTTTTATACCATCGCCGTACGGTAGAAATACAGCAGCCCCTATTTTCACCATACAATGAATAGACCCAACTCTATCATCACCGTACGGTGAAAATAGACAAAACACTATTCTCACCGTGCGGTGAAAATAGACAAAACACCATTCTCACGGTAGGGTGAAAACGGTCACTCCGTTTAAAAAATGACAGGTCCCCAAGTTAACTCTTCTCTTATGAAGGTACAAATTCTTGATTTCCGGTATTGTATGCACATGGCAAAAGGTACAATCTCGAATTGTCCGCGATGTCCGTGATATCTTCAACACGGACATCGCGGACAATTACAACGCGGACATTTTCTGGCTCTGTGTCGAGATTAAAGCTACGGAAGCCGGTATACACGACTAAGCTTTGGCATGATTAAATGTAAATTTGGACGTTGGCTATTGCTTTCGGGATGGATCTGAGCACTTTTCTTTCTCTTTATTCTTTTCTTTCTGAAGTTCGGTGTTTAGCTCTGCATTTGGGGTGGATGTGAGCATTTTAAACTTGCTTTCTTTCTTTTTCTTTTTTTCTTTCTGGTATCTATTATTTCCTTTATCAACAATTATAAAATGCCTGTAGCTGGAAATATAACTTATTATTTAAATGTTTCCCAATATTAATTGGAGCCTTGAAAAACCAAGCATCGTGAAATGGGATTCTTGAAAAAGTGGAAGATGACAACTTAACCCTGTGACAACTAGCTCCGTCTCCCGGCCCCTGCTTGTTGTTCCAAGCCTATATAAAGAGTTCAGTGGTTTAATTATTTATTGACATTCTAAATGAAAAAAAAAAAAAACGAAACTACTACCATGTTGCCATTAATTATTGGGAAATTATGAAAAATACACATTCATAACTTTCATAATTTTATTATCTGCTTGGACTCACAGCCTCACATCAATACATTATACACACATGCATGTGACCAGGGATCCAAATTATAATTGACCTTTATGCCAACACAATTCAATCACACAAACACACTTCTGATGAATGACATCATATGACCAACTGGTCATGGAGAATACAGTGATACCTACTATTTAAGACCACCCAATCTGCCAGCCACAAGTGGCTACAAATAGCACATACTCTTAAATTACTCATGATTTACAAAGAATATATATCAGCTGTTGCTCCGTCAGAAATGTGGTAACAAAAGGCAGTGGTCTCTCACTGCAGAATGTGGTCTGATAGTTAAGGTACTACTGTATTTTAAAATGGAAAACTAATATAATTATAATAATTGTAAACAAGCGAAAATTTCAAAATTTCAAAAGACAAAACTTCAGATATGAAGCAGAGCTAAAGATTCTATGCAGATGCTGTCTCCAAGACAGTAACTCCAAGACTGAAGTACACTTTGACTCTTAAAGTTGGAAAGGTTCTAAAAGCCTGTGATGCAATATCCGCCCACTAATTTGCATATTTAATGCCTTGCGCTTGTCACTACCCCACATATAGTTAAACGTTGACAGTGACAGGACATCACGTATGCAAATCAGCATAATCAGTGGATACATATTTGCCTCACAATCATCAACAAAGTCACTCAACAGACTGGCAAATGTGCTCCAGTGGCAAATATGCTCCAGTGGCTGATGTTCTCCAGTGGCAAATGTGCTCCAGTGGCCACTGTGCTCCAGTGGCAACTGTGCACCAGTGGCAACTGTGCTCTAGGGTAGCTGCAAACACAATACACTGCATGGCATTTAACGGCTTCTCCAATCTCAGAGGTAAGCTTATAATTCTTTGTGTAAACCACACGTCCATCCGGCTGATTGTACAATGTACTCACCATACCCACACACATTGTGCAGTCATTGGTTACACAGGATCGATAATTGCCATTTCATTTAACATTGACCATTTCCTGAAACAAAAGAGAAAATAGGATACAGAGTTCATTTAGAAGTTAATATGATCTTGCAACTGGTATTGTTGTTTAGGGGTACTACATGGAAGAATGTGTACAAGAAACAAGGTCATTAAATTCTGGTGGGCCATCTGACGGGACAACTGCACTCACATTGACAACTTCCTGAAACAGTATGACAACCCTGATTACTGAGACTCGATTGTCTTGGGATATATAAAGAAACAGATTTTATTATTTCCATCAACTGCATTCATAATGGTATAAACCCATACATGCAGCATACAATAGACAACAATGATCTTGGGTTGGGTTGATATAAGGGCAATGTGAATGACTATCATGATGAGTCCACTAAAACTCTGTTCCCACATACAATGTAATGGTACCTGCTCAAAAGACCACCTCTCATGAAAGACCCGTTAGTTTTTAAGACCGCTCTTTCAAGACACTGGCCTCTAATTTCTTTGCTATCTTACCTGCAGAACATGCACCTGCCATATGTGACCACTCTTGTCTGGCTTTAAGAGTGGTCTTAAATAGGAGGTACCACTGTAGTCCATGTCATGCGAGGTCCGAAGGCAGGCCCTGAAATAGCACCTCTAGACAGGTAACCTCTCACTAGAGGTACAATAACACAAAAAGATAGTAGTATGCCAAAAAAAAGTGGCCTTTCAAGCCAGGTAGTCTCTCATTTGGAGCGACTTATCAAGACAGGGGGCCACTGTACATAATCACTGATGACTGAAATATTCTCTATTGTAGGGTACTGCAGTGATAATTTACATTTTTTGAGTTGCCTTATATACTAAATGTGGACCCATACCTTAAAATTCAACCCTTTTTCCCCACTGCATATGCAGATATCAAATTTTCTTAAATATGTAAAAGAGGGATTGTGATGTTTTGCAACATTTGTTTCTTGCTTAGCCAAAAATAAACATTGAATTTACGTTGGTTTTGTTGTGTTAGTTTCATTTTGTTGATTCATTTACGAGGTATATATCAAGATCGGGAGTAATTTATTAAGGATTGGTAAGGTAAAAAAATGCAGGGATGAATACTAACAAGCTAACAGCTCCTGTGGTTGTGTATATTCAATTACTGAAGCAGGTGTCAACTAATATACAACACTGATAAGATCAAGTAGGGTGATTAACAGAGTACACAAGTCATTATGACTGGTCTGCTGAAGTGGAGTATCTCACCGTGGTGCCCCCTCAAAGTTTGTGTATTTATATATGGAGGGTTGCCCAAGGGATATCACACATCAGAACACCTACTGTAAATATAAAAAATTACTCTAACTAAATACCAATTTGAAAACAAATGTTGAGAGTTGCCAAATGAACACAAAATCACCATTAAAGACAATAAAAAGGACATACTATCAGTGTTGGTCCCCTTCATTAATGCTTGTGAATTTCCAGTCTAATTTGCAGGTGTATTAAAGACCCAGAGTCTGATCTCAGTATACATGTAACATACTAACATGGGTCGAAATTAGGGAAATCAGGGGAGTCTGGTTGCAATGCAACAATGTAAAATTTGTAAGGGCTAGTTTACAATCCCTATTTGCCCAAATGACAACTTTTTATTTCTCAACTTAATCGTTGTGGTGTTTTATAACAAGAAATGAGACGGACCAGGTATCACAAGTGGTCTGGTGGCATTTAGATACAGTTCACATACAAGTTACCCTGGTAAATGTAGAATACATTTTATACAATTCAGGGTATTCCCCAAAGCCGTATAACCCTAGAATTCAAGGGCTTTACATCTAAATTTAGGGCTTTGAAATCATTATCCCCATTATAATGAATAGGTGTGTAGGCCTTTAATTTTTCTATTGTTGCTATTTTTAGCAATCCCACTACTCTTTAAGAAAATCATAGGGAAAACCCTGCACTTAAATGACTCTAATAGGAATCAACTATTACATGTTTATTCAGCTGAATCTACAACACAGAATACACATAATTCTTGAATGTTGTGTACCTTTGCAGATGGGGTAACATAATGTGACCTTTTATAATATATAATTATGAAATGAAATATAGCATATCAAGTATTTCTTTGTGAATTGAAAATGGAAATTTTGACATTTGTTTTTTAAAATGAAGTCAAGAATATCAAGTATTTCTTTGTGAATTGAAAATGGAAATTTTGACATTTGTTTTGGGTCTACATGCAATGATTTAATACCATATTCCACATTAATTAGTCTGTAACTTACGTACAATTTTACTTCTTAACCTGTTCTCATTTTTCCCCTTAAATTTTGTTAAATTTTAACATGGATGCATACAATCGCGCATTATATCGATACTGACATAAGCACAGGCACACTGCTCGTTGTGAAATTACCTGTGAATTCCAAGTGCTGTGTGACTCAGTGTACAATTATTTGGTGAATTATTTACATCAAAGAAAATGGGTAACTTCATGATCGGCCATGATCTTGTATGATTATGAACATGATAAATCCCGGTTCCCAAAAAACAAAAGTCTAAATATCAGACTAATATACAGAGTCTAGGCTCACCATAACCCTGGCCTTATGTTTGGATCGAGACCATGTTGCCGCCTTATATTACATTTAAACGAAATCTGAAATTTGTCCACGTCCAAAGTCTAAAATAACTAATAGTTCCATGTTTAAGAAAGTTGCAGACGCCACAAGTTGAATCCGCGTCGATAATGCCATGTATGTACTCTCACACCAAACTTTCACGGACAAATGAAGATTGTACCTCACGGACATCGCGTACATTGCGAGATTGTACCTCAAGGACATCGCGGACAATTCGAGATTGTACCTGTTGCACGCACATGTCGATTGGCAGCTGTCGATCGTTGGATAGCTGGAGAAGTTTCTTGTAAAATCTGCAGGTTATCTTTTGTTCTGTTCTCTCCAAATACAGCATTTGTTCAACTATCTCTTGTCAGACAGTTGTTAGTATATTTGACACTTGTAAGTAATATCCGAAAGGGCGAAAGCCTAGAAATGCACAAAAATCATTGTCATTGTCATTGAAAACGTTTGTCAGCCCATATTCTGTTTTTTTTTGAATTTGGCATTTTGTATAATCACGGGGGAATAAACTAGTCTGGAGTCTCATATTTGTGAGACCTCGTCAGCAGTAATAATAATAATAATAATAATAATAATAATAATAATAATAATAATAATAATAATAATAATAATAATAATAATAATAATAATAATAATAATAATAATAATAATAATAATAATAATAATAATAATAATAATAATAATAATAATAATAATAATAATAATAATAATAATAATAATAATAATAATAATAATAATAATAATAATAATAATAATAATAATAATAATAATACGGTGGCTCTCCGCTTGTCTGCCGCGGTCCTGTTCAAAGGTGTGACTCGATTGCATTATCATCTAGATTGGACTCGCATGTCCAGATCTGTCAAGTATAATGGGGTGAACAATTGTCGGACAGCTAACCAAGTTGCGTTCATTGCCAAACTACCTATCTTAGACTTAGTATCTATTCTATACTGTCATTTAATATTGTTTGGCAGTGTCGCAGAAAAGGCCAGACACTGTGGTTTGGTGACATATGCTCTTCGTCAAATCACAGACTTTGGATTTCGAACGGGCACATATTTTATAATAGATGATCGAGAAAATCCAGCCGTGAACAGAATTTCAGAAAGTCAGGTGATCCAAATGTCGGACTTCGTCTAGGAAAGGTATTTGGCTGCAAGTTATACAATATACTGCTGGGGGGGGAGGAGGAGATGCCATCCCGCTTGTTACTAAAATGCACCATTTTACATGCTCAATTTCAAATTTTTTTGTGTGGAGACGTTACACTCCCCCCTATAAAGGCTTCATGCCTTTAAATTTAATGCTCGTGAGGTTGCCTTCCGTTCTCTTTCTTTCTCTCTCTCCCTCCCTCCCTCTCTCTCTTTCTTTCTTTCTTGCTTTCCCTCTCAGCGATTAAATCTAGCACCTGACGTTGAATTGTCAGGAAGTTTAGAATGTGCAAATTAGCGGCAATTAAAGTTATGCACACAGGTTTTTGACACCTGCCAATGCAAATGTCCGTGAAAAAAATTAGGTGTTTTAAATTATGCTAACTACAGAACTTGCAAACCTTAGATATTGAACGTCTTCAAAACCATAGTAAGCAGAGTTTTCAATTAAATAGTAATTTATTGGGTTACACCATAGGTGCATCCAATGAACAATGAGTCAACATTGTAAACCATTAATTTATGCAAATTAGTCAAGTACACAAACTTTAAATAACAAATATCTTCAAAGCTGTTTTAGATGGAAGTGTCAATCTAACTTCCATTAACAGGTTTGTGCCACAGCCACATCCAATAAACCTTAAAGCAAAGTGCTGGAATTTTAATTTTTGTAAATTAGGCAAACTCATAAATGAGAATTTTTATTGTAGAGAGAGATATCATTCCAATTTTAATTTGCAGATTTTGTGATATAGGCACATCCAATGAACAAAAGTTGTACCATTTTATTGTATTTAAATAAGGGGAGTACACAAAATTCAAATCTAAAATATCTTCATAGCTTTTTTAGAGTTGCCGTTCACTTTCAGTTTGTAGAATTGTGCTGTGGACTCGTCAGATAAACAGTGATCAAAAGTCGCAGCACTGACAATTTATGCTAAGTGACTTACATGTATCAAATGATTGAATTTGGAAAATGATACATGGTAAAGCAAACAAATTTAATATGCCATTCCATTTTCACTGCTACCTGTTAGTCCAGTGGCATATGATTTGTACACCAAACAAATATAATTTGAATCTGGGTAATTGTGCACACGTTTCACTGTATTAAAATTTCTATGTTAATTGTCTCTGTTATCAGTTATGTAGAGATTTACTGAATAAATAAAGGAGCACAGGCATCTTGTATCCAATCTTGGCCTCTTGGTTATTTGAAGAGCAAACTTTTCTGTCTGTTGTAGATTGTAGATTTTGCAACTTGTGTTCCTGGCCTCAGATGCTGGTCAACAGAACATTTATTTCGAAAATGAAGAAACTTTGTCTTTATTGAGTTACCAGCAGCACTGAAAACTATTTTGAATGAAATAGCTTATCAACCAAGAGAAAATGGTGAACTAACATTTCACTGTGGCATGCACTGCTCTAGCACATGTGTAAAGCAATGTGCATCTGTAGCCAGATTGGAAATAGATTCAGTTCAATATTAAGATTTTCTGCATGTTTACTGAAAGTAGTAATACCCTGCAGCATAACATATACATGCATAGATCTGTGTAAGGCAAGATCACAACTGGGGGATCTTGAGTTTCAAAAACAGACTTTGTGGGGTGTATGTGTGAGTTGCTTTAATGGCTGGTAGAGTTCCTGGCCTACAGGTAACCAAAACAAAACAAACCACGCACACAAACTGTACACGTGTAGCCATGTGAAGATATATACTGCAGTGTACCCTACTGTAACAGTTCTGAAAAGGGAAGAACTTTTGGGTCTCCAAAAGACTCAACTTTACAAAGAAAATGTATTATTGCCATCAAAAGAGAGGATGCAGAGACCATGATGTGATACAATGCTTTTCAATGGGAAGAAACTGGCAAACACTTCTGTAGCACCGTGGGACTGAGTAAGCCTTGGTAATATTAGCTGCTAGGTTTGGGCCTACTTCACTCAGGATAATCCGTTAAATGTTCAAAATATCTTAAAATTATTTTAAAGATAAAGTTATCAGTCCCACTTGGATTCTTATGCACAATTAATTCTTTAATTAAAGTCAGGCTGTGTTCAAGATCAAAAGACTGCTTGTGTCATTCTTGTGGTCAACAAGATTCAACATTCAAAAGACTGCTTGTGTCATTCTCATGGTCTCTTATGTCTTGCTGCATGTACAACCAATGGACACAAAGTCAGTACATGTATAGTAGGATTTTAATTTATGCAAACTTTGAAGGCACACAGACAGATTTGCTTTGAGGCGAATAGTTCTTTTTAATTTTTATTTTGTAGATGATTGCAGTGTAAATGGTTATTGAAGATGCAAATCTTCTAATCTTGTATCATGTTGTGAGGAAAGAGTAAAAAACTGAACTTTTAAGCAGTAGATGCTGAAAAATGCATCAATCAAGGTGCAGAACAGATTCAAACAATGAAACTGATTGTGCACTCATATACAATAGGGTTATTTTTTCTCTTACCCTGTTTTGTATACTTTAACAGTATGTAAGCAGACTAAAGTCAGTAAAGTTTTCTCTGCACAACTAGCTATTTTCATGGTAAGTACTATAAGGTACCAGATGTACCTGACTGCTAGGACTAACATACATGCAACAAGAAAAGGTTAAGCAGGGGGATTAGTTACATAACGTTACCTCTCGACCACCATCGCCAAGACCTCCATGTCTGGCCTCATCGCCCGACACAATTGAGTTGGGTTGTAACTTTATTGTTTCCAAAAATTTGACTGTCTTGGTGACGCCCCCACTCAGTTTCTCTGATCTGAATGACTTCCAGTGCACATGCTCCCCTGTTCTTCCATCCTCCTCGGGTGCAATCTCTGGCACAGTCGAAAAATTGGGAAGCTCCGTGAACTTCTGTTTACCGAGACTGTTCTAGTGCTGTAGGCACTATCTCCCCTGTAAATTTGTTTTCAAAGTGTTCCAAGACTCTTTGAAGATAAGCATGGCTTAAATGTGATCTGTGGATACCCAGAGAAAAGTGGAAGTAAAGCTGGTAGTGTTGGCTTGAACTTGATCTTTTCCAAGATGTGGTCTGGCAGGTCAAATCGCAGTAGAGCGAGTACAGTGCGAGCCCGGCAACTGCTGCTTGGCAGCATGCTGTGAGTGTTGATCCAGTGACCACTTTGCCTTCTCCCTTGTTGGGAAAAGGTCAGAAGTTGGATTAATGGAACCACTACATGGCTGCCTGGGACGACGATGGACATTGTTTGGCAAACAACTTGGCTGCGTGTGTTCTTGACGGAGCACCTGTTGGTTTTGTGTTCTTGGACTTGGATATTCAGGTCACTAATGACAGGTTTTGTATTCAAGTCTATCACAAAATAGATGAGTTTAACTTTGAAGTGGTTAATTATCCTTTCCTGGACAGTAATATTTCGGAAACTATTGGATATAATACGTTTTTGTCACAGATTTTGAGATTTGGTCGTATTTGTTCTAAATTTCAGGACTTTGCATCTAGAACCAAATTTATTTATAATAAACTTGAGTCAAGAGGATTCAAAGATGTACTTTTGATCAAATATTTCTACAAATTTTGCTGTAAATATCCCGAGATGGTTTGAAAGTTTGGCTTCTATAATTTTAGAGATTTTAGACTTGCCTGTTTTGCTACTTAATTTTATCTTTTGGCATCATTCTGTTTTAATGTTCACCTTTCAGACATTTTAGGCTAGCTTGTTTTCTGTTAGGTCAAACCCCCATGGGCTATAGGTAGCAAGCAGCTACTGACGACAGTTACAAGCTTGCCTGATTGTGCTTGATATCTGTTTAAGAAATATTACATTTTCGTGGCATTCTCTTGACTTAAACACAAATAATGACTTTCATTCTTTTCTGACTTGCCCTATAATTTAGCTGTTAATATCCAAAGATTATTAGAAAGTTTGGCTACAATAATTTACAGTTTTTAGACTTGTCTGTTTTGCTACTTAACTTTATCTTTGGCATCATTCTGTTTTAATGTTCACCTTTCAGACATTTTAGGCTAGCTTGTTTTCTGTTAGGTCAAACCCCCATGGGCTATAGGTAGCAAGCAGCTACTGACGACAGTTACAAGCTTGCCTAATTGTACTCAAAATCCTGTTAAGAAAAATTGTTTTGATAACATGTTTTTTGACATAAATGCTAATGACTTTCATTCTTTTCTGACATGCCTAAATGCACATTTACTCAAAATTGACAGTATTTTCTCAAATGTCACAAACCTGACACATTAAATTGATGCATTGACTCAGAGTTGGCAGTTAAATAGAGCTTAATTGTTTGAGGGGTTGGTGTCATCACAGAGTTTGTTTTACATTTCTGGTGCAGGGTGTCCATTGTTGCAGTCCTTGTTGGGAATTGACCTGGGTTTCAGTGTTCCAAGACGCCCTGAATTGCAACCCGAGTGCTTGGGAAATCGACGGAGGTTCCAGAATGCCCAGGCAGGAACCCGTAGGTTTCCATCCTGGTTTCACCAACTTGGTCTCTGAGCACGGACCAGGGAGTCCAAGCTCTTGGGAGATCCAAGCAGCATCTAGCCTGCCTTTTTGGAAGGATCTCCGAAGTGGTGGTCTTCAGAGGGAGTGATCAGCAACTCGAGCAGATCCACTTGCATCAGCAGACTCCTGACCATTGATTCCAAGGCTGTGGAAAGCCTGGGGTCAGCGGCTAGTGAACCTCTAGTCGTCGCCTTAGGTGGTGCTGAGGGCTTCTCGTTCACAATGGGGATCTGTTACAAATGATTTAATCGTCATAAATACCCCATCACACAGCTATTCGCTGCCCTTCAGCGAAGACAGGCCTCCATCATACCTTGAACCCAGCAGTTCACACCCGCCATGCAGGAACCCAAGGCATTGGCTTTCCTAGAGGTGGTAGAAAAGCATCGGAGCAAAAAAGCTGTAGAGTGGGTGGAGGATCCTGACTTGCCCCGGTTCTACAACCTACTCTTCCCAGTCCCCAAACGTGACGGAGGCTGGCGTCTGGTCATAGACCTATCCTGTCATTGCTGAACATGTACTTGGAGATTCCATTTTTCAGGATGGAGACTCCACAGTCAGTGGCGGTGGCCCTGTGTCCCCAGGAATGGACGAAGTCCTTGGATCCCGAGAGCCTCCAGGTTGGCGTATGTTGAAAGTGGGAGATCTCCCTCCTGCAGGTTCTGAAAAGTGTGGGTGAGCACCGAAGGTGTGAAGCATAGCTTGGAGGGTCTGGGGGCATGCTTCCTTCCCCCTCTTCCGAAAAAAATTGAAATTTGCACCTTCATTGCCTGCATTTTTGAACCATTTTAGGCACCATCACAGACACATTCCGTGCATATATAGTACAACAGCATGGCAAAACAGTACAGCTTTACAGCTACTTATGATATAATGCTACTCTTTTTTTATTTTATAATAGGGGGAGACATTTTGTGATAAACGGGAGAGTGGGAGACTTTATAAAAAAGTACGAAAAAGCGGGAGGTCTCCAGGCTCTTGGAGGCTCTGAGTGACAGTGGCCATGTGGCCCCAGGAATGGATGATGTCCTTGGAGCTCAAGGACGCATTCTTCCACGTGCCCATTGTGGAGACCTCAAGGAAGTTCCATTTGGCTTTTCCTTGGCACCTCCACGGGAACACGGTGCATTTAGGTGTACCTGGACGACTGGCAGATCTGAGCACTGCATCACTTAGATTCGCAGCGTCACACACAGACCGTTCTGGAACTTTGCAAACGCTTAGGCCTGATTGTGAATCCCACCAAATCTGGCCCAATGCCAGAGCAGAGCATTGTCTTTCTCAGCATCCAGTTTGACGTGGTTGCCTTCATCTGTCATTCTTCGGAAGACAGGCGGGAAGGACTCCAGCTGATCCTCAAGGCGTTTCTCCCTTGCCATCATGAACTGTCAGGTTCCCCTGGGTTGCCTACACTGTCATCCCTTGCAGCATGCCCTGTGGAACAGATGAGCGAAGAACCAGGGCTACCAAGCCCAGTTGCCTGTACTCTTGGAAGTCTCCCGGCACCTCATTTTTTGTGGACCAATCGGGAAAACGTCATGTCGAGACAGATGTTGATGTCTTTTCAGGCACAACTCATCATGTACATGGACTCATCTCAGTCTGGATGGGGAGCCGATGTGGAGGGCCAGACGGCGTCGGGCCTTTGGCTCATGCAGTCGGGCCCATGCAGTCTGCATCCTATCACGTAAACTGGTTGGAACTGGAGGCGATACGCTCAGCACTCCTCCATTTCTAAGACCTGGTAGAGCACAAACATGCTCTCGTTATGCGCGACAACAGGATCACAATCGCCTACCTCAAGTGGCAAGGTGGGTCATGCTCATGCCACCCCACTTCCTTCACACAGGTGATGTCAACTGACCAACTTCAAAACATGGAGGAGGAAGGAAGAATTAGGAACATGTGCAAAGGAAGTCATTCCCCGGATCCAGAAGAACAGGTGGAGGCGTCACTGGGACCATCAGGTTTTTGGAAACCATAGTGTGAGTACCCAACTTAATGGCACATGCCAAGGGACAGGAAGTAGCAGAGGATAGCACTTGTCAAGAGGTATCATGTGACTTGCCCTGACCATAGTATTGGTCAGAATACTGGTCAGATGACCTCTTTTTTTGCCAGTGCTGAGCTGTATCTCTTGCCTCTTGGCATATGCCATTGTGTTGGACGATGTTACCAGATACAGAGGTCTTCACAATGGTGGTCAAGAGGTTAGTATACTTACTAATACCAAAATTAGTAGAAATTTCATGAATTAGCACCAAGAGCACTACTGAACATGCTATGAGATGATTGTGGCCAGTCATCTGCTAAATAGTTTCGTGCTTCTGTTAATGCATGTAGTCCATCTAAAAAGTAGGTCCCTGTTGGAAGAAACAAACGGTTTTGGGGTGCGAATAACCTTAACCCACTGGGGATCACTGTGCCACTGTTCTTGGGTAAATATGAAAGTGTGCATTTATTGCCGCTACCAAAGTGCTTTGATGTGCACATATTGGTATTGCTTTGTGTTTCAGAATTCTCTTTTTGTTTGCCTAGAAAACTTGGCTTTTATTTTTTTTTAAAAGTTTTATTAATGTTATTGTTATTATTACTGTTATTATTCTTATGCATACACATGTGCCTAATTGAAATATGCTGACATTACTTCAAAGAACTGTTTTGTAGATTTTTCATGGGAGAGCAAATGGAATCGAATCATGTCACAGAGGAAATGCCACATGTACTCACACATCATGATGATTCAGTGCCAAAGCCAGAAGCTGTTGAAAAATTAGATAATCCAAGTATAGCCAGGTACAGCAGACAGCTTATTCTTCCTCAGATTGGAGTTCAGGGTAAGCACCTGAGTGCAAATTTTTCTGTAACCAACTTAGGAGCCAATTAAAATAGTCTTATTTCAATGCACTATTGTTGACATTTTCCCCAATCACAATTAAACATGTTTCACTGGAACTTTCCAATTAGGTTACACAGAGATGCCAACATTCAAAATGCCATCAAGGACAGAGCACATTTAACACAGCTGGAATATATATGAGAAACTACTCAGTTTCAGTGTGGGACAAACACCGTAAATGGTTAAAATTTCAGCTAATTTCAGGTACACTCCCCGATGATGAGGGAGAGTTGGCATCTCTGGTTACAAAATAAACCAAAACAGCCAAAAAACTCCTCATATATTATTTGTTTCAATATTTGCCTTGCCAATGCATATTATCACAATAAGAAGGATGTGTGGACAAATATACTGTGGGCTCTGCCATGTACATGCACCATATTGTGTGTAGGAAAGGTTGACATCAGCAATGTATTTAAAGGATGTTTAGATTAAGAGTAGATGTTTACATTAGGCAAGGGAAAAATTACCTGGTCTCTATGTGTCAACTTTAATTTAGTAAAAGTAACCCCCCCCCCCAAACTAGACAAACCTTCAATGCAAAGCGTTGACTGAAGGATCTGCCAGGAAAAAAAAATCTGCCATTTGTTCAAATTGGGTCAGGTTGACACCAAAATCTAATCAGTTCATCTTTCTAGGTATGATAAGCATATTGCCAAATTTGAGGAAAATACATGGAGGCATTCTGTAGATACATGTATCATGGTAACGAGAATTTGCACATGCAGACGGATGCTGGGACAGCCATCCGGACAGACATCAGAACAGATGGACAACTCGAAAACATTAAGGGTCTCCAAATGTGAACCAAATTCACGGAAGCATTCTTGAGATATCGTTGTAATGACACTAACAAACATATAATCAGGCTGGTATTTGCTCAAATTAGGTCATGATGACACCAAAATCTTGTCAGATTATCCTTTCATTCAGGCTAATCATACTATAAAATTTGAGCAACATAATGGAAGCATTCTGGAGATATCACAGTAACGAGCCCTAACGAACATGTAATTAAGCTGCCATTTGTTCAAATTAGGTCTTGGTGACACAAAAATCTGATCAGTTCATCTTGGCATGCTAGGTAAGCATAGTGGCAAATTTGAGCAAAATATATTGCAGCATTCTGGAGATATTACGGTAATGAGCCCTAACAAGCATGTTATGAGGCTGCCATTTGCTCAAATTAGGTCAAGGTGACACCAAAATCTAATTAGCTCATCTTGTGAGGTAAGATGAGCATTTTGCCAAATTTGAGCAGAATACATGGAGGCATTCTGTAGATATTGTGGTAACGATGCACACATCTGGACGGACAACCCCAAAACAAAGGGTTCCCCCATGGGGCGAACCCTTGAAAAATAAAATAATGAATTAATATGGATTGCTGTTGTCAGAGGGGTTGAGAGTGACCAGATTCACATGACTTGTGTCTAAATTGTACCTATTCATCTCCAGGTTGTTCTTGGTAGAGATAATAAACACACCGAGTCGCAGCCAGTGGAATCTGGGCAAGTCTCTCCTATATGAAAGCAATATAATTATGAGCAAATCACATAAAAAGTGAGTTAACATTTTTGTACAGCTTCAATCCACTGTACCCCAGGATAACTTAAGGTCTACTGATCATGTTCACAGGAACTTCAGTGCAAGCAGTGAAGGAGATACCTGTTGTCAGATTGCAATCTGCTACACAGACAGGTTGTCAGTACTGCCCACTTTTTAGCTCAGCTGACTTGTCAGTCAGTTCAGCTTACAGACTGGGTCTGTGTCCATTACTTTGCCAAATTTTTATTGGGGGCATGTGGCTTGACCTTTCAAGAACCCACCCTTTGTTAGGGCATTTTTTCACAAAAACGATACCTTTCTTACAGAGATTTTATTAACTGAAGTAGCAGAAAATATGGTCCCAAATTGGCATGAAAAGTGCTCTAGGAAGAAAATTTTGACCTTAGTTAGGAAACTTGAAGATATTTTTCAGTATTCTGATTGTAGTTTCAAACAAAATGTCCCGTGCTTTCCTTGCTTGAAAAAGTCTTTAACTGGCATGATGCCTATTTGAATGGAATTTGAAAGAACATTTTGTTGCCTCAGTATTACAATACACTGTTGTGTGTGCTTTAAGTTTGAAGTACAGATGGTACAATATAATATTGAAATGATGCTGTCATACATGCTCCAATTTCCAAGTGCAGATGCGACAGTATGATAAGGATGTGACAGTTTTCATTCTTATATATCAGGTGTAAATCTTGTCTCCTGATTGGCTGAGTGGGCATGTAACAGTTTTGACTGTCAATCCACAAGAAATTTACTGTCACATGCTGTACATTTCATCGCTGGTTGAGCTGCATTTTTGATGTGGCCTTGATTTTGTTGATTTGTTGTTCTTTGGTATTATAAAGGAAATGGTGCCCTTGCCTTTGTGGGACAGGAAGAACTGTACACCTGAGGGGTGGGCTGTTAACCGTCAGCTTCACTTCAGGTTGACAGTCCATCCCTCAGGTTTTATTCTTGCTGTCTGATGCAGGCAAGGACACCATTTCATTACCGTTCAGTTTGAGAACATCAAATACATATATGACAAGTTATCCATACATGTCAGTGAAGATGATCTTATGCTTTCCAGGCCAGCTGAAGCTTGCCCAGACATCAGTTCTCATTGTTGGAGCTGGAGGACTTGGGTGTCCAGCCGCTATTTATCTTACAGCAGCAGGCATAGGTGAGTACAACAGGATTCCTTTTTTCTTTTCTTTTCTTTTTTTTTTTGGGGGGGGGGGGAGGGGGGCATAATGTGTTTGTTAATATGTCTGTGTGTGAACACAGATATATTATTTTTATTTCTCTCTCTCTCTCTCTCTCTCTCTCTCTCTCTCTCTCTCTCTCTCTCTCTCTCTCTCTCTCTCTCTCTCTCTCTCTCTCTCTCTCTCTCTCTCTCTCTCTCTCTCTCTCTCTCTCTCTCTCTCTCTCTCTCTCTCTCTCTCTCTCTCTCTCTTGCTGTTCCACTCACGTTTTATTTTTGTTTCGGCTTGAACTCCAACACCATTTGAACCATCAGTGCAGCTTCAAGTTTGGCATGGATGTAGCTCTCATGATGAAGTTTTGCCTATCAGTGGCCTTCACATTGTGCAGTTGGCGGGGAACATGTATTTTTTGTCCTTGGCATTTGGCCCCCTTTGTGGGCGTACTGGTGCTATAAACGTTATACTGCTACTACATTCATTCAGAATAGTCAACTGGTTGAAAGTAATGCAAATTAGGGACATTTGAAAATTTCAATCCCTTCTATCTTCCAAAGTAATCAATATAGAGGCCAAATGCTGATTATATTGGCACATTTGTTGAAGCTGTGCTTCTGTTGGACACATTACAACAGTTATAGAATTTAAGTTTTTGCTTATTATGGAAACTTCAAAACTGAAAAGTTATATATCTTCAAAACTATTATAGAGAGGTGCCATTCAAACTTGGAATTCATGGGTTTATGCTCTTGGCACATTCAATAAACCACAAACAAAAGTTGTAAAATTTACATTTATGCAAATTTGGGAATTATTAGAATTTTAAAGTGAAATATGTTCAGAACTCTCATAGATAGAGGTACCATTCCAGCTTCAATTCATAGGTTTGTGCTGTGTGTGTCTCAAATAAACCATGAACTAAAGTTGTGAAATTTAAATTTATGCTATTGAGGGTAATGTGAAAATTTTGAAGTCAAATATCTTCAAACCTTTTATAAATAGAGGTTCCTACTTCAATCTCTAGGTTTTTGTTATAGGCAACTTCTATGGCATGCAAACAAAAGTTCAGGAATTTCAATTTATGCTAAATTAATTGAATTTCCCTGCATTACACATCCCTACTTCTGCCATGGCATGTACAAGTTGGTTACTGTTATGCAACCATTTTGCATGCAAAATAAATTCCCCCAGGCTATCAGAACCTGCCTCCTAGGCATCTTACTCACAGTATGATAAACTGTCTGCTTTGAAAGGCCTCTTATAAGGCCACCCCACATGGAGCCCAAAAGTGGCCTTGTACGATGAGTGGCCTCAATTGGAATGTCACACTTTGTGCTCAGGAATAGTGGTATTTTAAGAGAAATGATCTTTGGTGAGCAGGGCCTTACAAGCTGGGGACCACTGCATACAAATGTTTGGGAATATATACATGTATACATGTATACAGAAAATAATTTCTCACCAGGACAGCATACAGAAAACAAGGTTGTTCCAAAATATTTGCCTGTGCAGAGTACAGAAAATGAGATGGCTTCCAGTTTGATGGTTTGGAAAATAAGATGTCCCAGTATGCCAGTAGGGAAACATCCCTTTACACCCCTGTGGAAAGACCTCATGACACCCTTAGAAACGGTTTACTTTCCACAGCCACCTTTAAAAGTGGCTGCAGATAGGGTATGATTTTTCCTGTGTATCGGGGACACTGGATATTTAACAAATCACCTTTCAAACGCTATCAAAATGTGCACACAATGAAAAGAGACAGATGTATGCAAATCATTAGCATTTGAAAATTGAACTGTTTCATGTTTGACACAAGATTGGGGTATATAAGATATATTATTTTATGTCCTTTGATTATCATAGTGACTAAAACTATGGAATAGCCACAAACAGCATATCAGTAGGAAATTAAGGACTTTTGCTGTCAACACATGCAAACTTTTCACACACAGACGGATTTGCTTTCAAGCAAATAATTTTTTTTAGTTTTGTATTTTGTATTCATTACAGTTCAAACCATTGAAGGAATTGGGAAATGAGATTCAGTGTGTCTATGTATGTGGTTATAGGCAGTATGGTATGCCTGAAACAGTAAAACACAGCCACTTGATTGTTGGTGGTAAATACCACTGTGTTGTCATAGACTGGTGTATTATACCTAGGATGCCTGTACATATCTGTGGGTGTACTGAAATGCCTCTAGAAAGCAAGCACAGTACATGCATTAAATGTGACACAGGAGTGAGTAGCCGTCTAATACTTTTAATCCTGAGGGACCCTGTGTTTCTTTTTATAGGTTTCCTTAAGGCATGGTTCAAGATTATCATCATTTTTGAATTAGTACTTAAGGCACTAAATTTCATGCCCCCCTCCCCCCCCCCCCCCAGTCTAGTACTTTTAAAATGATGATTTTCCTAAAAATTAATGCCACAATTGGAAAAATAGGCTAAAAATTGGCCATCATTTTCCAAATTCTGCAAAAGGGTACAGACCCATTGAACCCCCTCCCCCCTTGCATACTGTAAGTACTAATTCAAAAATGATCAAAATGTTGAACCTAATAGAAATTATGTTATCTGCTTCTTGTTTTCTGAAGAATATGGACAATTAGCCCATAGCTTTTTTGTGTGCCTTGAGGGTACATTGCACTAAAATGTTTTGAAGAAACTGACTGGGTCCCCAGTGAGTTAACCAACCAAGAAAAGTGTTTTTACTACCAGACGTGCCAGTTTTGTAAATTGATGCTTGTGCACTCACTCTACATCACTCCACCAACTGGCTAGTGCTTGCTTAGTTTGCCAGTTTACCACCTGGTGTCATCTGTGAACAGCTTTGGAAAAGTACACGTTACATGATTATCTCATTTGACACAAACCTTCCCCCCTCCAAAATGCCACCTTCATGAGATAATCTTTTTAAATGACTGAATGTCCAGAAATGCTAAATATTGTCATTAAAATGCAACAAGTTTAGCATAGGAATATATTGTGTAGGCTTGCTGATTCTTCATTGACTCCGGGGGGGGGGGGGGGGGGGGGGGGCTAGCTTACTTGTGCAGAAATGTTTTACCATGCTGCCCCTCTGAAGGAGGAAGGGGCATATAGCAAATACTTTGTCTGTGGGTGCCTCATGGGTCCGCCCGTTTAGACAGTTATCATGCAATAAGTGGAAAAGTTTTTGACATTGGGCTTTCATATTGCACATGCATATTGTCCTACATCAGCTGTCGGACAAGTGTGAAGATGGGTGACTTTGACCCAATTTCCAAGGTCACAGAGCCATTTTAGTTAATTTGGTTTTCAGGGGATAACTGAAAATTTCTTTGGTGTAGGGCTTTCATATTGCACATGTTAATCGTCCTGCATCAGGCCTCAAACAAGTTTGAAGATGGGTGACCTTGACCAAATTCCCAAGGTCACAGTCATTTTTGTGAAATTCAATGTAGTTTCCAGTCGATAACTGGAAAAGTGTTGACCTAGGATTTCCATATTAGACTTGATTATAGTCCTGCAAAATATCTGGGATGACTTTGAAGATGCGTGACCTTGACCAAATTTCCAAGGTCACAGAGCCATTTTAGTGAGTGGTTTTCATGCGATAATTCTTAAAGTTTTTGACATATGGCTTTTTGATTTCTCTTGATTATAGTAGCTCATTAGCTTTCATACGAGTTGGAAGATGAGTGACCTTGACCCAATTCCCAAGGTAACAGAGCCATTTTAGTGAATTTGGTTTTTGCACGATAACTCAAAAAGTTTTTTGCAGAGGGTTGTTATATTGCACAAACTTATAGTCCAGAATCAGGTCTCGGAGAAGTTCGAAAATGGGTGAACTTGGCCCAATTCCCAAGGTCACACAGCCATTTTAGTGAATTTCGTATTTACTCGATAACTTGAAAAGTTTTGACATAGGCCTGTCAAATTCCAGATGATTACAGTCTTACACAAGGTCTCAGACGAGTTTGAAGATGGGTGACCTTGACCCAATTTCAAAGGTCATAGAGCCATTTTAGTGAATTTGGTTTTCACATGCTAACTTGATAAGTTTGTTGCTTAGGGGCATTTTATTGCACATGCTTATAATGCAGCATAAGGTCTCAGACAAGTACGGAGATGGGTGACCTTGACCTAATTTCCAAGATCACAGAGCCATTGTAGTGAATTTGTTTTTCACCTGATAACTTTAAAAGTTTTGTGCATGGGGATTTCATATTGCACATTTTTATAGTCCTGCATAAGGTGTCAGAGGAGTGTGAAGATTGATGACCTTGACCCAATTCGCAAGGCAAGTTCGAAGATGGGTGACCTTGACCCAATTCCCAAATGAAGGTCACGGGGGGGGGGGGGTAAATTGCGTTTTAATTTCTATATTGTAGTATGTTTGTCTGGAGCATCTTCCATGATGTACTGTAAGGTGATTAAGTTTTCTTGTGTATTTTTTTTGTTTTTTGTTTCAAAATTATACAAATGAATAATGTTACCAGAAAAGTGAGTTATCAAATATGTCCAGGTAAATGGAAATCTGCATCTTGAAATGTATGTACATCTACATAAAATTTATTATATTGAGATATAAATGTAGCAGGAGTTCCTGTCTTGAGACACTGCCTCTACAGCCATAAAAAAATTAGTTGTAAAAGACAGAAAGCCTCGTATCACAGGTAAATTAGCATGGGGTAAATTGGACTTGGAATGTGCAAAGTGGTCTGTCAAGACAGGGTTGTATCTCACAGCAGGGGTATCCACACATTAACAAAATAACTTAATGGTTGCAGAATTTCAAAATAATTTAAATGTGCAGACTTGATTGTGAAAAACTTCAAAATATGTGTACCTAAAAATGAAGTAATTTACAGTATTAAATGTGATGAAAGAAAAATTTTAGCCCTTTACTGGTCCAATTACTACTGAGTCAACAACCTTCTTTGGCATGCCCACAGTATGCAAAGGAAAGTTGTTGACCTAGGGCTTATGATTTTGCAGAATATTTCATCCAAAATTCATACAAAATTTTGATAGAACAAATAAAGATTTAGAAAAATGGGTTAGCAAACTTTTGGGCACCAGGGGCCTTTTGAGCAAAGCGCCAGAACCTGCCATTTAATCAGACAAGAGACAAGCCTGTGATGCCTTAATGCTTCATTCAGCTCTCACTGGAAATTATTGTCTGCCACCTGGTGACATTTCAGATATTTCTTGTGCTGAACAGAATTTCATTTCACACTTTGACTGCTCCTTTCCAAAAACTTGACATTCAGGTATTAAAAGCTGTGTAAATTTTATGTCAGTTCATATATGGGCAGGTGACAAAGGTCCACCTGATATGAACTTTGGATCACTGTACAGATAAACATGTAAAACTGACTTTTCCTGCAGGAAGACTGGGTCTTGTGGATTTTGACGAAGTTGAATTGAACAACTTGCACCGACAGATTCTTCATACTGAACATAGGGTTGGAGTATCCAAGGCAGCATCTGCTGCACATAGCTGTAACAAGTAAGGCTTCCTTTACTGTCTGCATATTTTACATCTCAATGTCTTTCCAAAGTTGAGCAGTTTATACCCACTAAGGAGCCATTTAAAAGTGTCATCATTTTCACAAGTATACACAGTATAGGTTCTCATGTATCACCCTTTTCATCAACCCAAAATGATGGGTACCAGTATGTAATGAAACAAGACTACCTTATTTGTCCAGAGGAACCATCCATTATTCCCCATTTAGTCACATGCTGACAATGGGCCTACAAAAACACAGATACTCACAGATGATTAACATACAATCATGTAGTTCTCGAATAACCTTATGCTGACTGGCTGCAGTGGTGTTAAACTGTTATCAAGTCTGATCATTCTCCTTGTTTGTACTTGTTCCAGACCTAGTTCTTTTATTTTTGTAGATTAAACTCCAGGGTGATATGTATTCCTTATCATCTCAGCTTGAACAGTCAGAATGCACTCAGCATTGTTAGTGGGTATCCTTTTTACAATTATTCGCTCAGTACAATAGTTCAACATGATTATTAATGGGGAAATTTCAATGAAATTTTTGTATATAGAGTAAGAAGTTTGCTGGTCTGCCCCACCCCCACCACATCCTGAATACTCTCATAAAACTTTGTTAAGAAAAAATGAGATAAATCTTTACTTATCCTGGGTAGCCCAATCAGCCTAGGCTGGATTTCATTGGGGTCTAGACACAAGTGTTGCTTTTCTGTGCCAATCTATAGAATTCAGATGGCAAAGGCCTGTAAAGTTGAAACAGGTGATTTTGTAAGGTTTGGGTGTACCTTGGACATCAATAGCAAACAGAATTGAGCCTCCACAGTAACATTGCACTTCTGTCTGTAACTTGGAGGTCTTAATATGGAAATGGTCTCTTTATGGACATGGTCTTAATTGGAGATTCTACAATATTAACTTCTCCAAAATCGTCTGTGCTGTGCTGAAACATGGTGGAAATGTACCTTATGGAAGGATTAAACAAAACTCTTTACTAGGTTGTGATGTTGTCGATGCCTCATTTTAAACAGATTTTTCAATTTTGGTACTTGTCTGTTAATGCCTATGTTCCGATTGATATTATTATGCAAGTCAGTAGGTATTACAATGGAAATTTACATGTTTGACTTTTACGAAACTGTCAGCCAGATTCATTTTAGACTTGGTGGAGATGTACCTTGGCTGGGTTGCTACTAATGGTGTTAAAATGGTCATGCTTGAGTGATGTTTTACTAATTTTTTTTTTTTTTTCATCATTGTGTAAAATTAAAAAAAAAAAACTTCTGCAGAAGTGCTTGGCCCATTGCTTCAAAATTGCATAGCAACAATTTTGACAACCCATAGACCTTAACTTGTTCACCAGATCGCACTGTGGTTTCCTTTATTTGTTTAAATTTTTTTTTTGTGAATGTTGGCTTTTTTTTAATTGAAGTCTATAAGGACCACAAAAAAATAAAAATAAAACTCGTAATTGTCAGTTTTTTCTTAAAATTTCAACTATTAAATATTAAAATTTCAAGTTTCTCAAAATTTCGACTTTTTAACCTTGAAATTTCGAGATTTGAATCTAGTAATTTCGGGATTTTTTTCAAAATTTCGACTTTTTTCTTGAAATTTCAACTTTTAAAAATCAAAATTTCAACTTTTCTCTCAAAATTTTGACTTTTTTCTTAAAATTACGACTGTTTTAAACTGAAATTTTGATTTTTTTCTTGAAGCTTTGACTTTTTTAAGCTGAACTTAAAAAAAGTCAAAATTTTGACTTTTCAAGCCAGCATTTCGACTTATAAAATCCAAATTTTGACTTTTTTATCTCAAAATTTCGACTTTTTTAAAGTCAAAATTCAAGATTAAAGTTGAAATTTCCAGATAAATCACAAAATTACGAGATTTAAATCCTACAATTTTGAGTTTTATTGCAATTTTTTTTTTGGTGGTTTTTATAGGTTTCCATAATTTTTGGACTTCTGTGAAACCGCATTGCAGGTTGTGCTGAAACATGGTGGAAATGTACCTTATGGAAAGGTCCGAGAAAGTTGTTCACGAGGTGGCAATGCTGTGGACCCCTGATTTTTAACATGTTTTAATTCTGGTATATGTTGGTTATTGCATACATTCCTATTGATTACTATGCAAGTCAATGGCAATTGCAATGGAAATTCAGATTTTCCCATCTTCTCTAAAACCGTCAGGCAGATTCTCTTCAAGCTTGGGGGATGAGCCTTGGGTAGGCATCTACCAGGTTTTTCATATATTCATGCTCCAGTGATTTTTACATTTGATTTTTTTTTCTTTTTTTGCAGGGGAGTTTTTTTTTTTTTTTTTTTTATGCAAAATCTGTAAAAGTCTTCTCCCAAACTGCTGGACCAATTGCTTTGAAATTGCAGAAGATCACCACTGGTGACCCCAAGACATTAATTTGTCCAGCAGGTCATGCTACAATTTTTTGTTTCTATTTTTCAAGCAATGTTTTTTAATTTTCACTTTTCCTGACTTCTCCTAAACTGTAAATTGGATCCTCGTCAAACCTAGTGGGAATTTATCTGGATTTGATCTCTGCCAAATATTTTCACTGCATGCTGATGCTGTCATTTTTAAAATTTTTTTTTTTTAGCAAATTATTAAAAGTAGAAAAATCCGTAAGGGGATATGTACATCTTGGCACTGTAACTGTACTATGTGGATGGCAACAAATCTGACATATTGGCTTATATCTCAGGAATTGGATACTTGGCCCATGGTTACTCTTAAACATTAATAGGAAAGCCCCTATTTGATTTCTTTTGGTGTTGTTAATTTTGACCTTTAGTGACATTGAAAGGTCAACTGACATAATGGCTAATATCTCCCATGATGGTGATCATAGGGATGTAGTAGAGGTTAGTAGGAGAGTATCAATGAGGTTTCTTTTGATGTCAATTAGGGCCCCGCATTGTAGATGCGAGAGCCCTATAGTATTTGATTGGGCCATCTGTCCATCCATCCATTTTCCTTTCCAGACAATAACTTTCCATGTTATTATTCGATTACCTTCAAAGTTGGTCAAAGTATGCATCCAAGTCAAACCTTAGGTGGGATTGTCTGTGGCTGACCTTGACCCTAAGATCAAGGTCACAGGGGCTGAAAACTAATATGTAGTTTTATGCAATATCTCCAGAACACTTCAATTCAAATTGGTCACAAAATGATTCATACAGGTCTTTGGTACATAATACTTTTCGTGACCTTGAGGTCAGAGGTCATAGTCGTGGGCAATGTAAATCTGTTTCTGTGCAATATCTCTAGAAGTTTTTGATACAAGTTCAGTATATTTAGCCAATTTATGTAACTAGAGGAGAGTTCACTTTTGACTTGCCAAAGTGATCTTGTGTTCAAAGATCAAGGTCATGGGGCTGTTTGAAAGATGTGTTCCATCATGTGTAAACCCCCAGGGGCTACAGGAAGCAAGAGGCGGCCTACGACAGTTGCATGTTTGCCTAATTGTACTTAAAATCCTGTTAAGAAAAATTGTTTTGATAGCATGTTTTTGGCATAAATGCTAATGACTTCCATTCTTTTCTGATATGCCTAAATGCACATTTACTCAATATTAAAAAAATACTCAAAATTAGCAGAATTTTCTCAAGTGTCACAAACCTGACACATTAAGTTGACACATTGACTCAGGTTTGGCAGTTAAATAGAGCTTAATTGTTTGAGGAGTAGGTGACATCATGGAGTTTGTTTTACATCGCTGGTGCATACATATGGAATTACTATTGTCCATATTGCACACGTTCCTCTGTAAAATTTTGACATAGGCTGTATCAGCCCAAATAAATTAAAGGGTCTTCAGCGGGTAACTACTCAACATGTTTCGGAGCCTTTTACCCGAACATGTCTCTCTGAGTAGCGGCTCCTTGTCTAAGCTAAATATTCAGCAAAGACAACCCACATAATAAAGAATAAATATGAACGTTGCAAATGATGAATTAGCTAAATATGTGAAGTTTTGCTTATAAATGCAGAGCTTCATTATGAAAGAAGAATACCTGTCAAACAAACCATAATTACAAAATTTGTATAGTACAGGTTCAGATAAGAACAATTTGACTTACCCCTGAACCAATATGTACCCTTTCTAGCTGGGCAGCTTATCCTAGTTAAACCACCCGCCAGTGTATAACTGAAGTGGAAACAAGCTGGGGCCTTATATTCAGTCCCAGTGATAGTAAAATAAACAGTTGCAACTAGACCACCTGTACAAACCAAGGGAAATCCCAACCAAGGACTGCAACAATGGACATCCTGCACCAGAAATGTAAAACAAACTCTGTGATGACACCTACCCCTCAAACAATTAAGCTCTATTTTTGTATGTTATAAGGGTCTGGACTTTGCTCAAGTGTCAGGTTTCAAGTCATAGCATTTCAGAGTGGGGTAAAGAAAATTGTAAAAGGGGGGAAATTATTTGCTGAGTGTTTTTTTTTTTTTTTTTTACACTACAATGACTTGAAAGTAGTTACTTAACAACCATCAGATATGACATAGTTGTAGATGCAACAGACAATGTTGCTACACGATATCTGCTCAACGATGCTTGTGTACTTGCAAACAAACCACTGGTATCTGGAAGTGCTTTACGCTTTGAAGGTCAGGTAGGTATATCTGTGAAAAACTTGACCCCAAGTCTGCAGAGGAAGTTTTGTGTCATTTCTGCTACTACTAATTATATTTAACATTTGAACAGAAAAGAAATGGGACAAGTTATTTTTGACAATTAAGCACAACGATATGTACCACAAATCAATAAGTTTCAGTCTATGACAGTTTTGTACACTCTAGTGATATTTTCTTTCTTTTTTTTGTCATTTTAATCCACAGTGCTGGTTGAACTTGTTCAGAAACTGTTCACATATTGTACAATTGTAGTATGTCTAACATGGGTATGGCACTAGACTCGTAATTACAGGTGAATATCAAAATTAGTAAATTTCATGTTGGTGTGTAACTGCTGCCTGCATGCTTGTTGAGCAAAAAATATGGATTCTCAATGCAGGTCATCTGGACTGGTGATCTCTCCAGTAGGAAGGAACGTTAAAAAAATAGTAATAATGTACTTGTTGCATGCAGAAGTAGCCTTTATCGAAATAATGGCCTCCCTTGGTAGGGGCGCTGTGTGTGTTCTATTAGGGATTAATGTTGTCATTTTAAATCTGCAGCACACATATAGACGCACCAGACCCTCTTGTGATTATATGGATATATTTCAGTACATTTATATACCATGGCTGTTTTGTTAAGGTGTATCTTGCGTGGATGCTTTCAGCTGACAGTGTATAACTACAAAGGAGGTCCATGTTACCGATGTCTGTATCCTAAACCACCACCACCAGAAACTGTCACCAACTGTGCAGATGGTGGGGTCCTAGGAGTTGGTAAGATAGGTTGTGTATTCTTCTCCCTCGTAAACAGGATGCCGTATAAATAGAGTTTTCTTGCCTTTGACCTTTCCGTTCACCATGGTTACTGCGAAATAATTCTGTAATAATTCAAATTGTCATGTCTTGGTCAGTAATTTCTAAAACATGCAACTGATAAATATAGAACAGATTTTTTCAAATTTTTTATGCTTGTGCAATATTGCATAAATAGTACAGGATCTGAGGTTTGAAATTTTCAATTATATGTATCTTTCCTGAAAGAGGGCAAACTAATAACAAGTTGATAACTTGTCATACTTCCCAAAATGTATAGGATTAGGGTCACTAGTACACTGGTACAAGTAATAATTTTGCCCTAGTATAAGGTACAGAAAAGAAGAAAATGTAAAAACAATGGTTGGAATGTAGTACGGAATTTAAAAAGGGCTTCCAGTGTGTAAGTACAGCAAATAAAAATGCCCAGTATGCCAGTGTGGAAAAACCATTTGTCTTATATTTTCATATTTTCAGTGCCTGGCATCATTGGTAGTCTACAAACCTTGGAAGCTATAAAGATAGCTTCAGGAATGGAACGTTACTTTTGAACAGCTTTTCTGATAATAAATCTAGATGACATAAGATTTCCTGCAGTGAAGTGTACATCATCTCATGTTTTCACATTTTCAGTGCCTGGCATCATTGGAAGTTTAGAAGCATTGGAAGCTATAAAGATAGCTTCAGGAATGGAACGTATCTTTTGAACAGTTTTTATGATAATATCTAGATGACATTAGATTTCCTGCAGTGAAATGTACATCATACGTTGGATGTCAGAACTGTAAGAAAAACATCATAAGAAATCTCACCTCTGTTTTGCTCATGGAAAATGTTTATTTGGGATAGTGCAAACAAGTGAATTCTGTTCTAAGCTAATGTGTTTATGACATCCTTCATTGAGCATCAGATTAGATTGTCTTATAGATTTCTGTCATATTTGGTCATGTCTCAAAAGTTCTTTTGATGCATCTTGCATATAAACTTAAGGGGCTAAATTATTGATAGATAAGGTCATCAGGATTATATATTGGTACGAAAAAGTGGATGTGTGGCCATGCATATAATCCAATTACATGTGTGCTGTCAAAGCATCATGTCTGTTGGATTGGACTGACACACCAACAGTGGGCAAGCATATGCACTAAAACCTGTCCAAGTGGGCACCTGTGTTTAATGGTCACTTTTACCCAGTCCTGTTTTTTTCCAATTAGGTCCCATGTTAATGGACCCTCTGCTAAGTGGGCACCTGTCTTATGTGGGCAGTAGGCACCCTAAAAGGGCATTTTGTATACTTTTATTTGCTTAAGTTGGCACCATAATATTTTTCTTTTTGTTTACCCTTCAAATATCTCTAAATAATATGCCAAACTGCAGTTTTTCTTACGAACAGGAGGATGCAAAGGCAAAGAGCATGTGCTACTGTGTTTTGTTAGCAATATGTTGCTCTACTAATCCCCTTGAAACCTTTTTACCTGGCTTAGGGGGCTCTGGATGACTCTAAAATGTATTAGGAATCACTTAAATTCGAAGCATCAATGGACAAAATCCTGGTTGAAAACCACACAAAGCCAGAGCAAAATAACTGAATATATAAAGTGGTGAGCTGACATAGCAGGGCTGATATGCTTCTGCAAGTGCCTACAAATACAGTATGAAGACTGCTTATTACAAGGACATATATGCAGTTGCTCAGACTTTTTCAAGTGACATTTAACACACATAATAATGTTTCCAATGCGTAATTTTTTCAATCAGTAGTAGTCATTCAGCTAGGAAATTACTGGTTAATAAAAGGAAGTATGTCGAGGATGTTGTTTTTAATCTGTTCTAAATGAATGCCCTGTGCAGCCCCCTACAGAGTATTACATACAGATACATGTACTTTACTATATGGCCCAGTAGGCGGACTCTCCGCTAAGTGGGCACCAAAGTGGACACCAAAGTGGACACTTATGCCTGGTCCCAAGGGTGTCCACTAAACACAGGCTCCACTATACTTAATAAAGTTCAGTAATGATGGTACATTGTAATTTAGTTTTGTAATCTTTTTACTTATCCTTGATTTAAAAAGATAAAAATGCATGTAAAGTCTGTGTCAACTCCTCTCTTTCTTGTCCTTGTATCACAGAAATGCAGCATCCATAAACCGTGTATACAGCAAACTGTTCAAGTAAACTCACAGTTCTTCTTTGTATAAGGCAGCTGGACTTTCAAGCTGTAACACTTAACCTAGCTCTCAGCAAATTATGCACAGAAGTTACTTCTGTTTGATGCACTGGATGGGAGTTTCCGTAACATCAAGTTGAGGACGAGACAAACAAATTGTGTTGTCTGTGGAGATAATCCTAGTGTTACACAACTTATTGATTATGAACAGTTTTGTGGTTCACGAGCTACAGACAAGGTGAGGGTTGAAGGACTTTTAATAGTTTTTCATCATTAGATTACAGTAGTACATGTACTTACATGTCTATTTCAGTACTTTGTGTGTTTGACAGTATATCAATAGTGACAATTTTAAATCATTGATGGGGGTATTATAATAGTCTTTTAACTTGCCACTTCAAAAAGCATTTTTACTGGTTTGGCCAAAAGGGCATTATTTAGATTTAGTTGAATCATATAATCAAACAAGGGGTATTTGTATGATGTGTTATCAGTGCTGTTGTATCCAGTGTATCATAAAATGAGGTCATTTTTTGTAATGTGATGCATGATTTTAATTTTTTTGTAATTGTGAATCATACTTGTAGTTTTATAGCTTTAAAAGTGCACTTGTAACTCCCTGAAATGTGACCTCCCCCCCTTCCTTCATGTAACATAAACTTGACTTGTAATGTGTGTGTGTGTCTATATATTTATACATATATGTGTGCATGTATATATCACTGCACTCTCAGAACAATATTTTAGCATGTTTTCAGAAAATATGGATTGAAAATCTAATATACATGTATATCACATTACTTTTTCAGACCAAAAATATTTCAATAGTTGCTGAATCAGACAGAATCACTGTGAAAGTAAGAAGACATTTGACTTTTTTTTTACCATTTTTTGTTAGCTTACAACCATGTGACTTTCACAATTTTCATTGTAAAACTCAGCTACATAAGTGATTGTTGTGAATGGAGCCAGGTGGCACCACAGGTAACATCCCCCTGATATCCAGCTGTTGCAGTGGAGACACCTGGGAGATAAAGAAAACCTGCTTTATTCATTGATTGAAATTGTCATGTGACACAGGAAGCAGTGCTCCCACCCTGCATATTAGTCTTTGTGCCATGCCCTATTGAGAATACATATTAATGATTTGGCTGTTTGATGCAACATGCTATAAAGTGTGTCAGCTAGTATTCAAACTGACTGAATTCACTGTTACACTCAGGTCTTTAGCGAATATTGAATTTGACATTTATTTGTGTGCCAGCAGCGGTAAAAACTAGACAAAATGTACTAAACATTATGAAATCGGGGTAAAATTGCACTAAGTGTGTATCTTGTACTGCAACTCAAAAGATGGGGAAAGTGGACTTGGATGTCATGATCATTTGCGTCAATTGTAAATGCATGCATTTATATCCAAAGTGAATACTTTAATTCACTTTTGCATATGTATGTATGCACTTGCATGTATGAGACATGGTACTTCAATCAAAAATTACATGATTATTTGATTTGGCAATATAGACTCCTGTAAATGCCTATTTTGGAATGGTCTCATCTCTTCAATTATACTTCATCTAACAATGGCAAGTGTTATTGTTTGCACAGTGTGCCCCTCAAAAACATTTCAATGGAGCAAAGTAGAGAATCTTATGATTTTGTCACTATGCGCAGCTTAAGTTTTCAAGCAATGACCCACTTTTCCTAGCACTCATAACCTTGATCAGCAAATTTTCTCATGATGCTTTTAGTTGATAATTTGGCAAGTTTAAGTTGTTCAATTTGATCATTTCTATTGGATGAACATCTTTGTTTTTTTGTTTTTGTTTTTAATTTACGTGAATCCTCAGCTCAGCTTAACATGTTGAAAGGAGATGTGTTTCATATAAGCAGGGAAGAAATTGAAGTGCCCGTCTTTTAGACATTGGCAAGAACTATCAAATTATCTTTGGGGTGGGCAAGTTGTTGCAAATTCACAACCAGCCAATATATGATGCAAATTGATGCAGAGTATTTTGTTACAAAATTGCAACACTGTAAAAATGTGTACATTTAAACAGGTATTTCTGGTACTGCTAAAGCTACATTTGCCCCAAATTTTATGGTCTTTTACTTACCTACCACTGTTTGTACACACAGTCTATATATCACATGAAACCATGTACTGATCTTTTGTAGGATTATAAAGCTGTATGTGATGAAGGGAGACCACATATACTGGTTGATGTTCGTTTACCAGTGGAGCTAGAGATCTGTACACTGCCAAGTGTACTCAGTATCCTTGCCATGCTCAAATGTCTTTAAACAGCAAAATTATCATACTCATAAAATCATGAATGTCAGAATTCAAGGGTTGGTTGTCCATTACCGCTGGCTTCTGTTCATACAGAGAGAACGAGTGCAGTTCTACTTAATTTGGATTGCAAAGTGATAACAGCTACCACATAGATGCTGCATGTTGATAGTGTCATTAGGAGACTTCTTGTTGGCTGGCTGTGTTTAAATTTTATAAGCTCATGCTACATTGAAGAAGTCACAGCAAGTTACAACATTTATGTCAAGTCCATGAAGACATCTCCTATCCTTGCATTTTCGCTTTTTCTAAAATGCACCAGAACTGTAGCCTTGAATTGAAAGTTGGGTCAAGCCAAATTCAGAAATTTGGAAATTCTAAGCAAATTTCTGCATATTGACATAGTTTTGGTGACTTAAATGTTGGTCCGACCAATCTGACCAATCGTACCCCAAGGCTACAGCCCTGCGCACATGACCTAAGTGCATTATCCTTATGTAACAAATAACAATGGGATACGTGTATTTCAAAGCTTGGAACTGGTGACCTCATCTCTGTTCTAATCTTTAAACATCAAGTACATGATTGTATTATTGTACGAACAATTCTGGAAAATCTTTATATTACATTTAAATATGGGATATATAGAATTACTGTCGTATAACTGGATACCACTTTACCAATGAGAATTGCAAGTTTAATTTGAGGGATACATGTACATTACTCTGTCTTTGGCATCATTATGTTTTGCTCCAGTGGAACTTGCTTGTCTCACACAATATAAGTGAAACTGTGTCCACTTACTCTGTGGAGTTTCTCTCTTTACTTTCAAGTCCAAATGACTGGAATGTACTAAAATAAAGCAAAATTGTTTCTTATATGTATAACTGGTCTAAACTGTGGCCCATTGATCAAAATAGCTATTTTTTGGCATAACAGATCAGTTTATCTAAACAATATACAACAGATTTTTCAATTGATCTTCATAGAATCAGACCTTCAATTGTTTCCATTGCGGAAGTAACATGTTTGTATGAAGTCATTACTTTGACCAAGATCCAGCATGTATTCTTCAGCTTCTTCAAGAGCTGGAGCATGACTAGCAAGGCAAAATGAAAACCACCAACCGAGGCCTGCAGCATGTTTAAGTGAAATGACATATAAATTTAATGCAAAAGTAGATTTTCCCATTCATATCATCAAAGAAAAAATGTTATTGTATTTGTGTCTTTTTGCCCAGAACCACTTCCTAGTACTCATTACCCTATTCCGCAGTCCAAACTCTTTACTCTCCATAAACTACATGTAACCTGTCCCTGTCTAACCTATATACATATGGAATTACTATTGTTCAAATTGCACACGTTCCTCTGTAAAATTTTGACATAGGCTGTGTCAGCCCAAGTAAATTAAAGGGTCTTCAGCGGGTAACTACTCAACATGCAACAAAAATAACAGTTACTTTGCCCGATTGATGTGGATCAGTCATTCTTTAACCACAAAGACATTCCAATCGACTGCATATTAAAGGAAGAATATGTAGTCAAGTTAAAAGAACAAGTGGAGACCTGTCGGCAGTCAGCACATTCAGATGGACCAGTCAAAGGTATAGTTCATGTGATGTCATCTTTGCCTCCTTAACCCTTTCCCCTTGAATTAAGACTGAGTCAACTGCTTCCCTTGGCATGTGTTGGGTACTTACTACCCAATGGATGCCAAGGAAAGCTGTTGACCTGGGGCATATGATATTGATACGTCTCATCAACAATTCTCAGTCAAATTGTTTTTCATTAGTGTTGAAATTATTTGAAAACAGTGAAGTAAGCATTACATTTGACCACCAGCCGGTTTTGGCCCATTGATCAAAATAGCTATTTTAAGAGGGAAAGGGTTAAACTGGCTGGTTATGAAATGTCATCTGCCTCAATGTTTTTGACTGATTTCATAGTCAACGGAAATTAATTTGAATTAGAATTCTAGGTGAGACTTGCTGAAATAATCAACAGCTTTCCTTGGCATGGGCAAGATACTCTGAGTTAAATAGGCATCAAAGAACACTATTGACTCTGGTCTTACTTATGATAAGACAGGGCTCGTTTATGAATATGAAATACTTCATCACTATATTTGCTACCACAAATTGGCAAGACAGGATTGCATATCATTTGTGTAATGACATTTCCGTGACATTCGTTACATGTAGTGATACAGTGGTACCTGCTATTTAAGACCACCCCTACAGCCAACAAAAAGTGGTCTCATACTGCAGGTGGTCTTAAATTGAAGGTATATTTAACGTAAATACAGCAGAGGGTCCTGAAAGAGTGGTCTTAAAAAGACATGCGGTCTTAAATTGGAGGTGGTCTTTAGAGCAGGTACCACTGTATTCCAATGTGAAATGAGAATTGCAGCTACAATAATCCTCAGGAATGTGGAACATTCACATTTTTATCGCTGCTGTGCCGCTTTGGCCTACATCATTCAACAAGGAAGTACAGGCAGATCCTTATATCAAACGTGGCACAATGTGTTGTATATGCCAAACCAGCAATGTGGATAACATTTAGTATGTAGTGATCATCTCTAGAGATACAGAGTTTGATATAAGGAAGAGTTGTCATATGTTTGGAGCACAGGCAAATGGGAAAAGTCAGTGTGCTGTGCGTGTTTCCTTGTGTACATAGTAATACATTGTACACAAGGGAACATGCACAGCACACAGACTTTTCCCTTTGCCTGTGGTTTGGAGTGAGTACCATATACTTTATTCCCACAAATGTTATAACATGCAACACCCTTGGCTTTACACCAGTATGCCAGTACCACGGCAGCTGATGTCACAGTTGCCTAAGACAGGGTCAAAGATTTTGGCTGGGTATTAACATGCATGCCCCATATTGTTTCAATAAAATGGTTACAATGGTCCCTGTCTTGAGAAACCACTCCAGTGAGAGATCATCCTGCCTTAAAAGACTACCATTTCAACATAATGCGCTCAGTGTCTTTCATGTTATTTACATCTGCTGCGAGATACCAGCAGTCTTTGAGACCACAATTTGTAGTACCTATGAAGGAAATTGCTACAAAATTGTCAGCATCAAAAATACCTTGAGCAATTTTAGTCACCTTTTTATATAATGTATGTCACCTTGCCTGATAAGAAATTTCTTCTTTTTTTCAGTTTATTTGCTGTGCCATCTTGGGAATGACTCCCAGAGGGCACTACCAGTGTTGAGAGAGCAGTTGAAGGGCTTGCCAGTCACTGTTCAAGACATATGTGGAGGCTTGGATGCTTGGGCACGACAAATAGACAAGCAGTTCCCCATCTACTGAAACATGCACTCAAAATACTGCTTGCTTCAAACAGTATACAAATTTAGAAAGTCGAACAGTTGCTATGCTCTACCAGGATGAGGGCAGTACAAGGTGAAACAAGGCCCTAGCAGGCATACTGCAAGTGAAAGCATGATGCAATCCTGGCGACAGCTCCATACCGAAACATGGAACCAACCTAATTTTTTCCTCAGTTTTTACATAACATGCATTTAGTTTTGTGTTTCTAAAAGGCAATTCTGGACATACTTGAAGAATACATGAATTATGACAATTGATCTAGTGGGCCAATTGAGAATATTACACAGCTTTGATAATCCACTGAACTAATGGTGCAGCATGTAACTTGATGCAAAATGTCTACTGCTGTGTAGATAAGCTGCATCAGACGATTTGTGTTGGGAACTTTCATATAGAACTGCCCGTATCACAGCATGGTGTGCAACCAGCTGCTTCATATGCCAGGACCAATGAGCAGCCATTTTTATCCCCTATTTAATGTATAAATGTACACGATATTGAATTATTTTATTTGCTTGAACATTGAAATTTTGAGTTGTCCATTTTCAGCCCTGCTGACTCATCGTATGGTCCTCTGTCTCTCATCTGGCCTGGCAACCGTTTTATATTTTTGACATTTCAAAACTGCTCTTCAAGTTTGTTGGAGATGTACCTTGGCTGGGTCTCTATCTTCACAGGGTTCGAAATTAGCGGGTGTCTTGGTGCCCCAGGCAACTTTCATTTGTGTTGGGCAACTTTATTTCCTTAACTGGTTTCCCGTGGGGCAACTTTCTACCTTCAGCAGAACATATCACTTCCAACTATAGTGGGAACATCAAATGCAGTTCCTAAAATCTTTTTCGTGCGAAATCGCTGTTTTCATAATGGCAACAAATATAGCTCTTGTTCATCTATATTTGCAACATTTTAAATATCAGTGTCTTTCAATAAGCTGACTAGTAACTACAATTCTCATGTGGTGGGAAACTGAGCAACTTTCTGGAGGCTTGGGCAACTTGTAAAAATGCTGTGGTTGCCCATGGGAAACTTTAAAAAACAGTTAATTGCTAGCCCTGCTTCAAATTGTAAAGCTTCATGAATTTTTGTATTTTTTACCATATCTTTGTTCATTTTGGCAGCAGATCTTAAAAAAGCTTCTGTGAAACCACTTGATCAACTGCTTCAAAATTCCACAGGAACACTTCTGAGCTGCTACACCTAAATCTTAGTTTGTATAACAGGATCGCCACTGCAATTTCTTTTTTTTTTTCTCCCTAATTTTTTTTTTTTTTTTAGTAATTTTTAACTTCCTTCAAACTATAACCTGGATTCTGTTCAAACAGACATGGATGCAGCTGGACTGGATCTCCACCCAAGCTGTTCACCAGGGTGTTGACTTGGTTCCTGAAACCTTAGCCACATACATGTATCAGGTGTCGAACGCATGTCTTCGTGAAACTAAGTCACTTGCTTAAGTTTGTGGGTCAGCGATATCCTTATACTATAAACTCAAAAGTTTAGCTCAACTCAGCTCAGCTCTGCTTGTTATGTTTATAGCTGAAGGTCAGATCAGCTGAGGTAGAGACTCATCTTTGGGCAATACTTCTAGGTCAGTGGTGTATAAGCTGTTTACACAGGCCTCTTGTGTTGATTTAAAACAGCTAAAAATGATGGCATAAAAATTGATCACAAGTACTCAAAGTTGTTTTACAGGTGTTCCCATGTACAGGATCAGTTAAAATTTGAAAGAGTGCAATGTCTAAACCATTTTCTATAGAAGTGCAGGTAGTCCTCACAGAAATGTTGCTTTTCCTTTTTTTTTTTTTTTTGGGGGGGGGGGGAGTGGGGAGGTCTCCTTTTGATACATTTCTAAACCAACTTCTGTTGGGTGCATTGCTACGTGGAAAAAAAATAAAAATAAAATAAAAAACAAAAAACAAAACGAAAACTGAGCAAAGCAAAACAAAATCCGTTTTGTTTGTATCATCAAAAGTGATGAACTTTTATCAAATTTGATTGCATGCATAGGCACCTCTAGGGCATTGCTGTAAACACTAAACATAAACATAGCTGTCAAATGTGAAATATCAGAAATACTGTGATTGATGACCTTTTTCCTTTAAAAGAAAAAAAAGAAAGAAAAAAAAATTATGGCAGTGTTGTTCCTGTTGAAGTGAGTATAAGCGCTAAAATGATTTTCCAGAGTGTGTCTAATTTTGGTATCATAAGGTACATCTTATCCCTGTGGGACTTGCTTGCACCTTCATTACAGCAAAAATATTACTAATTCCATGAAAATTAAGGATAAATTTTGTGAGTTGCTTCAAGTGAATATGCAAGATTTGTAACGGTTTTTTGTTCCTTAGCAACCATAAAAGTGACAATTTGTCAACAAAGAGCACATGTAGGTGCCATATCTGGTTCTGTGGGTTAGCCCCAGCATGTGGTCTTAACACCCTTTGAATGTGTTATCAGGACAAATTAAAACTCCAGACATGGGACAGAGGCCAGGCCAGTCAATACTGTCTAATGTTACAGGCACCATGTTGGAGAATAGGGTCACATTTATTTGATATTCCAAGTGGCATCCAATACAGAATAACAACATGAAAGTTCTGGCTTTTATCTCTCATGATCATTGAATCAAAAAGGATTCATGGGGGAAAACAACACACATTAATTTTTGTGGTCAGGCCGTTAAGTTCCTGTTACACCAAAAAGATTAATTTGGTGATACAGTGCCTCCTGTAAGTCCATTCCAAATGCAACAGAAAAGTGGCCTTATTGGGAGGGGGGCTTTCTAGAGGGGGCCATATGATGGAATTGTCACACTTTCTGCACATGAATGGTGGAGATTCAAGAGGGGTGGTGTCCAGTGAGAAGGCCGGGCCTCACAAGAGGGGTACCACTGTAAAGACACATCCTCGCAATAGATGATCATGGTCTGGTAAAATGGAAACCAGCCGGACCTTTGCCTCATCAGCACAAGTGGATGAATAGGGTTATGTTACATAACTGTACAACCACAGTCATGTCCACTGGATGCCCCTCCACGGGTGGGCCCCTGTCCCCCCCCCCCCCCTCTCTCTCTCTGTCTGTCTCTGGTATCAATTAACTAGCCATTCATCAAAACATTCAACTCCACCCACATACCCATTTGTAATTTTAAATCCAGGGTGGTTTCGGTGATCACCGATTGAAATATCTACTATTTTAGCCATGACTAGCGAAATAATGACGCTATATTTTGCACACCCAACTTGGATATGTTAAGACAGAGGTACAACACATATAATGAAGTGACAAAGATTGAGTTGATGAGATGACCCCATATACAACGCGTATACGGACTTTAAATATGAAATTTTCTCCCAAAAGGGATACCATCATCAGTAACCAGACCTTCCATACTGACATCTCCATCTAGGACTCAATCATTCGGGACTTGAGCACTCACAAAACTGCTGAATTCTGAATACTTTCAAGTGTGGTCAGAAAGTTAACATTCTAAGGTAGTATATCAAATTGTATGTGTATTTCAGCAAGTTTAGATGTTTGTTGGAACTTTTGAAACTTTGGCCCAATTTTTCCATTCCATCTTTTTTTGCTTGCAGAACGGACCTACTGCAGTGTTTTATATACTCTTCGAGTAGACAAGAAATGCGTGCATGTTACCTTTATGCTCACTGTGGCACACTTTCAGTGTATTGGCACTGGCAAATACGGCTTTGTCTGGTAAACTGAAGTCAACAAGTGTATTGGCACTGCCAAATATTGCCTTGTCTGATAAACTGAAGTCAACTGTCACTTGGAAGTGGTAGCTTGTGCCACAACTTCGATAAATATATTGGATGTAATTGTGTTAGATGCTATGTTTATATTTTATTCTTTCTCAACAAAGCCTTCACCTTTATTGAAGTCCCCAGTAAACAAACTCAGGAATCTGAACGCTTTGGAAAGCAATACTATCTACTGTGAACCTACATTAGGAGGAAAAAGCAAACCAAATAAAAAAACCCAAAAGAAATGGCATTTGATCTTATTTGAAGGCAGCTCGTGTAAAGACATACCAACATACAATTATATTTCCTTTATTTAGTGCTTTTTACAGCATTGAATGTTCCAATATGTACACATTTCTATTATACAGTGTTCTTAAATTTTAATGTCCCATTTTCTCTGGCTCTTGACTGACATCCTCTTCAGAGCCTGCAAAAACAGAGTAAACCACATGTAAATTTACATCCATACATGAGCAGACCATACACATAAGATGACTTATTTGGAGTTTTGTTGGATTTCTTGTTCTAGGTTTGATTTAGCAACTATGTTTAAACCAAGCACTTCCTCTGTTAAATATTAAATAAATATTCATCAGGTTAGAATTATGATATACTTACGTGACATTTTTATGTCCTTTCTTCTCAAAGACCTTTGGTTTGTATTTTCTTACAACCCTGTTGGTAAAAGCACACATAAATTGCATATATTATTTCAATGAAAAAAAAAAAACACCAAAACAAAACTGAATATGCTATTCATTCTATATATTGGACCTTGTAATTAGCTAGATTCTATATGTAATATTTTAATTTTCACACAATCATGAAACACGTGAAATCTATTGGAACACTTGTTGAAGCCCATTAAATTCCAATGAAGTGGAGTCTATAGCTTGAGTTGGCATAGGACTGCTATAAGCTGTCATTCTTTAACCTTTTAGGTATATTTGATTAAAAGGGTTTTTTTATGACAGAAATACTGTGCAAGTGGGTCAGTTCTACAATTTTTTCTCATAAGCAGATGATAAATGAACATTTACACTTCATCTTAAAAAAAGTGTAAATTTTATTCCTGATGGCTTTCAGAACAAAACAATAATGGCTCACTAAGATAATTTTTACACTTTTACAGGAAATATGTGTACCACAATGTAAGTCAGTTTTATTACCATTTAAAGACAGTTATACATACTTGGCACGTTGTCTTGGTTCAATCATATTTCTCTTCTGCAAACTCTTGTATCTATCCACAAGCAAATGACCCTCAGGCTGAAACAAAAATAATCAATGCCGGTGCAACTGGGACTGATCCAATCTGTGCCCAGGGATCATGCCATAGCTGAGCACTATGGAAGATGACCCAAGCTGGCACTTGGGAAGTTTAAACTGGTAAGGGATGCTTTTCAAAAGAGTGCCTCATTTCCTCCTATTTTTTATGCCTAAGGGATTCATACAGGGCTAGGCTCTAGTTCCCGATCTTTTTTTTTTCAATAAAAAAATATATTTAAACCAAGCAGGCAGGCAATCTTGCGTGGTTGCATTATACGCTGCACTTTAGGACAGGCAAAACAATTGTGCCTCTGACTGTGTGGCTTATGACTTGATGTGTATTCAAGCTCTGATCAAGTGCTTGTGTATTCCCCTCTATTGAGGTTTGTGGCACCCTACAAAACAGTCATTTTTATCTGTTTAGGCATGCACCAGACTTACAGATGCTTTTCAATACGACTCTTTACCTTCATGTATCCCAAGCTTTGTTAACAAATCACTAAATACAATAAAACGAAAAGCCTGCTGCTAGTAGGTCTATGGTTTCAAATTCAAATGGTTTGGAGTTTACATTTACACTCTTTTACACTCCTGCTATTGCCTATTGGCAACTGTGCAAGATGGCCTGCCATAAACATCACTTATATAGAAATTTTCACACAGTGATTTTTGAAAAGTATCCCTTACTAGTCTAAAGTTCCTAAGTGCCAGCTTTGGTGATCTTCCACGGCAGCTATATGGCATGGTCAGTGTCAGGCACAGACTCAGTTCCAGTTGCACCGGAACACACCAGCTATGTCATAGTCCATCCGTGACTCCTTCCAGTAAGGCTTAATTTCTCTGTCCTTCTCCTTCTTCCTAACCAGCGCCCCCCCCCCCCCCCCCCCCCCGGGTCCGGATGAGGAGCAGCTAAAACAGATATCCAGCTCATTCACTGCGTCGCTACTGCTCGTGCTTTCTCTATGGCTAGCCGCCATTGTATCACTTTGACTCCCTTCCATGATGTCATGACCCAGAGCCCGCTTGATGGCTCAACTTTGGGTTTGTCATGGGCAACAAGAGTCTTTTGCAAATAAAGTTATTTTCCTGTGCAAATATGGTAAATTTTCTTTTCAAAAAGGCTATAAACTGCAAGTACTTCACTTTGAACAAAAATAATTCTTTTTGCTTTTGGGACCTTCAAGCAGGAATGGGTTAAATTGTGAATCAGCTTATATGGGACAAAAGGTTGCAATGAAAAAGATAAAATAAGTGGGACTGGTTTCGATTGACAGAACTGATCAGATGCATAGGATAAAACTGCAATTGGTATCACATCAAAAGGGTTTACTGAAGAATTTGATAACTTAAATCTCATGGACACATTTCCCAATTAATTCATAAGCAAGTTTGTATGCATCTCCCAAATGATTGAGTCTGTCTGACGTAGAAAAAGAGTATCTGCAGGATACTTCAAAACGAAGATAAATAATCACAATCTTCTCAATTCTTATCAAGCTCATTGTACATATATGTGGCAGTGCACACTAAAATTACAAAAATTTATTTGAGAGAAAAGCAACTACATGTACTTGGAAGTAGGCATCTGGCCATCAACTGAAAAAAAGCATTCTACATTTACACTCTCAGAGAACATAATTACAATACATGTATTTTCGAAACAGACAGATAGGATTAGCACTTGCGTACACATTTGAAGTTAGTGTTTCACACAATAAAGCATGGCTTTGCTTACCCAAGATTTGCCCCACACATACAGACATATTTACCCCCAATTCTCTTACCTTGAGCAATCGCAACGATCCTACCAATTCATCTGTCAACTTGACCTCCAGGTCAGGATCCTCATATCTTGGTGAACTTGTCAAGGATATTACCATAATAAATGTCTAGAAACTTATTTTAATAATGGGAAAAAGTGTAAACAACACAGTACCTTTTTATTAAAATGGCAAGTCTCCCATAATAGTTTCCCTGAAATATACTTAGTACCAGTGGTTCCTACTACCTGAAAGTGTAGCGCGACGATTGCACACATGAGCACTGATGACCTTTGGGCCAGTTACTGTTGATCAGTGGCACATGCTTTACAGCGGTGCTTTCATCACCACAACCCGCGGGTGGAAAGCTCCAGAAAGTTATGCCTTCCATCCATGAATATTTCTGAAGATTGTTCAATTTCCTTGAATCTGCCATGCAGCCTGGTACTGCACAATGGTAGACAGGCATTTTTTTTCCCTGTAGTGGCAATAAACAGTTGAAAATTTTGGAATCAATTCAGAGGTGTGTGCTGTTCTACGCTGTGGCAATGGCAACAATGGCCGCTCTGGAATAGATGTCCCACTTGGCACTAAGGACACAGGGTAACAATCGTTGCACTGCAGCGACCAGTGCCGGTACGAAGTATTTTCCAAGGGAACTATTGGAAAATGTAGTTGATTTTCAGGAGGCAATATGGGCATACCCTATATGCTCACTGTTGGAACACAATTTGTCCCTGCTCTGTCCACATAAAACCTCTCATGAGATGTTCCAGTGCCTCACTGGAGCCCACCCTGATGCCTTTCATGTCCACTGATGTTGAAATAGCAGATATCTGACCTGCTCTTGTTCTGACCTCTAAGGCAGCTTTACAGACTCATTAAGTACATGGCCATAGACTGATTGGATACATTCCACTAAGCAACTGCTGTTTCTTGACCACACCATGCAATGTGTATAGACCACTTAGTGTCCTAAACTTTCAGAGAAGAGGTGCGAAATTGGCCTCTCATGGCTCTTGCTGCCACTTCTTTGACTGAGGATCTGGCATCTTTGACACCATGTTTGATTGGTTCCATGCATTTCAGATGCCCAGATTTTGATGAAATGTGTTCAATTGTGGTGGTCTGAGCAAAGGTGGCCTTTCTGGAAGAGCCATTAATTGCTCCAGACTTGGGTCTGGCAGATCAATTGCCCACTGCCTCCTTGGCCACCAAGGCACAATTAGTATCACCCTGGGCATCTCTGCTCTGACCTCTTCAAAGAATTTTCAGCAAAAGCAGTGTTTGTGGATAGCTGTACCCCCCCCCCCCCCCCCACACACACACACTGTTCCCCTTTGTTAACATGCCTTGTGTTCAGTACACAAAACGTTTGGAAACATTCTGTCAAGTTCTGGTAAACTGAACACAACCCTGGTTTCCACTGCCCATGTCCTATCATCCTGCTATGAAGAAATGAATGTGGGACTTCAGAGATTTTTCCAGGGAGTCCTCCATTTCAGCCAAAGTGTTTGCACCACTTCTGGGTGAAGTGATCACTTGGTTCTTATGACCTGGTGTTTTCTTGTGAGCAGGTTATACATTTCTGTTTGGATTTAAACTTAAGAGGTCAATGGGCCTAATGATCTGCTGACCACCATCACCAAAAATCATTTTCTTAAATGCTTACAGCAACGACCTTGAAAAACTAATCAAGGTTAGCCACATTATGCAATATCAAACTTCCACATGATACACAATCGTGGTACATTTGGAATCACTCGCCTTATTTTTTATCAATATATAAAATTAAATGTCCTTTTCTTAAATGCTTAATGACCTTGAAAATAGGTCAAGGTCACATAATCATTTGGTCATGGTGATCCAAAAAGTAGGTCACCAAGTCAAGTTTTATATAGAATGTGCTCGAGTGTAATTTTGATCTGAAGGCTCCAATTCTTTTTGATATTGATGTCCAAACCACAGCCTACCATTACAAAATCACTTCTCCCAACTTAACAGGTCTGGTGACCTTACAAAAATAAGTCGAGGTCACTGATCTCATGCAACATATTAGCATTGGACATGATCTATATATCCTATAAATTTGGCAAGTCAATTCAATTATTTTTTAAATATAGAATTTTGAATCTTGGAAGACATTTTAACATAATTTTTGTCAAGTTCTAGGTGACGCCACTAATATCACAAGCAGTTTAGACTTTGACCTCCTCTACAATCCCACTATATTTCGTGATGATCTATCAAACATTAAGGATGCTAAAGCAGGACAAGATTTTCACATTTTGACCAACATGTTACATAATACTGCAGATGGCACCACCAATATCGAACTTAACCTGGATTTTCATACATTTATTAAGTCCTCAAAGTTATATGGGGCTATCTTAAAAAAATGTGGACTGTATCCTGCTAACAAGCAAAAATTCAATGGATGGACAAAATGACGGACGGACAGACAGATATAATAAGCAATCACATGAGCTCTGTGACCTTTGGTTAGCAGAGCTAAAAATTTGAACTTGTTTTTTTGTGGTGTATTGGGAACAGAAAATGCCAATTATTTTTCCATTACATTATTCAAATTGAAAGTTAAAAATCCATTCCCTTAATATGTAGGGCAGCATGAGGCTTAAACAATGAATTATGGAATATATTGGGGGGGGGGGGGGAAGGGTGTGGGGGGAGGGCAGTCTCCAGTTTGGGTTAAAATAAGACTCTTAAACATGTAATCTTTGTGGGTGAATTGTAACTTAATTGTCTATTTAGACATAAATGAAGTTTATTTGTTTCAAACTTCATTTTAAAATCACAACATAAAAAGCAGCAAAAGAGTTAATGTATTTTAACACATCTACAACTGAACTCTATGACTTGTTGGTACATTTTCTGAATTACACATGTATCTGCATCATCAGGGAAAATTTATCATGATATCCAAACAAATGTCCCATGTTTCACAGTTGCTGCGTTTTTGCAAGCTTTCAAAGGATACTTCATTTTCCCCAGTTTCTTGGGCTTGTCTTTGTTTTCCTCTTTGAACTGTTCTTTTCTTTTCTGTCTTTCCTCTAACCTCTTCTCCCTTTCTGCAACTTCCCTTTTAAGGGATTTTAACCTGAAAAAAAAATATATGGTTCACTGAGACACTGAGAGTACAAGTACAATGCTCCCTCTTTATAACTGTGGTAGTGGTGTCTTCAAAGTAGATTATGTTACCAGTTACGACCATTTTCATGGAATTTACAATGTACTTGTGTGCACTATAATTAACATAAAGAGCCTAAATTCATTGATATAATTTTCTTTTTGTATCCCTATTATAGGTTAAAATACAAGTATGTTTTTTAAACACATGTTGGAGTATTTGAATAGACAGTATGATTCATGGGATGTGGAATAGTTCAAATTAGTGGCACTGGTGCAATATAGCAGATCAAAATGTCACAAGTGTCGCACAAGAAAACCATACTCACCTAAATATTTCATTTCTCTTTACGTTTTTATCTTTTAGAAGTTCAGCCTTCTTTTTCTGAAACACACATTTCCATGATTTTATTTATGTTGGCTTATAAAGACACTTTTACAAATACCTATATTTAACTGAAGAAAGATCTTGATGTGCATCATATTTTTAATCATACTTTAATACTATCAGAGTAGGGTTAACACTTTCTTACCCAGAAGAGATGCAATTTACCAGAATTCAGACAACTGTCCATCTCATATGACCCCATCTACTTGTATAGTTACTAAACTGCCCAAATATACCAAGTACCTACCTCTTCTTTCTTCAGCTTCTCACGCTTTCTTTCCTGTACTGTTTTCTTGTCTTCTCTACGCACAGGAGGGTTTACAGACAATTTATCTGGGTCACCTTCAGGCTCAGACATTTCATTAGCATCATCATCTATGAGCCCTGCAGACATCTCACTCAGCCAGGTGGCCTGGATAAAGTATGAATACAGGACACATTTAAATATAGCTAACTCTTGTGAAGACTTGCTTTTCATAAACACCAGACACTTTGGTATAAAACCGACAGTTGATTTATGTTACAGTGGCAGTCAAGGTACATTAATTTTATAAATACACTGTCACAAATAGAAGTGACTAATGCCAGTGCACTCTTTCCAAAGGGTAATTTTCATGCTTTGTGGTCCAACTTGATTCACTTGATCACAGTTATTTTTCTTGCAGTTCCCTGACAAAATACAAGACTTCAGGTCCATCCTATGATTTTAATTATTGGGAAGTCAGCAGACTCTTAAGTTTAATCATCGTTCTTTCAGATTAAAAGAGAAGCTCCCTGTGCATAATGAAAAAAAAACCTCTGACCTGCTATCCAAGTTTCAAGCTAGTTTGGCCTTAGTGTCTACTCATATGACAAAGATATGCATTTGTATTACCCTAACTCACAAAAATGACAAATACATTTGAGACCACTCCCTTGTCATAATCTACAAACTTGTGCGTCAAATTCCAATCCAAACCAAAAGTGAACTGATTTTCAGACACTAGGATAATGAAAGGCAGACTGTGCTTGCCACTTCACTTCCTTTTTCTTCAGAATGCATCCACATATGTACCTCTGATGGTGCCTCATTTGCGACGGGGAATGCTTCATCCAAAGCTCGGACAATTCTTCTTTCAGCCTTGTCTTTTTGCACTTCCACTTCATGAGCCTTCTGCAACAGTTCCTGCAACGAAAAAAAAATTACCCGACTTAACTTATTCTATACCAGTACTTTCAAGAACATGTAGCTGGAACTATTATGGGAACTGCATGTTCCAACTGAAAACAAAAGAAGAAACAGAAAAAAACATTAGGCCAACTCTATAATTAACCCTTTCCCCCTCAAACCGGCCAAAACCAGCTGGTGGTCTAATGTCGTCTGCGTCAGTGTTTTCAACTAATTTCAACAATTATGAAACACAATATGACTGAGAAATGTACATGATACTTATCAAGATCACATGCCAAGGAAAGCTGTTGACTCAGTCTTAATTCAAGGGGGAAAGGGTTAATTGTTTGTTGCTTTACATTGCCTGGCACGTTGTGCTCTGGCTGACAACAAGGCCAGGTGGTGTGTAAGTTAACAAGTAATGCATATGCCACTGACTAGGACCTTTACAGAATGGAATCAGGCTAAACCCTTGTATTACTGCAATAATTAGTCTTTATACTTACAACAGACTGACATAATCACTTCTGCTCAGTTAATTAGTGGCAGTCTCTACTAAATGAGAGCATCTACAACAAGTTCGCCTGCTTGGGTAAAGTTATGGTTGGACACGGTGGGATATTTGGGTTTTTTGTTGAGAATCTGTCAAGGCCAGATCTAGTGCTGAAGCCATGCCAAGGAGATAGTGACATATCCTAATGAGTCTCGCCTACATATTGCTTCTTCAAATTTTATTATAGGTCCAATTTTCACAAGGATCAGTGATCTACAATTTTTAATTGCCCCCCCCCCCCTCCTAAAATCCCTTCTTCTGGTAGTGGCGCTGAATGAACACAGTAATGTAAATGAAAAAAAGTTGAATGCTGGGAGTTAAAGATGTACTGTATGTATTTTGTGCCCAAAACTTGGCACAGTCTGATGTGCACGAAGAATAGGATCAAGACCTTTCGAATATCCCTGCACTGCAAAGTATGTTTGTCTCACCTGGTACTCATCATAAGCCGGGTTACAGGAGGCCCCAGGGTGTGGCACTTCCACTGCCGCCACACCTGACGGCTTGAAGCTGTGATGTGCTGGTATCTGTTAACGAGACAGAAAGTACACAAACGTGTATACATGGTACAGCATTGTAATAAATGGATCATGTTACATATGTGATGAGCAGGGGTTGATACTAATACTTTGAGGGAACCTATGTGTGAAATTGCCATTTTGGGTTGTCCCGACTGAAAAAATTCGAGTTGCTCCGGGCAACAACATGGAGTTACTTCTAGGAGTAAAAACAACACACCAGAGCTGCAATATGACATGTCCCTTGCTACAAAGATGATAATATAATGCATTCCACATTTTTCTATAACTAGTGTCAGAGAATTTTATTCATGGTATGGTTGTACTGCTGTATTCTTCTCTTGAACCAAATACATGTACATGTATAGTACACTTTTGTGTGTACCTTGCACTTTGTAAACACTTGGCATATAAAGAATAAGAATTTAATATTTCCTTTAACAAAGAATCAAATTCCGTAGCTTTGCAGTTTAGCTGCCTGGCAAACGCTACACGAGGAATTGAATATGCACTCTGCATGTATTGGGAACTACATGTACATGTATATCCTTACTTCTGTTGCAAGCAGCAAAAGATATTGACATTACAGTGATTCAACATTGCTTCAAAAATGAAATAATTTACTTTACTTACGGGCAAGTTTTTTTCAAAACAGCACTTCTATGACTGTCATGTTGAATTTAAAAAGGTCTACCCAGTAATACCATAACTGATTTTATGCAATTAATAATTGGACCAATTTTGCTGGTACATTGTCAATGTACACCAAATCATACCATGCATGACTTTGAACAAAGTCAGGGATTACTGAATTAATCAAATAGAAGACTCAGTGATCTCTGCAGCTTTTCATAAAGGCAGGGCAATTACATCTAGAAAGGGCATTTTTTAATGTGGTAAGGACCAAAAAGGGCACCTCAAAGGTCAACTTCTACAAAAAGGGCATAGTTTTGATGCAAAAACCAGAAAGTTCTTAACAGTTGTACCCACGTTAAGGTAAAGAATTTTTATGAGTTCAGCTTACAAATTGTATCACTAAAAATTAGGGAAAATATGACAAATATGCCCTAGTTTATCAAGGCATGGTGTATAGACCCGGTGTATAGGTCAGAAAAAAAGGGCAGGGAGCAAAATAAAAAGGCAGGGAGCAAAGAAAAAGGGCAGGGAGCAAAAGAAAAAGGCAGGGTAAATCTCCCCTCTATTTTGAGCTGCAGAGAACACTGGAAGTATTACCATCAATTGAATCCAACCACAATTTTATTCTAATTGTCAAATACATAACATGGCACAATATAAATCAAACTTTATTTCAGAAAGAGGGGATACTTTGGATATCACTTATATTACAAATTGTAACCTTGAAGCATGGCCACCGTGCGTATCAATGCGGTATGGTATGTGTACATTTTAATTAACTTCAATTAACATTTCAGATTTCAGTGGTTCAAATCCTACCTTTCTCTTCATTTTGTTTGTCACCTGCAGGTAATGTTCATCAGCTCCTTCCTCGTTTTCTACAAATTACAAAGCATGTTGCTGTCAGACCTTTATCTCCTTGGTTCAAAATGTTGATTTATTGCTCTAGGATTTTACTGGTACACTGTATAAACACCTGTAATCTCTGCGGAATACAGCATGACCCTTAGAATGACAAATTCAACAAATTTTGCAGTAAGCACCCAAAACTGAACAGCTTATGTAGCACCATCCATACTTTTGATATGATAAAATAATCTGTTCAAGAGAAGAGGAGACATTTAATGGGATCTGTCAACAAATACCATATTATTATTTTAAGCACCTGGGGTTCTTAGGAAATTTAATTGAAGTAAGCTCCAATTGTAGACCTAAACAATTAAGCAGTACAACAGGTAAATTATCATAATATATATATATATATATATATAATTTACCAATACAGTGGAACCTGTTTTGAGAGACCACTGTAATGAAAGACCACCTGCCTTTTAAGACCATATTTTCAAAGTCCCTTTTGCTATCTTTCCCATGTTATTGCATCTCCATTGAGAGACCACCTGCCTTATGTGACCACTTGTTGGCCTGCATTTAAGGGCAGTCTCTCAAAACAGGTTTCACTGTATCTCTGAACTTTTGTGCTAGAAGAATGATGGGGGGGGGGGGCTTAAAGAGATAATATGGCACTAGTCATTTATTTTTTTCAATGCTGTATTTTGATGAAAAACAAAGACCATATGCGTCCAATTAAGACTGTTGAAGCTCATTTGTGCCCAGCACCAGCCAGTAGCCATCAATCACATGATGGTTGCCGCTGACAACCACACTGTGCCACCAACCTACACCAATCACTGGATTTCAGAAGGATTGTCACTGGTTGCTGCCTACTGCCACTTCCAGTGGCCAAAATGCAGCAGGATTGACCACAAAAATGAGTTGCTAATGTAAATAAATATCAATATTACACAGCTGTGCAAAAATAATAATGTGTATCAAATGACAGTTTTGACACAAAATTCAGTCAAAATACCACTGCATCCACAATATGTAGCATGTTACAAATACAATGTACACAGTACAGTCAGGGTAAAAAAGGACTGTCAACAGCCATGTTATGAAGATGATGCATACCTGCTCAACGCAACAGGATACAGTGAAACCTGTTTTGAGAGACCATCCCTAAAGCAAGGCAAAAAAAGTGGTCACATGAGGCAGGTGGTTTCTCAATGGAGGTATAATAACATGGGAAAGATAGTAAAAGGGACATAGTAAACATGGTCTGAAAAGGCAGGTGGTCTTTCAACACAGTGGTCTCTCAAAACAGGTTTCACTGTATATAATATGGCTAGGCTTTCATCACAATCATTTCTAAGTTGCACTACAAGTACATGATTGGAGAAGAGAAAGCTTGGAAACATCAGGATCTTGAAACTCACAAAAATACCACTTTGAGGTTTGCATAGTGTAAGAACTTATTTTTCACCCTACTCAACAATGATCATTGAATTTTCATGCTAATGTCATGAACCTAATTGTAGTAAAATATATGCCTAATGTTATTAACTAAAAATCCACTATTGTGTTTTGATACTGTAAGAGCTTATTTTCCATCTTAAGGTAGCGCTGCTAAACTTACACAATTTCAACAAGGAAAACTGATTGACTGGCTTTGACAGCTTATTGTGACTTTATTTTAAAAAAATACCTCAAGTAAAATTGTATATTTTTGGAATTTTGAAAGTCTTAGGATCCCAAATACACTCAAATCTACAAATTTTATGCTAGTCTATTCAACTTTGATACAAAATATCATTCTTGTTCAGCATGTAAATTACATCAAAGAATGTACATTTTATTTTTGATTTTCAAAAACAATTTTAGTCCAATCCCTACCAAACTTTGTAAAAAATAAGTTGAAAGTTTTTCAGGTACGGGTCCTTTAAATTTGCTACTAAGGTTTTGGTTCCTTTGTTTTTAAATTTCAAGATTAGAAGGTTATCATTTTTCAAATTTCAGATTGCCATAAAATTCAAAATTTACTTTATTTCAAAAAATGTTGACCATACCTGGAAAATATACAACTCATGATTTTCAAAAAGTTTAAATCAGATTTGGCCAAGAGTGGCTTTTGCATTGTTTGACAAAATTGATCTGGTGGACATTCTACACAACCACAGTTTCACACATTCACCTTGGGTTATATTCAAAATAAAAAGTGCCACAGGCTATCAGATTGAGCCCAGTGTTTTTCCTCAATGAAGGAGGATAGCTTTACCAATGCTACCTCAATCGACAATAATAGCTGACTTTTCATGCTGATATTGTATAGTTAACTGTAGTAAAATATATGCCTGAACCAATATTTTCCATTACTCCATGGTAGGAGATTTCTTAATGGATGTCTTGATCTGTGAAGTTCATTAAAGACCCAGTTCTTTGAAAGTGATGACAACTAACCAAAGGCACAAATCTAGTACTCCCTGAATTGTTAGAATAATAGTGTAGCACTGAAGCAAGACACTGACCACATGAGCAAGGCCCCTGTAGATTGAGATTTCGTTGCATGTATTGATAACTTTGCAAGAATACCATACTATGGTGAAACCTGTATTAAAAGAGGCATGGGATGACCAAATTGTAGTCTCTCAAGACAACAGCAACTGTACTATATACATGTATGACTCAAGGTACACTGTCTTAGACTACAAAAAAATATTTTATTGGCGGCCATTGGTTTTTGGAAATGTTTGAATGCATCAATGACAGTAGATCTTAGATGAATCTTCTCACTGTCTTTTCTTATGTTAATGAGGGTGATCTGTAAAATGTCAATAGGCATGCAATCTTTCCTGGCTAGATTTTCTGATATTCAAAGGCTTTACACTTGTTAACTGTAAAAGTTCCATAGAAATACTTACTGTTGTTGTCCAGAGTATCTGTCCATAGGTCATAGGTTGCAGTTGGAAGGACTTTGCGTTGTTGTCTTTTCTGAGTTTTGGTCTGTGCTGCCTGCTGTCTCTGTTGCTGGGCTCTCTGTTCTTTCTTTGACTGTAAACCCAATGCTGCCTTCTCTCTCTTCTGTTTACATACCTTACTTGCTATGTTTCCTCTTATGTTGTGTTTCCTGGATTGACATACATGTATACTGGGATTATACCTAATCTTCTGTGGACAGTTTACATTTGGCCTTATTAGGACTTAATTTACAAAAAAATTACATAGAATAATACTTTTCATAACACAACATTTTGTATGTTGCACTCACTCACCACAGGTAAACCCTTTTTTACACAAATATTTTTACAGAGTTGCTAAACAACAATATATTTCTTTCATGTTACAATATACTGGATAAGCAAATGTGCTAGCAAATAGAGTATGGCATGCAGGATGTATGTTATTGTAGTATGTGTAGATTGCATAACAAAAAAAAAAAAAGGTGAACTGGATATGATAGCGGTGATTGCACCACTGGGGGGACCGCTGTATACAAATATGGGACAGTTTAGGGCACAAAATATATCTCACCCTGGACATTGGGCATACTGACCTTGGATAAGGGTTCAAAGCCAGCTATACATTGTATACAGTAATAAATTGTTGAACATAAAATCCAGCATCCAGAAGCAAATAAGTAGCTCTGTGACCTTGAGAAGTGGGTCAAGGTCACTCATGTTCAAACTTATCCTTGGTTCTATTGAGGATTATAATCACGTACAAACTAAATCCCACAATGAAAAAGGTTTTAAAATAATTTTGCAAACACTGAATTTCACGAAAGTGGCTGTGTGACACTGGAAATTGGGTTAAGGTCACTCATGTTAGAATTTTACATTGGCCTGATAGAAATATATGATGATAGGCAATATAAAAGCCCTATGGCTTGAAAACGTCTCAAGTATTTATGCTAACACGTGTCACAGTCACCCATGTTTGAACTGACCTAGCCCTTACAGGGGACTATAATCTTGTGCAGTATAAAAGCCTTGGCTTAAAAGCTTCTCAAGTTATTATGCAAACTCCAAATTACCTAATCCTGCTCTGTGACCTTGAAAATTTGGTCAACGTCACCTATCTTTGAACTTGACCTAGCTCTTACAGAGGACATGACCCTGTGCAATATGAAAGCCCCAGCTCAAAAACTTCTCAAGTTATCATGCGGAGACCCATCTTACAACTTAAGGTAGCCCTTTGTACAATTCAAAAGCCCTAGCTCAAAAACTTCTCAAGTTATCATGCAGAAAAGATTCGGACAGAGGCATGGCTCTGAGTCCTTGGAAATTGGGTCAAGGTCACCCCATCTTATAACTTAAAGTATCCCTTATACAGAACTAAAATCCTGTGCAGTATGAAAGCCCTAGCTCAAAAACTTCTTAAGTTATCATGTGGAAACAACACCAAATTTACTAATGTGGCTCTTTGACCATGGGAATTGGATCAAGGTCACCCATCTTACAATTTTAGGTAGCCCTCATAGAGGACTAAAATCCTGTACAATATGAAAGCCCTAGCTCAAAAACTTCTAAAATGTATCATGTGGAAATGATTCGGACAGATGCATGGATGGATGGAACCTGGCATCACTATAGGAGACTCACTTTCGGCAGTCCCCTAATAAAACACTCGAGGAAATACTCACACACGGACAGGCTTAATCTTTGGATCAGGGTTCAAACCAGCATGGCATTTCAGTAGCTTGGGTTCTTTTTTTCTCTTCTTCTTTGGAACTGAAAACAACACAAAAAAAGTAAAAATTCAATTGGTAACAGTATTATAGTGTATGTATAAATGACAGACTGCAACTACATGTATTATTAGGATCACAGGGACTTGCAGTCCATGGAGGGTGCATCGTTTGTGGGAGACATGGTACAGGAAGGGAGAAATGCATGCTTTTTAAAATGACATTTTTGTGTCTAATTCAAATTTGCTTTCTAGATTTTTTATTTTTTTTATTTCATGATAGTTTGCTTGTTAAATGTGTGTGGGTTGTAAAATGCAGATGTAACTATTAGCAGCACACATAATAGGATATGTGGACAGAAAAAACAATTACTACTGCTACTTCTGACCAGGGTAGAGCATTACATTATTCTGCTATTACTGATAAAATCCACATTTGGCTTGACTCCAGAACCTGGCAGAATGAGATTTTATTACAAGTACCTCACAAACCTAAAAAGAGGAAATATGATGTTGCAAATAAATTCATGCAAATGACAAGAGGATGTCAGGTGTATTTATTGTAGTGATAAATAAGGCACATGAATTTTTTTTCCTGTTTTTTATTTATTTATTTTTTAATATACCTTTCACACCAGGCCTAGGAAAAAGGCCTGCATACTGACCAGGGGTAAAAAAGTTCACAAGAAACAAAAACTCAATTTAAATCATGAAGGGGTCCAGGCGTCCAGCTGTCTGGTTTAGACATAATTTTTGCTGAAAATGACAGGTCATATCTGCGTCAGCTGAACTGATACAGAATGTGTCCTAAAGAACCTGTCAAAATCAGCATAAAATCTATCAAATCTGAGGACTCAGTCATTTTTCTTCCTCTTAGTACATTTATATCTATTCAACAACACCAACTTAATAATGTTATAGAGTTAATCTACTTAACTTTCTGTGAACATTTATTAGCTTCTATCAGTGGTGTAACTCAGCAAATCTTCTGAACAAGGACATACCCACTGAAAAAAGGTCTAACAGCAACCACTGAAACAGCCAACAAGTTATATATATCTAAAATGAAGAAAGCTTGATGTTTTGCTTGTAAATGTCTTTATACATACTTTGTAAAAATACCTTTACATCTTTACCAGCAGCACCACAAGAGTAGAATATAAACTTGTCACAATTTCGACAAATGTACAGATTTAAGTTATCTAGGGTGATTGTAATATTATCACAGAGAGGTGATTATGGTTACCAACCTGGTTCTTCATCTTCTACTATCCTTTCCACAAAGAACAGTTGTTCATCAGATTTGTCTGCAGCTATACCTCTGAAATACAACAAAATGTCCATTAAAACTGAAACATAATTTGCCAAATCTAGAGAAATTGGCAGTTTTGTAAATATGTAATAACTTATTATAATGTCACAAACTGCGAACAACTAGAAAAATGACCAGGTCATCAAGGACCCCACAAGCATCATATTTTTATAGTCATATGATCTTTCCTGAGGGTCAAGGATACTCAATTGCAATCACAGGTAAATTCCTAAGCTACCTAGGTAAACCAATTTTTCTTTGCAGTGCCCTCATGACCTTGACCTTTGACCACAAGGTAACCCATAAGAGTCCCTCATTAAAGTCTTACCTTGATCCATGTTTTAATCAAGTGTGATGAATTTCTCTCAAATCCTTTTATTTCCTGCATGGGACACATTTTCAAACAGCCCTGTGACCTTGACTTTTGACCTCAAGATCACTTGTGATAAGTCAAAAAGAGCTCGCCTCTAGATACATCAAATGTGCAAACATAAAGAACTTCTATCACACACTTCCAGAGGTATTGCACAGAAATATGTTTACTTTTATCTGGGAAGAAGGGAATGTGAACATTTAAAGAGGAAGACGATGCAAGAGAAATTTGAATATTTGATGGCAAATAAAGGTAAACATATAGCAAGATATTTAAATAAAGGTTGGAGAAAGAGGAAGGATATTTTGCATGGAATCGTTTCTTAGTTAATCATGCATTTTATTTTCAAGTGACATATAAGCCAAGGTGGCTAGATGCTTTTAGAAGTGTTTTATATAATTTATATTCAACCAATGCACATGTTAATGAAATAAATAAACTATACAATACATTGTTATGCTCCTGTGACCTTGACCTTTGACCTCAAGGTCACGAAAAGCATTATGTAGCAAAAACCTACATGAATACATACTGTGACCATGTATGATGAACTTGCACTTAAATGTTCTGGAGATATTGCATAAAACTCCATTTAAGTCTAAGCCCCTGTGACCTTGACCTTGAGTTCAAGGTCACCCATCAACAATCCCCACCAAGGTTTGACCTAGATGCATACTTTGACCAATTTTGAAGGCAACTGAATGATAACAAGGAAATGAAAAATGGAAGGACAGATGGACCAGTTCATTACTATTGGACTCCCACATCTACGACATGGGGCCTAATGACATGAAACATTATATCAGTCAAAAATTCAAGTGTGGTAGTCAAGCAAAAGAAATGCAAGGATAATACTGGAACAACATGTGTGGGTTCAAATCCCATTTGAGGCAATATTTGGGAGTAAAGTACTAGGAACCTGTCATTTGTGAACTTTACAATACCTACTTAGCATCATAACCCTTTCGCATCCTGCAAGATCCCTGCCCCATCTCACCTGTACCCTGCACCAGCCAGAACTGGATTTTAAAAAAAGCAGTCCTTGTCCCTTAACACTTTTTTGCAGTGAAACCCTACCACCAAATTGTACATTCAAGTGTTAAGACACAGTATTTAATGGACTTTATTCCATGTGACTGAGTAAAATCTAGGAAGAGTTCCAAAGGAGCTCAAAATTCACCCCTTTGGTCTGTAGCTGTGATTTGATTTCAAATGACAAAATCAAAGCAGCCAAAGTTCAAAACCTACCATGAAAGTCATAACTTTTAAACATTTATTTTTGGGGGGCAATGGTTGTGTGGGTGGAGAGGAGCAAATCTGGGAATGGGATTGCCTACTTGGACTCAGTTACACAGATGTAAAGTTAAGATAGCACTCTACTAGTGAGTGTAGTCAGCTCATACCCATCTTGGCACTTGCACAGCTCAGCCAATCAAAAGGTGAATCTGAAAAGTGTGCATGTATGTGGTAATAACATCTCGATGTCTATAACAAGAGGGCTGTGTGAACAGCCCATGCTCAGCTGATCTTGACATTCATCACCCTTGCAGATCTATGAACTTGGGAAAGGATCAAGGTCACCCATGTTCTGAGTAAGTCTGACCATTATAAAAGAACACTAACATGTGCAACATCAAGGTTCAAGTAGTTCTCAAGTTATAATGAAGAGTAAAATTCATGTATGTTGCACTGTGACCCCAGAAATGAGGTCAAAGTCATTCATGTACTGTCTGAGCATGACCTTCATACAAAAACATTAACATGTGCAGCATCACAGTACTAACTCAAAACAGATCTCAAGTTATCAAGTTAACAGTAAATTTTGTGTCAGTTGTCCTGTGAATTAGCACTAGAATACCCATTGACTCACATAGTAATCAATAGGAAAGCTGCATTGATCGATAAGTACCCGAGTTGAAAATACTTAAAAATCAGGAATCTAAAGCAGTGCCACCTAGTAAACAACTTTGTTTGACCCTTCCACAAGAACATATCCATCACATTTCACTTTAATCTGAGTGGCAGTTCTGAGAACAAGTGAAAAATAACAAAACCATACAAAAACTTCATAAAAAAAAAATTTAGAAAAAATTGCAGTGCCACCTGGTGAACAAATTGGGAACTATGTGTCCCTGGGAGTGTCTATGAACGATATCAAAACAACTGGGTGAGCAGTTTCAGAGGTGAAGAGTTTTTAAGGTTTGCCCCCCAAAAAAGAAAAAAATTCATAAAAATTCCAAAAATCAATAGAGCGTGACCATTTGAACAAACTTGGTAGAGATCCACCCAAGGCACATCCCCACCAAGTTTGAAGTAAATCTGGCCAAAAGTATTTAAGTTATAACCATTACAAGAAATTCCCATGTTAAAACTTTCCTATTAAAACTTTTGTAAAGATTTTTGAAAAAAAAATCATAAAAAAAACAAAATTCATTGGAACATGACCATTGGAACAAACTTGGTAGACACCCACCCAAGGTACATCCCCACCAAGTTTGAAGTTAATCTGGATGACAGTTTTGGAGAAGAAGTCGCAAATGTGAATTAGCATTAGAATACTCATTGACTTCCAAAGTAATCGATAGGAAAGCTGCATTAACCGATAAGTACCCGAATGGAAAAAATCGTTAAAAATCAGGAATCTGCAGCATCCCCAAATAGTGAACAACTTTGTTTGACCCTTCTACAAGGAACATATCCACCACGTTTCAGCTTAATCTGAGTAACGGTTCTGGAGAAGAAGTCGAAAATAGCTAGAACACACAAAAATTTATAAAAAATTAGTAAAAAATTGCAGCGCCACCTGGTCAACAAATTAAGAACACGGAGTCCCTAGGTGTCTTCCCATGTGATATCAGAGTGATTGAGTAAGCGGTTTTGGAGAAAATGATTTTTTAAGATTTGCCCAAAAAAGAACAAAAAAATTAATTAAAAATCCAAAAATCAATGGACCATGACCATTTGAACAAACTTGGTAGCCACCCACCTAAGGTACATCCCCACCAAGTTTGAAGTTAATCTGGATGACGATTTTGGAGAAGTTGAAAATGTGAATTAGCATTAGAATGCTCATTGACTTCCATAGTAATCAATATGAAACCAGCACTGACCGATAAGTACCCGAATTGAAAAAATCGTTAAAAATCAGGAATCTGCAGCATTCTCACATAGTGAACACCTTTGTTTGACCCTTCTACAAGGAACATATCCACCATGTTTCAGCTTAATCTGAGTGACGGTTCTGGAGCAGAAGTCGAAAATAGCTATAACACACAAAAATTCATAAAAAAATAGAAAAAAATTGCAGCGCCACCTGGTGAACAAATCAAGAACTAGGTGTCCCAGGGAGTGTTTCTGTGTGATATCAAAGTAATTGGGTGAGCGGTTTCAGAGAAGAAGATTTTTTAAGATTTGCCCAAAAAAGAACAAAAAAATTCATTAAAAATCCAAAAATCAATGGACCGTGACCATTTGAACAACCTTGGTAGACACCTACCCAAGGCACATCCCCACCAAGTTTGAAGCGGATCTGGCTGACGGTTTCGGAGAAGAAGTTGAAAATGTAAATTGTTGACGGACGACGGACGGACGGACGGACGACGGACGGAGGACCATAAGATAAGCTCAGCTGACTGACAAGTCAGCTGAGCTAAAAAGTCACAGATGAATTATGCTCTTCATATGAAAGACAATGGCTGGCCCTTCTGAATGGTGTGAACAGAAACTGTAACAAATTAGGGACCTACTGTAACTATAAAAGTAGCTTTGGAGGAGAAGTTTATCTGAATTTGAATTATCACTTACATAAGCCAAAAATTTCACCACATTAAAGATAAGTCCACATAAGTTTACAATTGAGAAGAAATGCACCTCTGAAACCAGTGGAAAATACACTTTGCTGTCATTGTCAGAGATCCCAAGTATGGGATAAAATTCAGGTCATGCTGAATTGGGACAAAATATGTACAATGTATTTAGAAATGATCTCTGTGATCAATTAAAAACTGTACAACTTTAGTACTCAACCCCAAGATGGCAAATTTACTGTTCTGATGAAAGGTCTTATAGGGATCATGTCAATTAAATATGTAGTAAATTATGTAAATGTATGTTACATGCTAGCCACCAATCTACGCAACCGATTGATCATGCTGTGCACACAAAGGATCTGTCGTTCGCGCACCCATCTTGCACCTATGCACTGATCACACACTTGTTGACTGATTGCACCACCAACAGATGCATGAATGGTTGCTTGAACATTTGATCAGTATGTTGAATAAATCAACAGCTATTCAATATGATCAACTGACACTGATTTTTATCTTTGGCATAGTTAAATGAAGTGATTTTGCTGTTTATGATTAAAACTTTGTGCAGTATTGTAAATATGCTATTAGTACTGGAACCAACTGGTGGCCCTTGATATCTTGTCATTGATGACATTCCTATGATTTCTTTCATGAATCATGTACCACTATCATCAGATGCCCTACTCACCAAGCATTATAAAATGACACACTCTGCAAACTGAAAAACAAGTATATTGGGTACCCTGCTTTGATTATTAGAACACTGCAGTTCATTCATTATTGGGTTGTGGCGGACTTCATTCCATGTATTGTATATGAACAAATCAAACTTTTGAATTGGAAGGGCTGGTACATCAAACTTTGTGTAAACATTGCCATGCTTGTTCAGCATAAGGTTTCATTACTTCCAATCAAAATGTATGGGGACATTAAAGAGAAAAAGTGCACAACATGTTTTGATCAAAATTGAGCATGACGCTGCATATATTTTGTTCATTATATACTATGTACATTAAATAGGAAATTCATTTTTTTAAGTGAATAATAAGTATCATGTTAATGATGTTCACCTATTTTACTAATATTTGAATCAACAGATTTTTGTTGCCTTAGTGCCACTTTTCAAAAGGAGGAGAAAGAAGACGAAGAAGAATATGTGCACATTTTTTACAGATGCACGTGAAATAGAATTGTTTCCAAAAATGTCTGATTTTTTGCAAATAACTGTATCATGATATCCTTTTCTAACATTTAAAACCAAATTTTCCTATTGTACAGAAATATTATATCATACATAGTGTTCTATCACCACAGAATATCATAACAATTTTACCTGATACATATTATTGTTAAAATCAAAATACAACGATTTATTACACATTATACTTAAAGTCACACTTTTCCTGTACATGTCAATGTTCTTCAAATACTGGAGTTACACACACTGAAGTTCAATTACAGGTGGTGGAACTTAAACGTATCTGACTTGTATCCAGTCCAGTCTTCAGTATGCTCTCCCTTCGGCTGGGTACTGAATGACAAAGCATGTGTGTGTGTGGGTATTATAGTGCTTGTGTAGCAGCTGAGACTCTTAAGCACTTTTTACACGCACTTTTATTTGGTGGCGTTCAAATTCAGGCATACATGTGCACAAATCTGGTGTACACATAATATACCTGGATACCCACGTTCAGAACTTATTTCCTACCACAGCATTTGCCCATGCATATGCCAGTATGCAGTTATGCATACCCACACATACCCCGGGCCTACCTGTCAATTGTCTTAAGAATTAGATTTGTTTACTTATTTCATATTTATGAATGAGTACTGCAACTCAAGCCTTTGCATCTTGATGGAGATGTGTCGGCCCTTCAATGCAGCCTCGCTATTCCGTCGTTGTCGCTAATAATGCCTGTATTTGTCTATTTTTCTGGACGTTTTCAGTCCGTCTGCCCTGAAATCTAGACTTATTCCTGTAAGTTAGGTTTTAAGTTAGATGTTATTTACCCTGTTTTATGATTATTTAGGGGAGGGGAAGTCATCAGGTTATAATTACGGGGGGGGGGGGGGGGGGGGGGGGGGGGCAAGGGCCTAGTGGCCACCGTCCTGGAAGACAAACCTTCTCCTGAGGCCAGACAAAGTTATTTCTATCATAACATTTTTGGTCCAAATTAGCTAGTACTATGAGCTACCGTTGCAACGCAGCGATTTCACCCCCACTTTCTACTTGGCAACTGGCCTCTCTCCGTTGCTGGGTAGGTCACTTGATCCTTGGACGTCTCACAGGGTTCTGCCATCGGTTTGTTGTGCGTTGTATTTCTGCAATCGTCCAGTTATATAGAAATTACGTGGGCACTTGGTGTTCTGCTGTCGGACCTATACCCCCAACAAAATGTCTTGAACAAATTCTGTCAAAGTTGCCTGGTGGTTCACACTGGTCTTTTCACCATATTCAACCACTCTGGTCGTTTCTTTGGTTTTTTTGGAGGAAAACTGTGGAAAACTACCCCTTGCATCCAGGGGTATTTATCCAATTTACCCAGTTTTCTTGTGTCTGGCTTACAATCAGGAACTTTGCAATAGTAGACTGTCATTGTAGCTTGTAAATACTTCCGTGGTATGTTGAAAAATAACGGTCAACTTTGCGATGTCATTTCCCTGTACTTTAACTATGGCGCAATATGGCTGCTATATTGAAACGACCTAACCTGCCGCAAGGTGCACGGGAAATGACCCTGGCGCTTTAGCGGCTACCCAGGGTACAAGCTAATTTGGACCTTAGGTATTATAATATGAGTTCCGCACGGACGGGGGCGCCTGCCAACAGGTTACAGGGGGCAGTACCTAGTGGCCACTGTCCTGTATGGGGCAATCCCAGCCATGTAGAATCCACTGTTTTGAAATTTTTTCCTCTAGAATCTATATAATTTAGTATGTTTTGTACGTCATGTTTTTGGTAAGTATTTGGCCATTTATATGGGTCTCTTTGTTTTGTGTGGGGTCGGTACGGTATGGTGTGGTACCTCCCGCCATGGTTTCTCTGGCCCCATCTCACCTTTATTTTCTCCTGGGGTTGGTACGGTACTCCCCTGTCCAGGCCAGGGTTTCCCAGGCCTTCCCTCAGGCAATATCCCTTTTATTCCTATCGTTAAGTTAGATACCACGTCATATTTTTTGTAAGTATTTGGCCATTCATATGGGTCTCTTTGTTTCTTTGATGAAAGTTAGGGTGTGGTTTGTTGCTTTTGGATTTGAAAGTAAGTTCTTTAATTTTATGTCTAGAGGAATGTGGTCTCTATTCATGCTTGAAGTTAGCTTTACTCTAGCGCGAGCTGTTTTGCTGCATGTTAGGAAGAAGTGTGTAGTGTTTTCCCATTCATTACATGTGTCACATAGACCGCTTTCTGTCATGCTTACTCTTGCGGAATGCCAATTAAGTTTGCAGTGCCCTGTTCTTTCTTGGGCGGAGGAGTGACACTTCTTTCGCGTCAACAGACCAGGCAAACTTTTTGTCAAAAGACCACGTGTCGCAGATTAGTTGCATGTTTGTCGGTGAACTTAGGGAACCATCCATCACCTACGCTTATAATATTTACCCAGTCCGTTCTTGAAGTCTTTGTTCTTCAAGGTGGTCTTCTACATCTTGGACATTAACATGTTTTCGCCACGATTTTTTCTTGTTTTTGCTGACACGTTTTCGTTTCAGCCTTCCACCTGCCTCCATTTTCGCTCAGATGACAGCAAGCAGCACGATATTGTCGGAATTGACCCATTTAGTAAAAACGAAAACGCTTGCACACTAGCATTTAAAAGCTATAAAACAAATTAATTTGCTGTAAGGAATGATTTTTCTTGAATCAAAATATCACAACATTATGTTATAAATAGGTTATTTAAAAAAAAATATGTCGTTACATTCAATAAGATACTATTTCCGTTACCATGTGAAGCCAGACAGACCGGCAAGATGGCGGAAGCTATGAGAGCAAATGTTGCTCAGCTTTTAAGAGGGATTGACAGGTAATCATTTTTCCTTCCACACAAAAAGAATATCAACAGGAAAGAATATCGTATTTCAGTTAAGTGGTTAACTATGGTGAAGCACAAAGATTGACAGGTACAATCCTTCTCACGTAAAAATATCCCATATGTTCAACTTTGCAAGTGTGTTTTACTATTGACTATTGTGCAAACCATTGCCATTTACAACCCGGTTAACTGATGGATCAAAATCGAATAGCGCACAGAAGTGCTTAAGGTGCCAGAGATTCCAGATTTGTTTTGTCATAGAAAAATAAAAAAAACAACAGATTTTAGTAATTAAACAAGTAAACAAGGTGCAGAATGTCTGATAATAAACACTGTTTCTTGATTCAGGATTCAGGATATGTTTATTCAACCAAATTGTACAGAGTATGTTTCAAGCATATTTCATATTTGGTTAGGGAGACCCTCATTAAGACAAATATTTGTCGCTCTAAAGAGGGCAACCCTTTTCTTGTCACAATAATTACATTATATTGAGGGCTTACAAGTTACATATATTCAAATTTTCAAACAAATGTAGGCATAAATGAATACTGTAATAAAAATGAGATATTACCCCATTGAGGATAATATAGTAATATGAACTAAACAGACAATAAATTAAATTGACACTCTAGTGGTGTGAACATATGTAACAGTTGGGTGACTACTTCTATTTACCAAATACACAGTACAAAATGATTTCCAGTGTGTAAGGTGGGTTTATGCTGTGATTTTATTGTTTTCATTGAAACCTTCATGGATAAATTTTCCTAGCTGCAGTAGTAGGCATGGTGTTTCACTGCAGTGCATGATTCCCTTAAACTGCTTGCCTAAAGATAGTACACGCTGTATTAGAAGGTGAGGTAAATAGGTATCACATTTCAAAAGTAACAAATGTATCTAGGAGTGTCTGGCTACTAGTATCATATTTTGGACATATTAATAAGAAATGTAGCTGATCCTCTACAATCCCAGTATTACACATACAGCATGTTCTATGTTTCTTCAGGATTTTGGGTTTTGAGTGTTTCCTAATTTCTATTTCTATATTATGTGAGCTTATATCTGAATCTTCTTAGGGCAATCCTATATCTTGCATTTTATATTGCCTCCAGGTAAGGTTCCATGTTAAAATGTTTTTTGTATTGTTGATGGCTCATCAATTTACCCTCATTATATGCAGACTGCTTAATCCAGTGTAAGCATTCCAAAGTGTAATGTGCTGGCACTGGTCTGTGAAGGTCTCATCATTTACAATGTTTCCTTCATTTTAAACGTTTAAGGGTCCCAGTTCATTCAGCAATTTCCTTATTATGGTACATCAATTTGGCTCCCCAAAGGAATCCGAATTCTTCAAAGTACAATAAGAGTTTGTAACAGAGTTCATTTCAGGCATATTCGGAATAATTCTTACCCAATACTTCAACGCCTTAACTATTTTTGTTAAAAATGTTTAATGAGATTTTACCTCTCTCTGCATACACAGCGTCACTCGTTGTTTGGGTGAATGGGCAGAACATTTTCAAAAGAAATGTCAAAGGGGAACAGCAGCAAAGAATAGTTATAGAAACTAGAATCATGGATGGTTTTTGCACCCTTCTTCTTGCACATGTTGATGGCATTTTAGTCAGGAGAATTACTGTTGTACGCTCCCATAACTGTCTGTTTCAAGTTTCCCAGCAGACTCTTCCAAAACATTACTAAGTCTAAATAGTTTAGTGCTGTTAACTTACTGAGCCATGAAACACTGTCAGTTAGACCTTGCAGGAGCTTAGGGTGCTGTCAAGAATCCCTGGATATAGAAATATACACCGGTGGATGACGGCTGTATATCTCAAGTTGAGACTCAAAGGAGACACAGATGCTATCCACCAGTGTGTATTTCTGCAAACCAGGCTCCTTCAATTCATGAATTAAGGATTTCATCCCTAATAGTTAAGAAACTAATTGGCCTGTTTTGTCCATTTTCAAATAGACATAACAAATCAGACTTCAACTGTCCTTTCCCTCCTGCCACAGCCACCATGGTCACTGGAGTGGCATTTTCTCTTAAAACTGGACTAAGTAGGACTTTGATATTCAGTAATGTGGTTCATAGCAATTGTTACTAGGGACATAATTTTTGTAAATTACATGTGACCTTTAAAGGTCAAAAGTGTAGGCCATTTGGCCATTGGAAAAGGTCATCTAGTCAGAATTTGGGTGATTTTCATCTTACTTCAATCATGTTGTGCTCAAATTGTAGGAATTATAACAATGCACATCTTTTTAATTAACAGGTAGCCTCTAAACATGCTAAAGGGCAAAGTTCAAGGTCATTAACCCATTTGTGTTAGGTCAGGGTCAAATTTCATCTGATTCTAAAGGACAAAGGTCAAGGTCACTTGCCCTGGATCTGAAATAGGTCAAAGTCATTTTTCATGTGATTTTAATGCTGGTCAAGTGGCTCAAATTGTAAGAAATGTAGCTGCAACTCACTCAGTTTTCATCATGATTTTATATTGAGGTGCATTTCATACATTCAACATCCTTACTAAATACCATTATTATGTTGGTTTTACATTACATTGCTGGTGAATGCTCGCTAGACATTCATGTCCCCAGGTCATGGCTCTGGTAATTTTTATGTACACATGGGAATGCAAGCTCATGCGATGCATTTGTTATTATGAAATGATTTAAGGTAATGTCCAACCTGGCAAAAGTGACTTCACTTCTGGGCCAAATATCACAGAAACATGCATTCCTACATTGTAAACCTTTATACGTAGTTGACCACAAGGCTTTGTAGAGTCTGTGTGACCTAAAGATGGAACTGTCCAATCAAAGTTTTTTGGTGAGCTTTTGGATATTTCTGAAAATGTGCAAGATAAATCTGTCAAATTTGTGCTACTATGATCTCAATACAAAACCATATTGGGGATGTTTAAGGGTCCGCCCCACGGGGACCCTTTATGTTTTCAGGTTGTCCAGATGTCTGTTCAGATGTGCACAGTCTCGTTACCATGATATCTATAGAATGCCTCCATGTTTTTAGCTCAAATTCGGCACTATGCTTATCTTACCTGGCAAGATAAACTGATTAGATTTTGGTGTCACCGTGACATAATTTGAGAGAATGGCAGCCTAATTGCATGCTCGTTAGGGCGCACCCCTCAGTCAATACTTTGCATTGAAGGTATGTCAAGTTCATAACTGCATCTGTTTTTTTATTTTTGTTTTTTTTAATAGTGATGGTGCAAAAATTGCAAAATAGCTGATTTTGTCATAATCGATAAAGTGGATGGACTCTTCATTTTTGACACACATTTGATTTTTTAAAAAAACTGTTCATTTCTTAGAAAATCCCTAATATGCTTTTGCTCTTTAGAATTTTTTAGAGTAAATCCTTTTTTATTTGATAAAAATCTGATGAATTTTAGAAAAACATCCACATAAATTGGACATTTTGTTACAAATACCTATTGTCTCTTATCAAAATTAAAAGGCTAACAGGGTCCATCCAGTACCATGTTAGTATAATACATGTATATTGAAAGTATTCTCTTTCTTCAGATTGTGTTGGGACGAGAACTACCAAATTTGGACAACTGATAGACAATATATGTCTACCAAAATGTCCCCAAATTATCCTAAACTGGTTGGAATTACCTTAAATTATACCTGACATTACCTGTACATGCAGTATGTGATACTTCTGTTGTATGCTTTTCAATAACATGCTGCTCTTTGTATGCACACAGGTATAATCCTGAAAACCTGGCCACTCTTGAGAGGTATATTGAGATGCAAACCAGAGACAACACATATGATCTGGAAGCTAACTTGGCAGTTCTGAAACTGTAAGTAATTGTGTATTTATTTGCTAGTAATGATGAAAGTCTGCGACATATATATAATGAATGCATTTCCTAAAAAAAACAGAGAAAGAAAGTAGCTTTAATATAGCTTTAGCTTCCCATTTATTGTGAGCTCATTTAATAGATTGGTGTAGTGGTTGATTGTGATATGAAAGGCTGTTAGGTTGGTGATAGAAATTCCCATGTTGATAAAACTGGACCATGTTTTAACTACATTGGTGTACAAATGCAGATATTATATTCACGCAGGAGGTACATACCACTTATGGTTTTTCTATCTAAATATTCTGAAGAAAGTTTGGGTACATAATTTATTGTGTAAATGAGGCTGTACACACAGCATGAATCATATACAATTTTGCTGTCATTGAAGCACTTACATGTACAGTTTATCATTTTTTTTAAACACAGGTACCTGTATTGGCTATTCTACAGTTTATGCCATTGACAATAAAAACAAAATAGAATTGTCCAAACATGTAAATGAAGCTACTGGTGGCCTTACTTATTAAAACTGTCAATTTTACAACAGATGCTGAGTTTATTGAACTTTACTGATGATCATGATGACATATTGTATGTTAAGTTCAGATTTTACAGGAAAAAAATTGATTTTCATGGTCAAGAATGAAGGCAAAGAAAGTTGTTTTTGCAAATATATAGGTTTATCTAATACCAGCATATGTGAGATTACCTTATTTGTTCACATGTATCAATAATCATAACAATAAGGTATTACATGATGTCCATGCTCCTTACCAGCCAATAACTTACACATCATGTATTAAAACTAGTGACCTGCTGTGTAAAGAGTCTAGCTTTATGGATTATGTGTACAGCATACAAGTATATGCATTTGGCATCAAGTTGCACTTGGATTGAAGTTTGAAATTTTCTAATTACTTTGTTTTGATTTCAGGTATCAGTTCAACCCATCATTTTTTCAAACATCGGTGACAGCTCAGGTTTTATTAAAAGCATTAACCAATCTGCCACACACAGATTTCACACTCTGCAAATGTCTGATAGATGCCACAAAAGTATCCTTTTTCCAAGTATGCACTTACAGAATTTAAACATTCTTGTCTTCTTGAGCTGTGTTACGCATTGCATTTATGTACTTTGTTTCCAATATTTAAACAATCACTGAAACGAACATGGTGCACATTCACTTTAGTTTATAGTACCCTAACTTTACATTTTTTGTATGGTTGACAACAAACACTTAAAACATAAATAACACTTATGACTGCAGCTTTAATCCTGTTGACATATTTGAGTTCCTGTTAAATATTTCTAAATGTCCAGCTTGCTCATATAACATCAGCAGCATAAAGTTCAGTTATATGTCCTGATGTTGTCAATGCTCCTTAATAAGTGTCTAGCTAGAGGAAGAGCCACTTGCTAAAATCATGGAACTGGCAGACTTATTGGAGGGCTGTCACTTTAGACAGTTTTGGGTAGGTATTCAAGTCTTAAGTTTTCACAGTAATGTGGTTTGTATTTGGGAGAGTAAATTCAACACTGTTAAGTATCAAACTAGAGACACACTTGATACAACTCAACATTACATGAACACCTTTTGATTTTAAACAGCACAACCTCCTGTCATGGCAGGACTGTCCAGCGGTCGCATTGTCACAAGAAAATGTGACAGAGACTTCAAAAATTGCTACAGCAAATTTTACAAAATGAATGATTTGTCCCAACAATTTGACATGCCTATAGGTTGGCATTTTTTTTTTTTTTTTTGTTGGATTTTAATGTACAGCTAAAAAGGTGTATAAGTGTCCAAAAAAATTTGCTTTAATAGCTCACCTTAAGCCCTTATTTTCCTCAGATTTCATGAGCTTGTGGGGGCTACTGGGGCACTGCTCCTGGACCCCACTGGTGGCATATAGGCTGTCCCCAGACCCCCAGCCAAAAATACAATTTGGTTTAGGCATTTTTCATTTTGTTCTAGCATCTCTTACTTGGGACAGCCCTGCAGGGGCTGAGGTGGTATCATGGTATTGGTTTGTTTGCCCATTCATCTTTTTCAGTTTGACACCACCATTTTAAAAGATGCCTTGACAAATAGCACTTTAGCTTAGCATAATGATACTGCATGAAGCAAACACTAAGTTCCTGGTTGCTGAGACCAGGGGGTGGCATGTCTGCAAGTGTGGGAGTTCCTAATTACTTTTGTTGAAGTGCTTGATTAGGACATTTACATGTATTTCTATATATGACAAAATGATGAATGCAACTAGTTCCTAAAATCTATGCAGAGAACATGCTGATTTTAGACCACATAAAAGAGGAGAGAGTTTGTATTTTATGTTATGGTACGCAAAATACACATCCATTCAAATTAATTACAGTGTATTATTTAAAGTGTTCACATGTTGAAAACTTTGTTACTAAACTCTGTGATTTTCTGTGCATGCAGTTAACCTTATAGTATTTTATCACAGATTCAAATTCTTGTTCAGATTGTTTTATCTTTTTGTATTTTTATGTGAAGCACATTATACAAGAAAATCCAGATATGCTCATGGGTATTGTGGGATTTGAAGACAATATTAGAAAATGTGAGTATGTCAACAACACTGAACACTTGTTAAATATATGATAGATTGAATATTAGTCTCAGTGAAGTTTTGTCATCTTCCCTGTTGATATGCTGTTTGTTGATCGATTTGTGAGTCAGGCATCCTAACATCACCATGTCTGTGTGGTAAGAGTTTTTATGGCACTGATGCCTGGCATGACAGCAGTCCCCTTAGTGCCTCCAGCCTTGCTTTTTCTTTGCTCTTCGTGGATAGCACTGAATGTGCTCTCATGATATAGCAGGTGCACAATTGCAGAAACAGCTGCAAGATGCTCGTAGAGTCTCTGGGGTATGCTTCCAATGTCATCAACATTTAAAAAATCTTTGATACTGGCTTTTTAACATCCCAATGCGTATGAAGGCAAGAAACACCCAATCCTTCTGCCCAGCTTGACCCAGATGCCTATCCATATTGCTTCCTTAGTCCATGTGTGATCCAAACAGATCCATTGGACCTGGATAAGAGGCCTGTACAGAGAATGCACTCCTCCATAACCAGAGTGTACAAAATTAAATGTAATCCTGATGCTGGCTTTGTTTCTTTTTTCCTTGCTTTTCCAGGTTCAACCACATGGTGCCTTTTACAAGTTTCTACTTCTGTTTTCAGTTATTTGTCATGTGATTGGCATAACCTATCAGACGATAGACAAGAGAATCATGCAAGATCTGCTGGGTGGTATTCCAGGTAAGTTTATAATACAGTGTAGTAACTGGGTCTGTAATGTGTACCATTATATAAATGGTAATAAGACTAGGCAAATGTTGATAAAAACAGATACACAATGTGCCAAATAAGCCTGACGTGTTTCGTGGTTTGATGACAGGTCATGTTCACTCATTGATAAGTGGGGTTACACAGGGATGTTCTTCTCTGCGAGTACCCATGGCAGAAGACTATCTCCAGCAGGGAGGGGTCCATCCCGCTGTTCCCAGATCAGATAATGTGTCTGGATCATAAACTTTTTGTGTTTACATCCTTTAAAATAATGTTGCTATCCAAACTGGAAGGTAAAATAAATTTGCGGTATTTCCAGAGCAGATAATTTTATTTATAAATATATCTTTGGGTTGAAATTTCTGGTTGATGACACCATATATTTAACAATACTGAAGATCATAAAATAAACACAATTTTTCAAATGGACCACATTTTATTGAATTAACCGAATAAATTTGCAGCAAAAGAATGCAGCAGCAAGTGCTGCCCCTTGTGGTAAGTGGCAGGTAACATTATTTTTCCAAGCAGGACACTTGAAAAATGTAAACTACTGCATCAACCAATCACAAGCTTAAAATTGTGTCTGAAGTATGGTATATGGTTAATATTCAATAAAATACAGCTGGGTCCATTTGTGGTGGAAGATCACAGTACACACCATGACCTGTATCTGTGACAAGGCATTTTCATGTAACATCTTGCAGAGAGCTTTGGTCACATATAGTTGTACCAGTTGGGCAAATGTGCAATCTGTAAGACATGAAAAGGTGAACTCTATGTAATTAAGTATATGTCAAAATATGCATCAGCCACATGTTGGGCAGGACCAGTCTGATATTTCAGCTAGTTGAATTAAGTTTGCTGTCTGTCACAGAAGATGCTATGTGTCCTGGATACTTGTATCACACAGTAAAAGAAATATATCCATAAACTATAATCATATGTATTGTAAACATAATTTTACATAATCTTATCATTCATGGATATGTTGCTTTGATGTGACAAGGTGGAAAACTCAGTATCTATCCAGACAAAACACATCTTGCATGGAGTATGATGAATATGTAAACTGTCCCAGTTTTTTTCTCTTGACCAAAAGTTGCAGAGCTTATGTTATCATTCATGTCTGTGCATTCCATCTGTCCATGCCTAAACTTTTTGCTTGTGAGCAAGATACAGTCCACAGATTTCAAGATAGCCCCATATAACTTTCAGGACTTATCAAGTATATGAAAATGTAGGTCAAGTCAGATATTAGTGGTGTCACTTGCAGTATTATGTAATATATGGGTCAAAATGTGAAAATCTTGTGACCACTCCAGCATCCTTAATGTGATAGATCTTTATGCAATTTAGTGGGATTGTGGAGGAGTTCAGTCGAAATTTCTTATTATGCCCCCCTGCGAAGAAGGTGGGGCATATAGCGTTGCACAGGTCGGTCGGGTGGTCGGTCTGTCGGTCGGTAGACTGTGATTTCCGCACAATAACTCAAGAAGTTTTTGAGCTAGGACTTTGATACTGTACAGGTGTATTATTCTAGTCAAAAGCTAGGCAAAGTTCGAAGATGTATGACCTTGACCTAATTTTCAAGGTCACAGTGGTACCTCAGGTAACTTTGGTTTCCGCACAATAACTGAAGAGGTTTTTAAGCTAGGACTTTTATATTGTACAGGATTATAGTCCATATTTGGGGCTAGGCGAAGTTCAAAGATGGATGACCTTGACCTCATTTAAAGGTCACAGAGCCATTTTACTGAATATGGTTTCATGCTTTCTGCATGATAACTTATACCTTGGAGCTAGAACTTTTATATTGCACAGCTGTATGGCTCTCTGTAAGGGCTAGGTTGAGTTTGAAGATGGGTGACCTTGACCCAGTTTTCAGGGTCACAGAGAGATTGTAAAATTCCTGTGGTTTCCACACAATAACTCAAGAAGTTTTTGAGCGAGGACTTTGATACTGTACAGGTGTATCATTCTAGTCAAAAGCTAGGCAAAGTTCGAAGATGGGTGACCTTGACCTAATTTCCAAGGTCACAGTGGTACCTGAGGTAACTATGGCTTCCGCATAATTACTGAAGAGGGTTTAAGCTAGGACTTTTATATTGCACAGGATTATAGTCCATATTTGGGGCTAGGCGAAGTTAAAAGATGGATGACCTTGACCTCATATTAAAGGTCACAGAGCCACTTTACTGAATATGGTTTCATGCTTTCTGCATGATAACTTATACCTTGGAGCTAGAACTTTTATATGGCACAGCTTTATGGTTCTCTGTAAGGGCTAGGTTGAGGTTGAAGATAGGTGACCTTGACCCAGTTTTAAGGGTCACAGAGAAATTGTAGAATTCCTGTGGTTTCTGCACGATAACTCAAGAAGTTTTTAAGTTAGGACTGGGATACTGTACAGGTTTATAGTTCTTGCTAAGGGCTAGAGGAAGTTTAAAGTTTGGTGACCTTGATTTAATTTCAAGGGCACGTTGGTACCTGAGTAAACTTTGGTTTCCATATGATAACTGAAGAGGTTTTTAAACTAGGACTTTTATATTGCACTGGATAGTTGGCCGTATTCGGGGCTAGGTCAAGTTTGAAGATGGGTGACCTTGACCTAATTTCAAAGGTCACAGAGCCATTTGGTTGAATACTGTTTCTGCATGATAACTTGCATTTTAGAGGTAGCAGTTTTATATTGCACAGCTTTATGGTTGCCTATAAGGGCTAGTTTGAGTTTGTAGATGGGTGACCTTGACCCAGTTTTGAGGGTCACACACAGACAGTAGACGTCCTGTGGTTTTTGCACAATAACTGAAGGTCAAGTGAAAATGAGTGACCTTGCCCTAATTTCCAAGGTCATAAAGCCACTTTGCTGAATATGGTTTCTAAATCATGACTAATTTTACGTCTATAACTTTTATATTGTCCAGGTTTTCAGTCGTTTTTTAAGGGCTGGGTTAAAGTTTAAAGATATGTGACATTGATGTATGATCAACCTTCACTAATTTTGTAAGGTCACAAGTGCCCCATCTACCACTATCAATAGGGTTGCGAGGGCAAGGGTAATGAGGGCGGGGGGCATCTATGTTTTACAAACATATCTTGTTATACCAGTGGTGCCCTGTAATTTGAAGAAAATTGTGAGCCAAATTGTAATTTAAGATGTATGTATAAAATTCCATTTGTTACAAAGGTAATTGGAGTAGATTATGCCCAATGCTACTGAAACATAAGATCAGAGACCTTGACGTGTTTTTGTTAGGTCATCAAACCTGTGAAGTTGGAAGAGGTGATTTTGTAATGGCAGGGTGTAGCTTACGCATCATTCCAAAAAGAATTGAGCCTTCAGATCAAAATTGCAGTTAATTATGTTGTACATAAAACTGTACTTGGTGACCTACTTTTTGGGTTACCGTGACCCAATAATTATAGACTTGGGCACTTGTCCAAGTTTACTGATTTTCTTCAATAACTTAAAAAGTTATTACCCAATCTGAACAAACAGACTATCTGTGGAAAACTGAAGGCAGAGCACAGTGGTATTTGAACGTTTTTAATTCGAGTTGAGGGTCATTTGGAATATAGGGGTATTCTTGTGAATGTGAATGCTGTGCCCCCCGTTTTTTAGTTAGGCCCATACATCTTTAAGGACTTATCAAGTGTATAAAAATATATGTCGACATCAATGTTGGTGGTGCCACCTATAGGATCATGTAATATACAGGTCAAAATGGGAGAATATTGTGACCCGTCCAGCATCCTTAATTTTTTATGCATCTTCCTGAAATTTAGTGGGATGGTAGAAATGGTAAAAATCTTGGTTGTTATGATACTAGTGGCACCACCTACAATTTTAGGGCGATTATTATACTAGAGTCTTTAGGTCTAGAACCACTTCCTGGTTGACATTACCTTATATGACTTTAAATTATGTCTGGAAAGATATAAAAATCCAGATCTCAAAAAATTATTGGATTAGATATGCCAAAGGATATATAGATCATGTCCAATGCTGACATGACCATAACCTATTTTGCAAGGTCACCAGACCTGCTAAGTTGGAAAAGATGATTTTGTAATGGTAGGGTGTAGTTTGGACGTCAAAGGCAACGAGAATTGAGCCTCAGATGAAAATTGCACTGGAGTACATTGTATATAATTACACTGGAGTCTTTTTGTCCAGACCACTTCCTAGTCATGGTTACCCTATTCTGCAGTCCAAACTCCATACTCTCCATAAGCTAACCTGTCCTTGTCGAAACAATATGAATGCGGAAGTACTATTGCACAGATTGCTCACGTTCCTCTCTAGAATATTTCCTCAGGTTGCATTACCCCCAAATATATTACGGGTCTTTAGCGGGTAACTACTCGGAACATGTTTCGGAGCTGGTGCCTGTACAGGTCTCTCTGAGTAGCAGCTCTTTGTCTAAGCTAAATATTCAGCAAAGACAACCCACAAAATAATGAATAAATAAAAATGTGTCAAATGATACATTAGCTAAATAAGTGAAGCTTTGCTTATGAATGCAGAGCTTCAATATGAATAAAGAATACATTATTGTCAAACCAAACATACTAAATTTGTATAGTACAAGTTCAGAGAAAAATAATTTTACTTATCCCTGAATACCGTTTCTAGCTGTAGCTCATCTTAGTTTAACCACCTGCCAGTGTATAACTGAAGTAGAAACAAACTGGGGCATTTTATTCAGTCTCAGTGATTATAAAATAAACAGTTACAGCTAAACCACCTGTACAAACCTAGGGAATTCAGAACAAATACTGTAATAATGGACATCCTGCACTGAAATGTAAAACAAACCCCATGAGGACACCTACTCCTCACTTTGAAAGTCTCCAAACAATAAAGCTCTATTTTGCTGCCAATTCGGAGTTAATGTTTCATCAGAATGAGTCAAGTTTCTGACATTTGAGTAAATACTGTCAATTTTGAGTAATTTTTGACATTGAGTAAATGTGCACTAAGGCATGTCAGGAAAGAATGTAATTCATTGGCATTTAAGTCAAGAAAATGTAATCAAAATATAACTTTTCTTATCTCATTTTTTCCTCTTGCAGAGACACAGGTCCGGCAGTGGATAGCAAAGTATGGGTGGAAGGAAGAAGAACGGGGGCAGGTGTTTGTAGCGAACCAAGAGGAGAGCATCAAGACAAAAAATATCAGAGAGAAAATCACTTTTGAAAGTGAGTATTGTTTTTTCTGGTAATACTTTCATTGTGAACTCACACTAGGTTAATCCTTCCCAGGACAAGTCAGCTGCACTAAAAAAAAAAGAAGGAATGACATGCCTGGAGGAATTTCATGCCTTGGGCTGAAGATGTATATAAAAGTTACACAGATATACAAATATGGAAGTCAGACTCTATCCGTAAGTTCAAATCAAACATAGCCCAACCAGTAATCAGAGCCATGAAGTTTGAGGAGTTGTACAACTTTGGCAATAGATTTTTAGCTATTCAGCATACACGCCTCCGTTTGGATGCTAGCCAATTGAACTCGCATCTTTTCAAGATTGGCATAAAAAATACCCCAAAATGTTCCTGTGGCGCACCTAATGGAGATTCTTGCCATTACTTTTTTCATTGCCCTAATTACACTATTCCCCGATCAAACCTTCATACTGGTATTTTACAGTATGCTCCTTTTACCTTACAGATGATATTCTACGGGTCCTCTAATTGTTCTCTTACGGAAAATATCGAGATTTTCTCAGCCGTGCATAATTACATCTCTGTAACCGAATGTTTCAAGTCAGGTGTTGGTTGATCGCCAATCGCTTACACAAGTACTCATATTATTTTATTGTTTATATACGGTATAAAAAATTTACCAAATTCTGCAATATGTGTAATTATATATAATTATTGTTATTGACATTGTGGATATTATACCTGCCCCCCTATCTGTCTTGTCGGCGTTTTGTCCTCTTGTTTATGGTTTTGTGCGTCTTGTGCTGTCCTGTTATGTGTCCTCTTCTGCGAGAGGGATTTATATAGCGCTTCGCCCTCTTTCCCAATTGCACATAATCATTGCTTTTGTATTATCTTTGTAAACTCGGCAAATAAAATATGTTTAAACCAAGTTACACAGGGAAAAACACCTTTTTCATGCCACAGATTTATATGAAGTACAATTCATGTAATTTTGTTCATGTGTTCTAGTGCAGTGTATATGATCTTTCTTAACAAGTGCATTTTAATGTGAAGGGAAGAATATTTTCATGCCTTGTTGTCAAGATGAAGATAAACTGGGGGTATGAAAATGTTAAAAAAAAAAAAAAATGTTGCATCATACATTTATGTAAAATGTATGTACGTGTTCACCATTCTTGTTTATAAAGCTTTGTTCACAAATTTATTTGCAGACGTAGCAGGCATCATGGCATCTGCGAGACAGTGACAGTGGATTCTGTGCACTGTATGGATTGGGCACACAAGATAATTTCACCACCCAAGAGACTCTTTGCATCATAATTCAACATCTGGGATGCACGAAGATTTAATGCACCAATAAGAAAAAAAAAATGCAAACTGTCTTACCAAATTACCAGAACTTCAGTGACTATAGCAAAGATCAGCAAGTTTTGAAGTGACAAAATTTGTTACATGACAGGAACATTTGAAAGTTTGGGAAAATAGATGGTCGCATCAAGACTTACCATATGACTGGAACATTATGCATTTCTGCAATTCAAGATCCAAACTGTTTTGCCAAGATTTCCATATAAGAAATTGTCATCGTTTTGTCTGAAGACCTAAACCTGAAGACTGCTATGAAAAATTGAACAGCTCAGAATGTACTGAGAAATACAAGTACATCCACAACATGAATAATAAAAACATAAAGCTCTTTAGTAGTCTTTATTATTTTATAAAAATACACTTTGCAATTATTTATACTTTTAAGTTTGTGTATGTTCAACTGATGAAAGCCTGGTAAAACTGGATTTCACCATTCTTTCTGCTGAAAGTCCCTTCATATCACAAAATGAAGGCAAGGAAAATGAAGCACATGTACATGTAACTACACAGTCAACTGGCAAATTTCACAACGTGTACCCTGACATCATGTGCTTCATGACTGAACAAATGCATACAATTTTATTGTCTTTGTATCCCTTGGTGTTTTATCCCATCTTTTTTCCTTTTATCTCATAGGTCTTTTTTCAAAACACCTGCGTGTAAGTATGTGACTGCACTGGAATGTTTATTGACCATATCACTTCTGTAGCTTGCCTCGCAATGAAATCCTTGATTTTCGTTGTCACACTTGAAAATGCACATTGCTGAGAAAATTATTTTGGCAATCATGACCCAGATATACTTTTATTGTGTCACAAGAAAATGGTCCATGGTCCTACTGAAACTATGCTGGTCCCACTGGTGAAATGATTTTCTAAGCAAAAGAATTGATGAGATTCAGTTTACATGATTGTTATTTCCTTCATTTTTCATGTCCATGAATGAGAGCTGCTTGGTGCTGTAGATGACAAAGGAATGTCCAAAATTCTCTGAAATATTTCTTTATGCCTTCTGTTTATAACATGTTTCTCCACTATTTTGGTGAACTTGTTATCTGAAAGCACAGATGGACTGCATGTACATGAAATGATCGACAGTATGTTAAGTGTCAGAACAGATGTATTTTTCAGGAACACACAAAGTGCATTGGTAAAACATTTTGGTGGCTTGTCAGTAATTTTGACATCAGACATTGGAAAGCCCAAAGTTGCCTTCTCTGGCTGGCTGCCACTCTTTACTCATTTGAACCTTCATGTAACATTTAACATATGAAATTCAGCTTGGAAATATAAAATATAGCATTACAAGGAGCAGGACTGGGATATATGCAGATAGCCAGTCTACATACATTTACCCCTAAAAATTAACAAGTGGACATGATACATTGCCACGAATACCTGCTCTCTGGCTGTTGCACAAAAATGATCTCTTCAGCTGGTGAAAAGTGATCACACTATGGCATGTGGTCCTAAAATGCAGGTACATATGTCACCTAAATGGGATTTAAGTGTCCCTGAGGATGGCCTTGCTTGTTTCATGAGAGGCAGGTCCCCTCATCAAGAGGTCTTGCTGTTGCCTATGAGTAAGTGTGGAAAAACAATATGTACACCTCTATGCTGCTCCTATGTATGCTTTACATTCCAATTTCAAGCTAGATTTCATATTTTAAATCTAGTATGGAGGTAAGCTGAATATACAGCAGTGGCCAGTGTCAAGGCAATTTAGAGGGGACTCACTGGGCACTGCAGTCTTCTGCTGACCACAGTGCAGACCTCCATGTAGTCCCTGTAGCAACACTAGGCACTGCCAAATGTCGCTGAAATTAACCCATATGCTGCAAAAATGTTTTGCCAGTGATAAGTAGATGATGTTATAAATTGCCATTATACAGATAACTAGAAAATGTCCAAACTTCCAACAATTTTCAGATACTACTGCACAAAATCCTACATCAGCCACACAAGTTCAGTTTCCATTAAAATATACACTTTGTCCTGTTACTCTCTGGGACTATCCCTGGTAATGGGAGCAATGTGATTCAAGCACCTTGCAAATGTTTACTATGACAAATTATGGTAAACTGGTTTTCCAGCTTTGCCACCTACACAACCCCGCATCTGTCTTGTTTTGTCAACTTATCAAGGATATGAATGACAGAAAATGAAACTTGCAAACCTTTAATGGTTTGAACTGGTTCTTACTTCTGTTCTGCAAAATTCCAATGGTGTGTTTATTTTAAACTTGTTTAAAATGAAAATTTAGACGATTCCACAGATTCCTTGTGACGAGATTATGACAATCCTGCCTTCCTGAACTCCAGTGACCTACCTGGCCCTATGACACAAGCTGCTACGACAGCACGGTGTACCAGGAAATCTTCCACAGAGTGTATAAGCTGAGATTCCAGGCCTTGCGTTTCAAAATGGTAGCTTGGCCACCAGTTGGCTCGGCAGGCCCAGCACTGTTCTAGAGCATTTTTACTTCCTTCATCTCCACTGAAACACACAGTTAAAACTGTCAGTTTCTTCATTATTAATGAATAAACTGCTTCAGTATTTTTACATTGGTATCTCCTTGTAGCACCAGTTGTGAACACTTGTGCATCTTCACTTCTGTGGGTCATTATATAAGTCTGTGTGTGAACACAGACATATTTTGTTTTACCCAATACTCTCTCTCTCTCTCTCTCTCTCTCTCTCTCTCTCTCTCTCTCTCTCTCTCTCTCTCTCTCTCTCTCTCTCTCTCTCTCTCTCTCTCTCTCTCTCTCTCTCTCTCTCTCTCTCTCTCTCTCTCTCTCTCTCTCTCTCTCTCTCTCTCTCTCTCTCTCTCTCTCTCTCTCTCTCTCTCTCTCTCTCTCTCTCTTTCCGCCAGATTTTTGTGTCCTCTTAAACTCAGACACAGTGCAAGCTAGAAACTTTAAAATTTGCATGGCTTTAGCACCTGCAGTTAAGTTTTGCATATCGTTCTGAATAGTAAAGATTTTGAAAATTATGCAAATTAGGGCAATTTAAAAAATTCAATTGCTTCTGGCTTCCAAAGTATTCATCCAATTTTGATGATGATGGACCCAAATTGTAGATATTGTAACACTGCACATTTTTGTAATTTACATGTGATCTCTAAAGGTCAAAGGTCAAAGTCATTTGTACGTTTGAAATATTCATCCAGCCATAACTCAGTCAATTTCCATCCAATGTTGATCATGTTGGACACAAACTGTAGCTACTGTAACACTGCACATTTTTGTAATTTTACATGTGACCTCTAGAGGTCAAAGGTCAAGGTCATTTTGCCATTTGAAATATTCATGTAAATATAACTCGGTCAATTATCATCCAATTTTGATCATGTTGGACACAAATTGTAGCTACTGTAACACTGCACATTTTTATAATTTACATGTGACCTCTAGAGCTCAAAGACCAAGGTCATTTGGACCTTTGACATATTCATCTAGCCATAACTCGGTCACTTTTAATCCAATTTTGATCATGTTGGGCTCAAATTATAGATATTGTGACATTGAACATTTTTGTAATTCACATGTCACCTCTAAAGGTCAAAGGCTAAAGGTCAAGGTCATTTTGCCTTTTGAATGTTTCACCTAGCCATAATTTGGTCACTTTCCATCCAATTTTATTCATGTTGGACTCCAATTGTAAGTGTTGCAACACTGCATATTGTTGTAATTGTGCAAATTTTTCACACACAGACAGATTTGCTTTCAAGAAAATCTTTCTTTTCTAGTTTATATATTGTTTCTGAAACACTTGACCATGCACTGTTGACCAATGGTGGACAGCTTTTGTGTTGTTCATGTATACGTGTTTTGATATGTCAACAGATGTAGTAATATTTCACTTTGAGCAGAAGACACTTTCATCTTTTTCTTTTACTGTCAGGAAAACACTGTTTAGTCAAAGGACATACTTAAGACTTTAATCAAAACAGACAAGAATGTTTGTAGTTTCTGATACTTGTTTCAGTAGGTAAACATGAAAATATGTTGAGTGTTTAGTATCTCGCAACAAATATGACATCTGATAAAAACTAAATCCAATAATTAACTTTTCCTCCTGACAAAAATGTTTGGTTAGAGCAAAAGCACAAAAACAGAAGACAAAATTTTCTGAAGATCTCTGGCTCCCATCTTTGCCCCATTTTAATTTATCTCAGGCATCCAGTTGTAGCAAATTTTACATTTAAATGTTCTGTATAAAACCAATTCAGCCCAGCTTGCTCACCATTCTTTTATCTCCAGCAGCTGTTGTGCTAGTTTTTGCCAGGGTTGTGGCTTAGTCTGCCAAACTTTGTAGTCTAGCATGTTGAACAGTACTTCTATGCACTCCTGTACTGGTGCCCCTGAAATGAACAAAACAAAAAGTTTACATGCTTTAACTCTCAGCAGTCTGACATTGATAGTACATCAGAGTGCAATGCTTGCTCATTGAAAGCTATAAGCAAGCATATGATGCTGTAAATGTCCTCTGTTTTTATTTCTAAGGGTCTGGGGACCCTTTATGTTTCGGGTTGTCCGTCTGGATGTGTGGATGTGCACATTCTCATTACCGCCATATCTACAGAATGCCTCCATGTATTTAGCTCAAATTTGGCAATACGCTTATCTTACTTGGCAAGATGGACTGACTAGATTTTGGTGCCACCATGACCTAATTTGAGCAAATGGCAGATTTTTTTTCCTGGAGGACCCTTCAGTCAACGCTTTGCGTTGAAGGTGTCTTGTTTTAACATTGCTAAAAAAAAAAAAAAAACCTTGTCATTGTAAGTAATGTGCCATCTAAAAAGCTTTACTCTCCACACACATTATGCCCAGAGCGTGCAACCAAAATTTGCTAGCTCGGTTTGCAGGAATTTATCAAATACCTCTGTTTACCAAATTTTTTGTTCTCTATTGACAGAAATAAAGTTTGATATGTATGTTATCATCCTCTGGTGTTTAGGTTAGTCTACAAAATTTATATTGATAGTTTTACCGGTGATTTTACTGACGTGAATATGATGACTGTTCCAACTCTTTGGAAGACTTGCCATGGGGAAAAATGGGAGGGGGGGTACGCTTATGATAAATTTTTCTGGGCGGGATTTTGATGTAAATTATTTTTTTAAGCGCAGAGTGCGCCAATTGGAATGAATACAGTATTACAAAAACATGACCATGTTTGTGTTCTTTTCCATTGGAATGGTGCTTCTGGCCATATGTGCTTCAAAGAACATGAAGAAAGCAGTGTACTTGCTCATCAAAGGAGAAAAAGTTGAATCTTCAAGCACTTCCACGGCACCTTGATTTAGCTTAAGAGTCATTGCACATATGTGAAAATGTGTAATGCACTGCCATCAATTCCTTACCATTATCAACAGTGCTATTGCGCACAAAACAACTTCATATATGAAAGTTTACGAGTTTCAAAAATAAATGTACACTTCCATGGTAGCCATGTGACAGTGAAACACCTAGTAACTACAAATTCAAAAGACCTAGAAAATGAAATCGATTAACTGCAGCAGATGAAAACATCAAGTGTGGTATGATGGAACTAATTTCATCATAAATATGACATTTTTTTGGCTTTTATTGTCTGATACACTATAATTATGGCTCACACTCTATAAAGCCTCTAAAACAGATATTAGTTTTTATGCATGTAGGCTGAGGAACATTTTCCTTACCATCTTCACACAGAAGACCATAGTAGTTCAGACACATTTCATCAGATGGAACCATCTGGCACAGCTTCTGAAATGTAATAACATACTCTTGAAGATTGTTTCAAAAACAATAAATTTCCTACCATCTCTGCTGCTTTATTGTTATTTATGGTAAAATTGTTGATAGGCCTAATAGAGGATATTTGGGGAGGTATAAAGCATGTCAAACCACTTTTGAACTAAATTACAAGTGACACCACTTTTAATGGACAACCAGTAACCAATCAGTGAGGCTGGACTTGTTTACCCACCAGGTGGCTCCACTTGCAAGGAACTAGATCCCGAGCCTTAGTTATCAGTGCTGCCATCTGCAACACATATCCTCCATTAAATGTAATGAATTGTTTAACATGTCTGTGACTACAAACATGACAAAACATTTGAGGAGGACTGGTAAAATATTCTTTTGAAATGTTTATCAACATGGTATGATATTTGTAGGGCCTACCTGAACTTTATGGGACCCATGTATATGCTCAGACTTATAATAGGATAACTAACATAAAAGTTGTAGCTATAATATATGTTATTGGCAGCAGAAACTACTTCTCTCAGATGACCTGTGACAGTTCTAACATATATATTACATGTATGAACACCTGCCTTTCCGCTGATCAGCCAACGCCACTGCTGTAATTGACAAAAGGGACCATATCTTAAAACTAGAACTGATGAGTTGCCGAAACCTCCTCAGCCAGGACGGATGGACAGATGCGTAGGTGACAAAAATACCCTTGAGTAGGTCAAGGTTACTTCTGTTTGACCTTATGACAAAGCTTTGGTGCAAATATAATGAGCAGATATATCATGGCAAGGCCATTTTTCTTCAATGCAGCACTGTGACCTAAATATCTGACCCAGTGACCTAGTTTTCACTAGGTGTCTCCGGCATCGTTAGGACCAACTGTCATAAATAATTGGTGCAGCTACAATGAGAAAATTAAGATTTGAAGATATCATGGTACCACCTTTTTTTTTCTTCAATGCAGCACTGTGACCTAAATATGTGACCACGGGACCTAGTTCTTGACTGGCTTCTGAGGCATCCTTAGGACTAACTGTCATAAATTATTGATGAAGCTACATTTAATATTTTTTAAATATTGTGTGAACGCCATTTTTTGTTTAATGTAGTACTGTGAGCTAAATATGTGACCTAGTGACCTACTTTTCAATACGCATCTGAAGCACCTCAATGGCCCCCTGTGATAAAAATTTGGTCTCTGTAAAGTGAGTATTTTTGGAGATAATGGCGTTAACAAGGCATGGACGGACAGACATCTCTAGTATGTTACACTTATGTACTAACAATGATCGTGAAGTGAGTGTTTAAGGTAATTGACTATAGTCACCTTTACACCCGAGTGATTAAATACTAGTAGCCAACAATGAATGATAGTTTCTGACAGTATACAGAGTTGAGAAAATCTCTTAAGTGGGTTAACTATACGGTATACCAACTATCGCCCTACCACCACTTCTATGTAAGCCCTACCTAAATCTATAGATTAAAATAATCTATTAGTGTCTTGGAATGAGTGTTGTATTTTGTCAGTATTGTTCCATATCTATGGAAACACTTCAACAGAGTTTTATACAGCTTTTTGGTGTCATAGGTTTTGTGGCCTAGTTTTTTCATCAATATCTTATTCTCCTTACAAATTCACTTATTTGTGATATGTTTCTGCTGATGCATAAAAAACTGTCCCATGAGCACACCTTAGGCTAGGTTCTCTGGAATGTTTCCAGTGATATCAGGATATGAAACTATGTCAAATTTGAATTGTTCTCGTTTGTCAAAAATCTTTGTCACAAACTGTTTGTTGTCAATCCCTGTTTCAAGATCAAGGAAAGTTGCCTTATTGTCACTCTCATTTTCATTATTCAAAATGAGTTCTTTTGGGTAAATTTCCTTTCTAATATTTCTTGATCTCCTCCTTATTGTTAAGAGTACATAGATCATCGATGAATCTTCTAGTATGTGAATAGAATCTTCTTGCAGTGGTGTAGTTTGTTTTTGCCAATTCTTCCATATGGCAGGACAACCCGAAAACAGAAAGGGTCCCCCCTTTGGGGTGGACCTTAAAAATTCATAGAAAATCCAAAAATCACTGGAACATGACCATTTGAACAAACCTGGTAGACTCACCCCAGGGTAGAGAGAAGAAGTCGAAAATGTGAATTATGGATGGATGACAGAGCCTCCTAAAAGCTCAGCTGACTTGTCAGTCAGCTGAGCCAAAAATACAAATATATATAGGCTTGGATCCCCAAAGTTCAGTTAGGCCATTCATAGGCACATGTTGATGCTTGGTCACAACTCAGTAACAAAATGCAAACAGATGTTTTACGCTTGCAATTTAAGGAACAAACTGACTGAACTGCTACCTGATTTCATGCCCTGATTAGCGAGTGACACAACCATGACGGTTACTACTGCAAGATTTCAAACAAAATAGAACATTAACCATTTCTCCCTGAATAAAGACAGTCTGGCTTTCCACAATATGGGTTGGCTGCCAAGTGCCCAGCCTAGGAAGAGAAATGCTGTTGTCTTTGAGCATGATGTGAGTATATTGATACATTTCATCTTCATTTTTCATTCAAAATGCTATTCATTCATGATGAAAGTTCAATGAAAAACAATCTCCAGGACATATATTTTACCACAAACCAGTTTTGGCTGTTTAGCAGTAAACGGTTGATATAAGGAAGCTGAATATTCCCAGCAGAATGAATGTTGTAAATGTACATTGTACAAACCTGTAAGGGTTCCCTTAGGAGCTGCTTCTCATCTTTGTGGTATTTTTGAAAGAAGTGAAGTAGATATTTGAGAACATTAGGGTTATCTGTATTTGTGGCAGCATAGTTTTTCAACACATTCTCGAGCGCCTCAATCTCTTCATAATATTCGTACATCTGAATGAATAAAAACAAAAACTGATTCAGTTTCACATGTAAGTATAAAAGGTCTAAGAACAGTTGAAAGAAAAATATACGATGTAAAAAAATCCAGCTTTCACCTAAACAAGAGGACTGTGGCAGTCCTGTGCTCAACAGATCTTACATGCACAGACTGGAGTGGTCCTCTGAACTTCAGAAATGATAAAGGTCACCTTTATTTAACAACATTACCTCTGTTTGTAATATCATTCATCACTACTACAGTTCATGAGTAATTTTTCCAATGAAAAGTGGCAGAATCCAATGTTAAAAATGTGTGCCAATAAATCCATTTGACATCTCAAGGTCAAAATTACCAACATGAAAAGAAACCCCACAGGTACTCTCCAATTAATTTTTAATAGTAGCTATACCCCCATGAAAAAATCATTACTGAGAGATTGACCACTATGTCAGTTGACCTTTCAATGTCATCCAAGATTAAAATTAACAACTCCAAAATAATTCAATGGGTACTCTCTATCAGTGTTTTGGAGCAAAGATGGCCCTAGTATGCACATACGGGCTGTGTGAACAGCCCTTGCTCAGCTGACCTAGAGATCCATGACACTTGTGGCTCTGTGAATTTGGGATAGGATCAAGGTCGTGAACCCATGTACTCAGTAAATCTGACCTTTATGGAAGAACACTAACATGTGCAACATCAAGGTTGCAGTTCAAGCAGTCCTCAAGTTATAGTGAAGAGCAAAATTCATGTATGTTGCACTGTGACCTCCAAAATGAGGTCAAGGTAACTCCTGAACAGTCTAAGCATGACATTCATAGAGAAACATTGACATGTGCTGTCTGAGTGTGGCCCTCAAAGAGAATCGAAACCATGTAAAACAGCAAAGTCCAGGCTGAAATAGTTCTCAAGTTACCACATGCAAAGTTAAATACACCTAACTGACCTTGTGATCTTGAGAATGAGATCAAGGTCAGCCATGTACTGTGTAACTCCTGCGGTCATGCTCTGAAGTGTTCCTATGCAATTTTAAATCAATTGGCCAAGTGGTTTTGGAGAAATTTTTTTAAGATCTGGCCGAAAAATGATCAAAAAAAATCATAAAAAATTTTAAAAAATCCCTGGAGTGTGACCATTTAAATAAACTTAGAAAAGACCCATCCAAGGTACATCCCTACCAATTTTAAAGTGAATCTTGTCTGAGGTTTTGGAGAAGAAGTCAAAATCATGAATTACCATTGCAATCCCCATTCACTCAACACATAGTAATCAATAGGACTGTATGCATTAACCGATAAGTACCCAAATTAAAAAAATCATTAAAAATCAGATATTCACTGTAACGCCTTCTCGTGAACAGCTTTGGTTCGCCCTTATACAATGAACATTTCCACTAAATTTCAGCATAATCTGAAAAGTCAAAATTAGCAAAAACACACTTTTTTGCATAAAAAATATTTAAAAACTACAGTGTTTCACCTCAGTACAGATGATTACCTTACCAGCAAATTGCATTTCATACATCATGTTGTTTCTGTGACATATGAAGCCATACTTGAGATCATGTAAGGAAAACTGTTCTGCAAAATGTTAGGTAGCATTATCATTGATCAGCAGGGAAAATGTTGACATAGATACGGTAGATAATGGACCCAGGACAGGAATTTCATCTGGTTAGCTCATTTTTGATAGTAGAAACTGCGCAGGCTGTTATTTCTTTAAAGGAAATGACTTAAAATATCACAGAATTGTTTTACTTTACATATATATTATATAATATATAATTATGTTAAGCAACACCCTAATGCATTGAAAACTCAGTGTTATGTTGTTTACAGCATATATCCTTATATAATTCAAGATTGTTTTTCCTTATCAATTTTTGTAGATACAGCACAGGATTCTAGACATTATGTGTTAAAATGTAATATGGTAATAGGCTAAAAATGAAAATTGATATCATATCAAGTCATTAGATAGAATTTATTACTGAGTGAGAATATTAGCCCTTAAAGTGCTAATCACGGCTATAGTCATTTTATTATTACTGTTAAACATATAATGGTTAGAAGATTCAAATTCCTTATGAAGATACCTTTCATTTAAATACCAGCAAGCCCACTCTAAAGCAAAAAGTAGTCTTACACAACAGCTTTTCTCGGGACACTTTGTGCGCAATGTGCCCCGAGGAAAGCTGTTGACTCAGTCTTAAATCAGAGTTTTAAGTGTTAACTCATAACTAGAAGTGAGTTTTTCATGCAAAAAAACACTATGCTGCCCCCAAAGATGACATCAGTGATCTTTGAAGGTGACTCAACCAATACATTTTGGAAAGGGTTTAGTGATGGAAGCGTAGAATATTCAGCTTGCATACATAAGGTGACCAGTCTGCTCTTATAAGGCACTTATAACCAGAGGCCACCCATGTTAAAGGGCCACCATTCTTCTGCAGAAAGTTTGGCATTTCCATTATTTTGTCAATTGTTTTGGAGAAGAAGTCGAAAATGTGAATTAGCATTGCAATCCCCACTGACTTACATTGTAATCAACAGTAATGTATGCAGTTTGACCTTTCAAGGTCACTCAGGTTTAAAATAAACCATACAAATTGAAAGCCCAAAGGTACTTTCCTATTAACGTTTAATAGTAAGCTTGGGCCTACGATGCACCATTAAGAAAGTATAAGCCAACAGGTGAAAACTGCTGAGTCAGCAGAAAAATGCAACAAGGATTTGACCTTGATCTTTGACCTCAAGGTTACATATTATTACATGGGGAAAATTTCCTAGATCCATAGATTATCGTGTACCAAATTAGGATGCAATAGGTCAAGAGGGGACAGAAATATTTATAAAGCAAATAAGATATACGGCGGTGGAGACGGTGGACAGCAGGACTAAATACTATATGCATCCCCACATACCGGGGATGCATGAAGAGTAACTTGAGGCCTTCCTGTAAAACACAGGCAGTTTGAACATTGGTCTTACAAATAGAGAAAACTGCCCCAACTGATCTGTGAGTCTGTACAGCTCAAACAGCAAGCTTCAGTTCTCACTTTGCATAGTTCTAATTCTGCAAGCTCTGCAATGAAGGGGGGTAAGGGGGGGGGGTTTCAGTACACTGGTACAGGTAATTATTTTCCTAGAGTACGCAGTACAGAAAATAAAAATCTTTCAAAATTTTGGATAGTACGAAGTACGTAAAATAAGAGGGCTTCCAGTATGCCAGTACGATAAATAAAAAGCCCCAGTATGCCAGTACGGGAAACCCCTTTCCGACCCTCTGCAATGCACCAATTGGGATCCTGTGAGATTATTCATCATAAAAATGCCTGCCAGCACATACAGTTGCAAGAAATTAGTCTGTTTTAGCATATATTCCCCAGCTCTCAACCAATGAGAATGATGAACCCTTTGGTGTGCCAAATAATACACACAATTTTCCACCATTCAAAAACTCACATTTTGGGTTACTGGGTACAAAAGTGGACCAAAACTGTCATCCTTTCACTATAGGCCCATTTACTGTGTTTTAATTAGAATTTCATGATATTCCTGGTGTGCAGTAACGCACCAAGCACAGGCACAACTGATCTGTGTTATGCTGTGAATCCTGGCCTTGACTGGCATAGCAGGGTCATAATGACTACCTCCACATCAGGAGGAGATTTTTAAATAGCTTAGCTCAAGATATGATGCTGACGATTTATGGGAACAATTTTATTACAGTTTTTGGTTTATTCAGCTGTGACTTGACAATTTTGCGTAATGGATTAAAAAAAGCCAACCCGCTGATAGATATGTGTAATGAAGCAGAAATCCCTAATCCCTCTGCATCAACATACAAAACTCCAGCCTTTAACCTGTTCAGTCAAATGTCCATTGATACAAATCAGGCCAAACATATTCAAGTTTCTTTTTTCATGCACTTTTGCCTGTTGGGTACCAGCCTCTAGAAATCAAGACCAATTAATGAACTTTTATGGCTACTAATTACTTTATGATTCTGTTATCTGATATGAACATTGATGAATACAAATGTACACGTTAAATGATATAACTGTTAGCATGAACTATCCGCTGCTATGGGAATGACTGAATTTCTTTCAGATATATGAAAGTTACCAACATGTGCCACTGGTGTTAATTGCTTGTATTATCAGATTAATCATAATAAATAAACACATGATAATACAAAGAATGTACTCAACCCTGGCTTTTGCCCAATCTATGAGTTATAAGCCAGTCAAGCTTTCTAGCAAACTGTGAGCAAGACAAGGCAAGTAGCCATTGAATGGCAAATGCATGTCCGACCGGTTTCGATACTGTACTTTCTGGCAAACAATCTCTGATGAACTTTAATGACATACGAGTGTCTTCCTTTTTCTGGTTAAACATTAATATCCCCATTTTTTCACTCCTTACCATTTCTTCCCATGTATTATCAGCATTACCGGGAAATTTAGTAGCATTTATAACTAAAGTACTATCCTTGAACCAAAAGTTTAAAAAAAAAAAGTTTTGTTATTGGGTAAATGAGAAATTAAATATATATTTTTTGGACTAACCTCTATAAGCTTGACAATGCAGATGTCCCAAGTGCCAGGTTCCTGACAGACAGCCTTGAACAATGACACTGCCTTTTCGTATGTGCCCCTCATGGAGTCCTGTAAATTCTTTACAGCATCTGAATGCCTCGTGAAGTGAGCATCTGCAACCAGTGAAAAATACAGTAAAACCTCCCTGTACCGAACACCCTTGGGACCGGAAAAAAGTGTATGATATAGGGAGGTTTGCTTACATTGGAAGTATATATTTAGGACTGAGAAAATTATGGTGTTCAGTATAGAGAGGTGTTCGGTATATGGAGGTGTTTGTTATATGGAGGTGTTCGGCGAGAGAGGTTTTTACTATAACCTACATGTAAATACAGAGATAGACAGGCAGGTAGGTAGATAGATAGATACAAATGTAGGTAGATATAGACATACATACATACATACATACATACATACATACATATATACATACATGTACATACAAAGGGCTGAGAGAACAGCCTGTGCTCAGCTGACCCAACCATATACATGTACATCTGACAACTTTGAATAGGATCTGCTAAACATTTCATTGAAAAAAAACATATTTGAAGGAATTTATAATGATATTGCTTTACTTTAGTGGTTCATGTCTCTTTCTGATCACTGTGGTACATGTACTTCAAAGACACCTGGACATGAAAACAGTAACCTGTCCTAAGTATATCTCATGTGCATTTGAAAGAACTAGCCTACATACTCGACATGTATATTAGTATCACTTAACAGTACTAAGAATGCATGTGCCCTTACCAAGCAATATCTTTTTTTTGCTAACTTTTACACGTTAGGTAACATTTACCAGATTCAAGTTGTAAAGAGTAGTATGTATGTAAATATACAATGTATGTATGTATGTATATATATATATATATATATATATATATATATATATATATATATATATATATACAATTGACCCGCAGACAATGGGCATGACCCCCCAAACCGGCTGTAGGACCTATTCCATTGTAAATTTTTTTTGCGGGCAATGTATAATTGCCCATAAACCACCCAAGACATGTATGTACATGTACATGTATATGTTTAATTGCCCATAAACCACCCAAGACATGTATGTACATGTACATGTTTATATATATATACATGTACATACATGTCTTGGGTGGTTTATGGGCAATTATACATTGCCCACAAAAAAAATTTACAATGGAATAGGTCCTACAGCCGGTTTGTGGGTCATGCCCATTGTCTGCGGGTCAATTATAATCCTCAAACTGGACTGTGGGCAGTATATACCAAGTACAGCTTACCACAATTTCTGGGCATTTATAGCTTCCCATAATATCTGGGCAGATTTGCTAATTTGTACGTTTCTGAAACCCCCTAGGTAGCGCATTGAATTTAAGGCAAACATGGTTTATGGGCATTTTTCAACTGCTGATGAACTGAACAAGTGGCCACAAGACAGTCTGAGGATTACAATTCTGCCCATAAACCACCCAAGACATGACTCTAATATATATATATATATATATATATATATATATTTTTTTTTTTTTTTTTTTTTCTTTTTCTATAGTGGAAATGAACAAGCGGACCAAGATGATGCTGTGCTGGTAGTTAGGAGGAGCGCTACAAATGACCCACCTCAAACCAATTTGGTTGCAAACTTTAAGCCTCAGCTTTATTAGTTTCATTTTATCTGTTTGAGACAAATTCTTTTAGCTCACAGTGACCATCACTCTGTTGCATCTATAAGCTATGATGCATATAAACATTCAGGTCTTTCAGTTTGGCATCAAAAGTAATAATTATTAATTCTTTTGTTGAGCAATGCTGCTATTTAGTGATAGTTTTAACAGTCAGGTTTATACAAGAGCTAATATGACAGAAGGTGCAATATCAAACTTCTATATATCATACACATTTGTGGTACATTTGATATTGTTAGCTTTCTTATTTCTAAGGATGTCAAATTTAGTGTCCCTTACTACATCCTAATATGACATTGTAAAATAGGTCAAGGTCAAACAAAATTTCATAAAAAAATTGTTTGTCAGCCTGATATATATTTAGTGTTAATTAAGAATTTCCATTTCAATTTATAATCGAAATAATGAATTCAATGTATTGTGAATAACTATGGTGTTGGTTCCACTTAATACCACTAGTGGTGCCATCATGACGCCACATCATAGACTTTAAATTGTCTGTATGATACTCCTGAACTTGTGCACATGTATCTTGATACATGTGCACAAGTTCATGACCATAACAGAAAAATAATTTCCTGAAATGTATTCCCACTGTGACCTGGAGAAAGTAGGTAAAGGTTACTCATATTATGCAATACCGGTCCTCTATATATCATACACATTTGTGGCACATTGATATTGTTAGCCTTCTTATTTCTCAACAGTGTCAAATTAAGTGTCCTGTACTATGTCCTTAATGACCTTGAAAAATAGGTCAAGACCACCCAAAACTTTAAAAATTTTGTCATTGCACTAACGCATATTTGGTGTAAATTTAAAAGTTCCATTTTAATACATAATCAAACTAATGAATTTAATTAGAGCTTTAACTACTTCTGGAGAGGACTGGCTGTTCAACTTCCATGAAGGCTTGGCAGGTTTAGTCCATGCCTGATCAAAGAGTACATGGACGGCTGCCAAGCCTTCATAGAAGGACTTAGTTGAGCGTCCAACCCTCCCCAGAAGCACTTGAACCCCATATGCATTCTATCCCAGTTTCTGACAATGTAGTAATTTTGCAAGAGAAAACCATGCAAAACTGATCGACTTTCATCTGAAAAATGCCTCAAGTGACAGACCCATCTCCCCTTTTAACAGAAATCAGCTTTGCCACTTGGGGAGTCACACAGTGCATGTGGCAAGTGTCATGCTAATGGTAGACTTCACGTTATGCTTTGTTTATGAAAGCAAGGTTGATGAAACACAATGTGCTGGCTGCTGACATAACAAACCAATGTTGGCAATGAACGTTAGGCCTTAATTGCTGGGCTTTGTTACAAATTTATGCCCAGAAAAAAAAAAGATGTATTTGCCTTGTATGCGCATGTGCCTGAGAAAGAATGTACTTTTAATACCTATGATGCCAGTTCTGGACATTTAACAACACCAGTGGTACCACTACAACTTGATACGTCATAAACCTTTGTCTCTATAGTGTTTCTGTAATGGTATATTGATACGTGTGCTCAAGTTCAGACATTCTGACCGAAACAAAAAATAATTTCCTGAAATGTATTCCCTGTGACTTTGAAAAAGTAGGTACTCCTAAGGTCATCCATATTATGCAATATGAAACTTCTACATATGATACACATCTGTGTATACATTTGGTATTATAATAAGCCTTATTCCGACTCAACATATTCATTTTAATGTGTTTTCAACACATTTTGGTCCCTATCTTTCATAATACTCCAGGTGGCACCACTAAATTTCATAATTTTTTTTCTTTCAGCCAGATTAACATTCTACCAAGTTTCAGGACGACTAACTAAAAACTCTTCAAAAAGACAGGATTCTCAACATTTTCACATCTTGACCTATATGTTAATGTAATATCATACATGGCATCACCAATATCAAACTTGGCCTAGAATTTCATACATTTGACAAGTCCTTAAAGTTTTATGGGGCTAAGTTGAAAACTGTGGACTGTATTATGTCCACAAGCAAAAGTTTATGGATGGACAGATGGACAGACATGAGTGATTGCATAAGCTCTGCTACCTATGGTCAGCAGTGCAAAAAAGACAAGAGAATGAGTCTGACCTCTGAGATCATGTTCCAGTGATTGAAGCTCTCCAAGAAGCACAAGCCATTCCATGTAGTGGACAAGTGCCTGGGTTGCTATGTACAACTGTTCTATCTGCTTGTTTGTAGTCGTTTCAGGTATTTTCGCTAATTGCCATCGAAGAACAGACTGAAAATACAGATCTTAAATGCTGAACATCACAACAGTCAACCTTTGTCTACATGCACTTATCATCATACAAAATTCTCATGGTGCACAAAATACCCACTGTATTTCAAATTTGCCCAGGTAGACTTTTTTCCACTCTTACTTTCTAAAATACAACTAGTTTACTGATGCTTTGTTTGTTTGACATCTGCATGGTCTCCCTGAAATGATATTGATTGAAGTATATATTGATTTACACGAACAGAAGCTTCATTTCCAGACTTTTCCATGCATGTTTTCTTTTCATTATCACATGGACTTCATACATATCAAGTTTTTCCTTCTCAAAGCAAGTCATGAGAAGTTCTGGATTTACAGCTAATTCTGTTGAGTTTTTACATGTAAAATTAATACATTTGAGACTACTTGTATGAAAAACTCAGTTTTCAACCATGAATGGGGTAGTGGCACGGGGACTTTTTTTCACACCTACATATCCGTGTAGCAAGAGTTTGCTACAAAATCAAACCTCCAAATGTCCATGTTTTCCACACTATTATTTCCCTAACGGCTTGATGGCAGTGTTGTGGACAATCAGAAGGGGTACTCCCAAGAAATGTTTTTTTCTAAGACAGGCCTCTAAATTGACACCCCTTTTGGAAAGACCGATGGACCAAAGCTGAACATGTTTACCCCTCAAAGTTCTTGACATGTAAGTATGTACTGAAGGCTCTTATTTTATTTGAAGCTGACCAACATAACTTACGTCCAGGAGCATAATTCTTGAAAACAATTCTGTATCATAACTATTACTATTACCATTTTTATATTATTTTACCTCTGTTTTATTTTATCTATTTGTTTATTTATTTCATTTTCTTCTTTTCAAATTTAAAACAACAAAACTTAAAGAAACTTTCTCATCAAAAATCTTTGACATTCCCTTGATTAAATTTGTCTGTAAATGCTACTTCTTTTGATAAAAGTAAAACCTGTCTTAAAATGGATATCAATATATTGGTCTTTCATAGGAGGTATAAATATTAAGATGACAAGTACCACACAAAGTATCCTGAAAAAGTACTCTTTCAGAAGTGGTCTCACATTGGAGTGGTCTTGCAAAACAGCAACCATTGTATTTTCAAAATATTATTACCTGATAATACTCAAAACATCTGTTTTGAAACTGAGCTTACAGCCTTACATTTTTTATACTAGATGGCAGCACATACAGGCAATCTATTTGAGACAGACAACCGAAGTTGCTGAGTGTTTGGTTGAGCCTTACATCCATCACTTTTTGCTAGGCTACATGCATTTATTCATGTATATGTATGTATATCTTACACACAGCCAGTCATATTAATGGAGTCCAGATCAGGACAGGAATAGGTACCAATAACTTAAACAAGATATGTTTGTAAAACATAGATGCCCCCCGCCCTCATTACCCTTGCCCTCGCTACCCTATTGATAGTGGTAGATGGGGCACTCGTGACCTTACAAAATTAGTGCAGGTTGATCATACATCAATGTCACATATCTTTAAACTTTAACCTAGCCCTTGAAAAACGACTAAAAACCTGGACAATATGAAAGTTATAGCCAAAAAATTAGTCATCATTTAGAAACCATATTCAGCAAAGTGACTTTATGACCTTGGAAATTAGGGCAAGGTCACACATTTTCACTTGACCATCTTCAGTTGTTGTGCAAAAACCACAGGAAGTCTACTGTCTGTGTGTGACCCTCAAAACTGGGTCAAGGTCATGCATCTACAAACTCAAACTAGCCCTTATAGGCAACCATAAAGCTGTGCAATATAAAAGTAATACCTCTAAAATGCAAGTTATCATGCAGAAACAGTATTCAACCAAATGGCTCTGTGACCTTTGAAATTAGGTCAAGGTCATCCATCTTCAAACTTGACTTAGCCCCCAATACGGACAATTATCCAGTGCAATATAAAAGTCCTAGTTTAAAAACCTCTTGAGTTATCATGTGGAAACCAAAGTTAACTCAGGTACCAACGTGACCTTGGGAATTAAATTAAGGTCACCAAACTTTAAAATTCCTCTAGCCCTGAGCAAGAACTATATACCTGTATAGTATCCCAGTCCTTACTTAAAAACTTCTTGAGTTATTGTGCAGAAACCACAGGAATTCTACAATCTCTCTGTGACCCTGAAAACTGGGTCAAGGTCACCCATCTTCAAACTCAACCTAGCCCTTACAGAGAACAATAAAGCTGTGCAATATAAAAGTTCTAGCTCCAAAGTATAAATTATCATGCAGAAAGCATGAAACCATATTCAGTAAAGTGACTCTGTGACCTTTAAAGTGAGGTCAAGGTCACCCATCTTTGAACTTCGCCTAGCCCCAAATATGGACTATAATCCGGTGCAATATAAAAGTCCTAGCTTAAAAACCTCTTCAGTTATTGTGCAGAAACCAAAGTTGACTCAGGTACCACTGTGACCTTGGAAATTATGTCAAGGTCACCCATCTCTAAACTTTGGCTAGCTTTTGACTAGAATGATGCTCCTGGACAGTATCAAAGTCCTAGCTCAAAAACTTCTTGAGTTATTGTGCGGCAACCACAGAAATTCTACAATTTCTCTGTGACCCTGAAAACTGGGTCAAGGTCACCCATCTTCAAACTCAACCTAGCCCTTACAGAGAACGATAAAGCTGTGCAATATAAAAGTTCTAGCTCCAAGGTATAAGTTATCATGCAGAAAGCATGAAACCATATTCAGTAAAGTGGCTTTGTGACCTTTAAAATGAGGTCAAGGTCATCCAGTTTCAAACTTCGCCTAGCCCCAAATATGGACTATAATCCTGTACAATATAAAAGTCCTAGCTTAAAAACTTCTTCAGTTATTGTGCGGAAACCAAAGTTGACTCAGGTACCACTGTGACCTTGGAAATTGGGTCAAGGTCACCTATCTTCAAACTTTGCCTAGCTTTTGACTAGAATAATATACTTGTACAGTATCAAAGTACTACCTCAAAAACTTCTTGAGTTATTGGGTGGATACGACAGTCTACAGACCGACCGACATGTGCAACGCTATATGCCCCACCTTCTTCGAAGGGGGGCATAATAACAAACTTGCTACGAGACTTACTTTACTTTTTGTGAAAACATTTTCCAAACAACATTTATTCATATGATGCTTCACACACTGTAGTTCTTCCATTTGGCATCTGAGCCAAGACCAAGTGGAGCAATGCATGTGATCCAGATAGCCTCAGGCTTTGAGAATACAGTATAGAATGTCTAGGCCGAGTATAACAGTACCTTTATGTTTAAGTGCAAAATATAGGTCATTTCATATCAATATTGATATTATCAACATTGCCTTAAGCTTGAATGTCACACGGATTAATTACTTCTGGATACACACCAAGAAAATGTTTCCGCATATCTGACAGATGCTCCTCCTGGATTGGAGCCACCTAGAAATATTTGGGATTCTGTCTGTTCTTAACCAACATTATCTTTACAACACTTGCACAAAATATATGATTTATCTGCACACAAAACTGCACAGTTGAAAAGGTAAAAACATTTTTATTTTCATTAAAAAATATGCATAATCCCTACCCTGAGGGACCATTCAATACATCATATGCTGGGTGGCACTACATACACTTACAATATAGACATGTGAGAGATTACTCATAGATATATTGTATGCAAAATGGGCATGCAAGTTCACCATAACACCAGTCACCATCTCCATATGGTATGAGGCTTCAAACTATGAGACTTCCAAGCAGGTAATGTTTGAGCATTTTCCTCTCTAAGCCTTCTACCTCGCCAATAACAGTTCAATATCACCATTGTTCTACATCTTTCAGTGTTACTAATATGAAAAACAAACCCAGCACTTCTACAGGATAATGATCTTGCATAATGTAAAAGTTGTAGTTCAAGCAGTTCTCCAGTGATGAAAAGTGCACCATGCAACTAAGCTTGCACTGTACACATGAGCACTAACCGATAATGCAAGTCATAAACTTTACTTCTTGCACCCTCATAACTAAACAAGATATCATCACTGTCACAAATGTGGATGATAGTACTTCAAATACAGTATACAGTTTTAGATTGTGAGCCGAAAACAGGCAAGACATTCAAGCAAGTCCACTGAGACAATTTGGCACGAATGTTTCATAAGGAACATTTTTACTGTTTTAACGCACATGTACACATATACATGCACAAAAGAATTTTTAAAATTTGCTCCCAAAATGAACAAATCATTCGTACATGTAATAATATCAGTACCCATGGTAACATGTACTCTCTGTCATCATTACATAATTTAAAAACTCCTTGAATGTCAGAAGATAGTAGTGCCATCTTATGAAAAACTTAAACCAAAACGATAGAGACTGAGTCAAGCTACATTCCAACCAAGTTTGAAGAGAGCCCAGCTTATGGTATGGGGATTATCAGAAATTACAGGGCACCCCCCCCCCCCCCCGAAAAAAAAAATAAAAACAAAAACAAAATAAAAAAAACCCCCAATCCAGATACAGTACATACATATAAAGGTTCACAGATAATTTTCTTGCTTTTATGACTGGTATGAAAGTGTTCTTCCATAGTCCGGCATTGTTATGATCTGTACTAAGTTGTCTTAAATTCTCTGTGTATCATGCATGTCATGTGCCTAGTTTTATGCATTAAACTTGATAGGCCGCATCCCATGTATGAGGCAACCAGCACAAGCAGCATGAACGTAAGGCCAGCCTTAAAAAAGGTAACACTTGGCAAGGTCAGTAGCAGTCAAAACTGGAATAATGAAATAAAACTCCAACCAGTTTCACTCTTTGTCCTGAGCTCATCAGGGAGATAAATGAAAACACCATTAAGTATGCTGCTTATATAGCAGGGAGTAACATTGTCAAGGACCATAGAGCAACATCACTGGTCTAACAGCCAGACTGACATGTTAGTATAAATGTAAAAACCAGACAAGGGCCACGACGGCTAATACGCCCGTCTGTGGTGCTGTGTCGTGTTATTGTTAAGATATAGCAGTAGACTTCGGTTAAGTAGAGTCTGACTGGTTTCACCCGTCCTGGGCTCTTCAGAGACAACCAAAGATTGCTGCATTCATTTTTACCTTGGTATTTATATGCCCAGGTAACGTCCTACGTGACAGTGTGGGCATGACGTAAAACCTATTGTTTTTACCTTGGGAAGAATAACCGACTTGGTACCGTGTTGGTTCAAGTCCATTCACGTGTTACGGTTAGCACGTGGCTAATTATCATTGTAAACATTTTGTTGTCAAGGTGGTGACGCGCCACCTGGTGAGGGCCTGTGGATGGAAACTTATCCATGATGGGAGGCTATGTTAGTATGACCTGAAAATATGGATTCCTCACATCATAGTAGATCTCATGTGCCCAACAGGCAACATGTACTGTTCAGTAACCATGTGTCACCAAGCCTTTAAAGAAATTGACTTATGACTTTGGCCCCGTAGTCAATTTTTATGCAGAGGACTACCCCTCCTCTTACACAATCTGCTGTAAATATATGAAAATGTACCAACTGATAGCCTTTTCACAGTTCACAGTGTTTTCTGGAGGTCCCATGTAGGGTGTAGCTCAATGTCATTTAAACTAGATAGATAGGCACAGAACTGAAAATTTGGCATAATACTAGGCAAGGGTGCCTATCTACCTATGACAATGAGGCCAAACGGTTAAGTAGTGTATACCTGGTGTATCTAATGATGTTCCTCTCCAAACACTGTGTCTCTGTCTTTGACAATTCTGGTGAGATAAGTATATGTTACAGAATCTGGGTCTTCAGATTGATCCCAGTATGTCCTGGTAAATGGAACTGTCTACCTAAGGGTTGTGTTACATCTTTTTTCTTTATGTAATAAAAATGTTCCCTTAACTCCTTCAATACTGTGGTCACAGGCCTTGGTCAGTGGTTCTGGCACTGCCTGGCAAGTAATGCTGCAGCTGCTCTTGTAGCAGCTGCAGCATGACTTGCCAGGCAGTGCCAGAACCACTGACTTAAGATGATAGGCATGTTGTACTTGAATGAAAGCTCTTTTCATGAAGAATTTAAATATGAAATTGTCGTTTTAAATCTAGGTAAATATACATAAATATCAGGGACTGGTATGGAATGAGTTAACCTGTGCATAAGTGAACACTTTGTTTGTCCCACATACTGTATGTTGCAATGCAAGTGAGGAGATAGACCAGGTTATTATGTTTTTACACATGCCACCCTTCGGTGTGGAGTAGGAATGACCTGTTGCTGTGCTCAGCACTCTCCCATATACATAGAGTCTGGGACAATAATGACATGTCAGAGTGTTGCAAGGGTTCTGCTCTGTGGCACCCGAGATAGACACCATTTGGGTAGTCTTAGGATGCTGCAATATGGAACAAGTTAAAAGATATTTCAAATTTTTTGTTCTCCTATAGCCCAGGATGACTTGAGTGTCACCCAGATGTCTGGAGGCTTTGATGGTGCCTCAGTTCCGATGTATAATCCTTTTCAGAGGTGGCAGATTCGGGTTGAATTTCGTGATCAGGAACAATTTGTCTGGATCAGGATCCACTGCCTGATCAGAGGGAGGAGTGACAAGTGATTGTCTGTCAACTTCCCTAACTCTGTCAAGGGTGGCTGTGAGCTGGTGGGATGGAAATCCTCTCAGTTCATAGTACCTCAGTATAGTGTGTTTGTCTCAAAATGACAAAAACGGTTAACCCTTAGTAAGTGACTGTATGGGCCACCAGTTTTGCAGTGGGTTGGATGAGCTGAACTGTAATGCAAATCAGTACGTGTATCAGTAGGCTTGGTGTACAGGATCTATACATTTTGTTGTTTCTGTCAAGCTTCACTGTGCTGTCCAAAAAACTGATCTCGGTGGAGGATATTTCTGCTGAGAATTTAAAACTCTTAAAAGAAGCTTGTTGCAAACTACACTGCATCAGTTCAATTTCTTATTTTAATTTTAAGATTACCTGGTGAGACACCAAATCAATTTACTGCTTGCATACAATTTAGCATACAAATTCAGGATCCATATTCACCACTGCCGTTAATTTCCATGAGTTTCTTTCAAAATAAGACTTGTAGAATATACTGTAATTATATTATTCATCAAGTGATGGTCTTTATGGAGAGATTCTACAATTTTTAGAATGTGAAAACATATAGAATACATGCAGAATCAAGGAAAATAATTCTATATATTATGAATATTGACAAATGATATAATCAATGTGTTGTACAATTTCAAGTTTAACAACTTCAAAATTCAATGACATTCACCACTTTCAGCCACATCTTGAAAAACTCCATGACTTTTCATGCCTCAATTTTTCGCAACCAAAATTCCCTAACTTTCCAAGTTTACCCTTGAAGTGTATGGACCCTGATTACATGTCATAACTGGCATTGCATGCTGAGCCCTGAGCCAATCCAAACATAGACAACAGCAGCAAGACAATTACCAGACATGTGCATGGTCTGGAAAATTCATACAGACATGAAAATTAATGGCCAATTCTAACATACGATTTATAAAAGAACAATACCATTGGTTTATGTTTCTGACTGTACAAGATCCTCTACAGAGCATAAATTTTGGGTCACTGAGTTAGAGAAGGACAATTATCCATTTCCATGAACCCTTTCCCCCTTAAATTAAAACTGAGTCAACAGCTTTCCTTGGCATGGGTTGGGCACTTAGTGCCCAACCCATGCCAAGGAAAGCTGTTGACCTAGGGTATGTGATCTTCATAGGGCTCATCTCCAATTCTCAGTCAAAATTGTTTTTTATCACTGCTGAAATTAGTTGAAAAGGCTGAAGCAGACCACATTTGACCACCAGCCGATTTTGGCCGGTTTAAGGGGGAAAGGGTTAAAAAAAATGCATGTAGCTACACAGGATTACATGAATTGTTCTTGTCTGACACCCTTCCTTTCTGAGCCCTCGAATCTGCCACTGGTCCACATTTCTCACTGCACACATCATTACTTTACAAATACAACAATCTCAGTGTTTTCTCCACTCCACCTGGTCTGCTATTTGGCTTCATGATCAATGTGACAGAAATACTACTCCCATGAGACCATGTCTTGAAAGACCAGCAATTTGAATATTTTGTGTTTTGTTTTACTTTTTCTTGCTATCAAAAACAGAATTAACCTTTAAAGTGCTGATTTAAGACTCAGTCACCAGCTTTTCTAGGGAAAGCTGTCGACTAAGACAACTTTTTGCTTGAGACTAGGCTTGCTGGTATTTGAATGAAATGTATCTTCATGAGGAATTTGAATCTTTTAACCTTTATGTATTTAACAGTAATGAGAAAATGACTATAGCTGTGATTAGCGCTGTTTTGAGAGCCCATCATTTGGTAAGCCCACAGGACAGTTTTTCAACTAAGGTTTTACTGTAGTGCCAAGCAGAAACTGATCTGGAGGTCATTTCATACATTGCAATCCTGGATAAGTAACATATAAGAATTACCATTGCATTCAGTAGCTTACCTGGAATTCTTGTTTAGCTTCATTGGTCATCTTTTGAGTCAGCAGATAGAGCACATAATCATGTATGATCTTCCTCACATTCACCCCAACTGTATACGGCGATGTTTTTAACAGCCTGGTTACATGTCAAAACAAAACATTTTATTGTTTCCTCCATCAGTGCTTCTCACAGCAAAAGTTGCATTAACATTACTTAATGATACTACACTCAAAAGTCCCAGAAAAAACACCTTTTGTTCATTACCAGCAAGCCTGCCACATTTATCTCCATAAGTGATAAGAATTGCCCAGGTCAACAGCTTTCCATAAAGAGCTTTCGGCACAGCATGTCCAAAGTACACCAAAGAAAGTAAGTGCATGTATCACCCAATAAATCAATAATAAAGTAGGCCTGAAACTTTCGTTATTCAGTCCAGCCTCTGGAAATGAGTTACTGCCAATTGTCTCTTTTTGATGCATTCATAAAAAAACATAATATGGGTGCACCAAAAATAAAACCATGTGTATCAGATAACCTTTCAACCAAAGTGGTTGGTATTTTTGCAATTTGTCATCATTTCAAATTTTCTTGGGTATCTTATTCACTAGAATGAAACAATTATATGTACATGTTCTCACTTTGCCTTTTGCTAAGTACAAGTGAGGAATGAGCCCAGTGTATTCCCATCACTACACTTACTACAATGTCTTCTAACAAGAAGACTGTGAGAACATCCTGTGCTCAGCTGAATGAAAAATAATAAAAGCTTAGAGTTAGGTGTCCCCAAGTTTGAAGTGGATCTCATTTGATGCATGACTTTGGAGAAAATTACATTAACATACATGTACATTTGTATTCCAATATCAACTATGCTGATATACATTCTTGGTAATTACATAATTTGGAAAATTTGCTAAAAATCAGGAAACAACAGAGGCATCTCCACTGAATGTTTACATCTAGTGAAGATTGAGTTGAACTACATTCACACCAACCTGAAGAGAATGCTGCTGCTTGTGGTATGAGAGAAAATGTTAAAAATTTCAAAACTACACACAATTAAACAACTAAAAGTCTTTAAAAAAAAAAAAAAAAAAGTCACCTGTTGAACATATCAAGATATGCACAAGTGTTCCTACTGAATATATATGGATACTTCTGGATGGTTTTAGGGGCTAATTGCAAGGCTGCCACAGGTGGCCACCTCTAGCAGTAGTCATACTGACTGGCCTTGTTGGGATGTTGCAGACTGTGCCATACGGAGCAAACTGTTAGATTCAGTCCTTCTTAACTCTTTCAGTGCCAACTGGGACTAAAGTTGAACTTCCTAAAATAAACTTTTCTTAGTTACAATAAGGACACGAGAATCATGTTCCTGTAAAAATACTGTCCGTTCAAGTACCAGCATGCCTGTAGTTACATACAATATGGTCCAGGTCAGCAGCCTTCCTCGGTGCACTGTGGGTGGGGTGCCCAAAGTGCTCCAACAATGCCTACAATCTGGGACTTTCCCAATCCTTGATACACTGAACAAATCATGATTCAGGAATAAATTACAGAAGCTAAACTTATGATTTCAAGAATGATAGTCATCCCATCTCTTGTCACAATAGATCAAATCTGATATAAAGCATTGGCACGTGTGGTACTTCTGAATTTCCACATGGGTCAAAACACAGAGAATAACTCTGTTTTGCGCTTTGCAGATGAGAGTAACCATGCCTGCTGGAAGCCGCAGAAGGTTTCCCTTGTTATCAAGGTACAAAATAATTTTGTCAGTTCTTTAATACTATGAGATGTCATCCACCGGTTTATATTTCTGTACCCTGAGCTCCTTCACAGAGACACTAATAGTATCCATTTTGTTACTATTCTAATAAATACTCTTACCGAGCATTACATAATTTAAAAAATTTGTTACATATCACCAAATGACAGCACTGCTACAAGTGAAGAAGTTTGATGGAGACTAAGTCAAGCTACATTCCTACAAAGTTTATAAAGAAAATTTAGCTTGTGATTTGGGAAAAGTAATAACAAATTACACAAACGCACAAAAATCCATTACTAGAGGGCTTCGTAAACAGTCTGTGCTCAGCTTTAAAGACGTTCGGTACACTGGCCAAAAGAATTTAGAAATCTCTGGGTTTTGCTGTGAACCAAGATATTGGCATTTGAAACAAAATGCAAGCAAAAAATTGGCATGTCACGGTGCTACTTTTGTCGCTAAGTGGCGCTACATGTAAGGACTACAGAAATTTGATAGCAAACATTATATATGTGGGTAAAAGCAAAAAAATAAATTAAGGATGCAAAAATATGCATAAAATAACTCAATATGAGTGTATGCAATGTATATTAAGCCTTTTAATAACAAATATGTAGACAAAACATGCTGGAATGTGACTTTAAATTCATCTCGTCTTGCAAAAATGTATAAGTGCTCACATTATTTTTTAAGTTTGAAATAGAAAAAATATTTGCAAATCCCTGAAAAATTGTAGGGGGTTTCCAAAATATGCACTGATCTCATTGATTAACAAAAAAAGATATCATAGGGTGCAATTTTTTCCGCAATTGTACAAAGAATCCATGCATGTTGACTTAATTTGTTCTAAGTTCATAGGTACAAGGTATCCATTCATTGTCTAACTTCGATACCATATCAATATACATGTATGTACGTTAAATAAACGGCAGTACGTCGTTAATTTTATATTCCAGTCATAATATATACTTTCATAGTTTTACTGAGAAGAGGCAAACATTTTAAGATTCTCTCCATTGTGCAATACAGCAATGTGGAAAAAGAGGTAAAAATAAGAATATCAAAATTATAGTTGCCTTAATACATTGTCGAATGGTAACACAGGCAGCACATTATCAAATATGCCTGTGCCATCTTTTGACGCTGGGGTTCCCCCCCCCCCCCCAAGTTGGGGCAGCGTTTATCATACCATATTCACAAGAAATGTAAAGTACACTGCCCAAGCCATATTGTTTTTCTGATTCTGTATTTTTTAGGGACAATATTTTTTTTTTTTATATTCCTCGAATACAAGATTATCGGCTAGTACACTTAGTTCCACTATTTTATGACCTTCATCCCAGTTATAACTGTCAGTGTTTACATGACATGTGCATGTGGCATTTGGGGGTTGGGCGTGGCACTTTCTACAGTGGCTTGGTCAGCGTTCGCTGATTGTGTACATGCGTTTTGGTCTACCACTCCCGTGTTTCGACGTATTCTGCCTTGTTTTAAAGCATTTAGTCCTTTGTTTTGGCATTTGTTAACAAACCGCACATTCTTTTCCTTTTTCACTCTTCGTAAACAATCCATATTTCTCAAACGGAACTGTGCAAAATAGGAGAAGCGAACAGCAGCTAGTGCAGGTATTGACAAATACCAGCTCTAACTGTATAGAGGCATTGGACAATAAATGGTTGCGCATATCGCGGTGTACCGAACGTCTTTAAGCTTGTTCACAGAATGAAAGTTCCAACTGAATAGACCTGTGTTGAGCTTTAGCTGAGTGCATATGACATTTAGAAGTATTTCTTAGAATTGCTGAAAGAAAAATTCATCAAATTTGAATTAGCATTAGATGGCCCATTGACATAGTTTTCAAAAGGAAAGGTGCATTTATCGATAAATACTCGAGCTGAAATAATCGTAAAAAATCAGGAATAAACATGCAGTGCCACAAAGTGAACAACTTTCTTTGACCCTTTCACAAGGAACATATTCACCAAGTTTCAGCTTAATCTGAGTGACAGTTCTGGAGAACTCAAAAATAGTGTAAACACACACAAAAACTTTAAAAAATTGGGGGAAACAGTCATAGCACCACCTGGTGAACAAATTAGGAAGTAGGAGTCCCTGGGAGTGTTCCTGTATGATATCAAAGCAATTGGGTTAGGAATCTCTGTTTTTTTTTTTAAGATTTGCCAAATAAAAGAATTTAAAAATTCATAAAAAATAATAAAATCATTACAGTGTGACCATTTGAACAAACTTGGTAGAGATCAACCCAGGGTGCATTACCACCAAGTTTGAAGTGAATCTGACTGACAGTTTCACAGAACAAGTCAAAAATGTTAATTAGCATTAGCATGCCCATTGACTTACATAGTTATCAATTGGAAAGGTGCCTTTACCAACAAGTACCCGAATTGAAAAAAAAAAAAATTAAAGATCAGGAATCTGTCGCGTTGCCTCCTTGTGAACAACTTTGTTTGACCCTCCCACAAAGAACATATCAACCAAGTTTCAGCTTAGTCTGAGTGACTGTTCTGGAGAAGAAGTCGAAAATAGCAAAAACACACAAAAAATCAAAATTGAAAAAAATTGCAGCACCACCTAGTGAACAAATTAAGAACTAGGAGTGTTCCCGTGTGATATCAAAGCCATTGGGAGAGTGTTTTGAGAGAAGAAGATTTTTTAAGGTCTACCCCAAAAATTCATAGAAAATCCCAATATCACTGGAACGTGACCATTTAAACAACTTAGTAAAGACCCACCCTAGGTACATTGCCATTAAGTTTGAAGTGAATCTGACTGATGGTTTCGAAGTCGAAAATGTAATTGTGGAAGGACACACTCACATACGGATGGATGGACAACAGACCATCCTAAAAGCTCAGCGGACTTGACAGTCTGCTGAGCTAAAATTGAGAAAAAAATTGCAACACCACTTGGTGAATAAATTCAGAACTAAGAGTCCCTAGGAGTGTTCCTGTGTAATATCAAAGCAATTCAGTGAGCGGTTTCAAAGAAGATTTTGTAAGATTTACCCCCCAAAAAGAACAAAAAAAAAAGAAAAAAAAATCATAAAAAATCCCAAATCACTGGAGCTTGACCAATTGAACAAACTTGGTAGAGACTCACCCACGGTACATTACAACCAAGTTTGAAGCGAATCTGGCTAACGGTTTTGGAGAAGATGATTGTTAAAGACCGACGAAGGACCATAAGATGAGCTCATCTACTGACAAGTTAGCTGAGCTAAAAATGAATGCAGTGTGGCCATTTGTCCAAAATTGGAAAAGACCCACACGAGGTACATCCCCCCCCCCCCAAGTTTGATGAGGATCCAGCTGACAACATTAGAGTTTAGAAGTCAAAAAATGTAAATTGTGGTGGATGGATGGATGACAGAACATCACAAAAGCTCAGCTGACTGACATGCCATAGGAGCTAAAATATTAAGCATTAATAATTTTTTCAGACATAAAAATGGCAAGACCACCAGTCTGATAAAAAACAATTCACACATATATTACATGTGATGATTGTATGATGAAATGTACATACTGTACCAGTTGCTGAAGTTGGTTGTTGGTCTCTTGGCCATTTTGATAAAATACTTCCAGGCCAACCTGTTAACAAATGAGAGGCCACAATGTACAACAAAGATGTCCATGTGATACTTATTAGAATACCCAACTGTTACCATACAAGCTCACTTGGGACTACATATGGAATCCCTTTGAACTGCATGTTTGCAGCATTTTCCCCCCACCACAATACAGGTACATGTGTTGGCAGGCATGAATGTGCTTTCTAGGAAAGAGCGTAATACATGTTTTTCACTGTGTTTAACTTTTCATGTCATTTTTTGCCTTGAGCAAAAATAGAAGCAAATAGAAGTAGCGTGAATAAAAGCCGATTAACATTACACATGTATGAGCCACAAATTGCCAGTTGATCTTTAAGTTTATATGTTTTGTTACAGCATTGTATTCTCCTTCAAGATATAATCATACTTGTCTTCATAATATGGGGTGCAGTATGTGGTGACAAACATCACATAAAAATGTGCTGAACTAATAATAATGTGGTGTTCTTTAGTTTGACTATCATGTTTTTTTTTTGTCATGTCATGATTTGCCATATAATCTTAAAACTAATTACCTGGTGCACAGTTTCAAAAATATGTTGCCCCTTTGTAGGTATGTATTTTGGCAGCAAAAACCCAGTCAATACATGCACTGCTTCATGCCAACGATGTGACAGTAAACAGTCTCGCAGTATGGCATACAGTTGTGGTACCATTCCGGCAAACATGGCATTGTTCAGTTCAAATTCAATAGGGCTACTGTCTGAAAATATTTCAAAATGATTGACCATTTATATGTATGTCTGTTTACATGCGACATTCTGTTTAATTTGTTGCAACTTATATAAAGTAATAGGCATTCAATGATCCCTGTCCTAGCAGTCCACTTGGCTTACACTGTGCTAGTCTATCGTGTTATCTTTTCTATGTAATTGCATGTCAGAGAAACCACTTGTTTTGAGAGACATGTTTTGGCTCTGCCCTTGGGATGGTCTCTCAAGAACTACATGTACTTAACACAAATTTTGCCTGCACAGAGAAAACGGACCTATACTAAAACAGTAAATGTACAAACTGATCTTGTGGAGTTGCTCTTTGCATTCCTTTTATGTTAAAATTCAAAAAATAAATAAAGGGCAGGCAATACATAACACTAAAACTGAAGACACAGTAAACATGCCGATACCATCATTAACTACACTCACAAACTGTCCCATAAAGAACTTCATAAAAATTTAACCCACTCAGTCTTTACTTTCAAGACACATTTCTGTTCTGTAACCATGGCAACATTATCTGTCCACTACGCTTATGGCAAAGTTTCATTCTTTATGAAGAGCGAATAATCCATGAACAGGAGACTTGCCTCGGTGAAGCTTTCCTGCACCAGCTTCCCACCACTGGTCCACGTCTGCATCACAGCTTATTCCAAACTTCTTCTTGTCTTCATCACTCAGCAACAGCAAACATAAAGCTCTCTGCAGATTTAATAGGATCAAAAACTACAGTGTTTTGGTTTTTTTAAACAATGAAGCATATGAACTTAACATGCCTAAGCTTGATGGAGATCAGGGCAGGATGCCTATTTTGTGGGGGCAGGGTATTTTTAATTACATTTTTAAAAAAGAAATACAATGTACAGTTGTTCAAATTAAGGTAGGCCAGAATATTGAAAGAGAAATACATCAGAAAGTAGTATGACTGGTTTTGCCCATCAACGGGCATCATCTGTTAAATGTTTTAACCCTTAAAGTGCTGATTTAAGACGAAGTCAAAAGCTTTCCTTCAGGCACTTTGCCTGCAATGCACGCAAAGTGCCCCGAGGAAAGCTGCTGACTGTTGACTCAGACTACCTTTTGCTTTAGACCAGGCTTGCTGGTATTTAAATGAAAGGTATCTTCATGAGGAATTTGAATCTTTTAACCATTTACGGTAATGAAGAAACAACTATAGCAGTGATTAGCACTTTGAGGGTTAGTTACCAGTTTAGCAATACAGGTACATATATCAACACTTAGGCCACATAAAAAATCCTGGTTTATCATCAGTGGTTTTCCAAAAAGGTGATAAGGGAGGGAGGTTTTTTTTTTATCCTTCCCTTCCCTCTTAATGATTTACTGTATTAAAAACTTTCCGCAAGTCCCCATTGCCCATACAGGTCAATTATTCATTCAGAATGTCACAAGAATGCTGTCTCTTAGTTCTCTTGATCGGTGCTAGTGATGTTGACCGCTCAAGGCATTAATTGAAACTTTGTCAAAGAAATTTTGGGCAAATATTTACAAATAAAATTTTTTGTTAAATTGGTGCAGCACAAAAAACCCACGCAGGCACTGATAAACTGGGATATTTTATATTTCTTATGTTACCTTATGTACGATAAAAATTTTTTGCTGTTGCCTCAATTCAAACACTGCCACTTTACCTGACCTCACATAACTGAATCATGGTCCCAAATCTTTGGCCAAATCATAAATGTACATGTACCTATTCATTAAGAAGACGCGAGATATGAAACAAATGGTCAGCACAGTCTTGGAATAGCCATCCGCATATTTTTACATGGACCATTCGAAAGGCTACTTTAATGAAATTACACAGTAAACATAGTCATACCTGTTGGTCATTAGCTAACATCTCATGCAACAACGCTTCCAGTCATGGATCCTTGATGATAGTGCAGCACAGGTATATTCTACCCATTTGGTACACCTATAAAATTGTCTGCCTTCCCATCCATTCATAGAATCCCAAAATGTCTAAGTGCACAGTTCCATTCCAATTTGTGATTGGCCAGACACTGATGTTAACATCATAGAATGGAAGATCTATGTAGACATTTTGGGATTCTACGAATGGAGGGAAACACAGACAACAGCAGAAAAAATAGAATCCTGTGCTGTTGTCAAGGATTCATCACTGTTTACAATATTACAATCTTTATTTGCAAAGTTCTGCAGTCATTATGTTTAAAATAAAAGGGAATTGGATCCACTTTTTTTTACTTTAAGATTTTACACCACTCCCCCCCCCCCCCCCCACCTCACCCCCAAAAAAGAGTCGTGACAAGAGGACTGTGAAAGTCCGGTGCTCAGCTGACCTTACATTAACAGGCTGTAATAGTACTGTGACCTTTGATGTATCATCAAAGTCACCTTTCTGTAGGAATATCATCACTGTTTGCAATTTTATAATCTTTACCCGCAAAATTTTGCAGTCATTATATTTTTAATGAAAAGGGATTGGATCCACTATTGCCAACACATAAGCCAATACGTCAGTTTCAACTTTCAAGATCACTAAAGTTCAAAATCTGATAAGTTGCTTTGTCATACATCAATGATATTGAAAGGTGCATCATCACACCTATCATAATGGCAATTTTTAGACATTAATACAAAAATTTCTGCATTTTTTTTTTTTTGAAATGTCATCAAATGAAATGGATACAAATCTTTTAATGTATATTTCCATACATTTGATATATATTGATTCAGAGTAACATGCAGATAGTGCCTGCTAAGTGAAATATGCTGTAGGGTGGCTTATTGTAGGCATGTGATGCAGTATCTATTATTGGGGCCCCTAGTAAAACAGACAAGTGAACTGTATCATGATATGTATTATATCATGAATCTGTATCGAGATAGGTATTGAATTGTGAGAAAGGTGTATTGTCCTAGCCAAAGTCCTTACCAATAACTCCTAATTTCAATTCTTCATTAAAAATCAGGCAATGCCTGCAGTACCATGAAGCAAACAAACACGTTTGGTTGGTTGGTTAGTCCCAGAAACCTATATTTGCTCTTACATCTCTGCACATCAATTATTTAACAAATACTAAGACATACATGTCAACATTCCAGAACTCCTAATAGGAAGATTTTTATAAATCCCTGGGTGGAGATGTTCATTTTTACACACATGTAGAATATAAAAGAAACAAGACAAGTGTGTAAAACACAGATGTCCCCTTATTGTCATCATATTTGCCCTCATTACACTGTTGACAGTACTAAATGGGGCATTCATGATCTTGAGAAGTGGATGCAAAAACCAAATTCACTGAAGTGGCCTCAGAAATTATTTTTGAAGCAGATCTAGGTCTAATAGAAGACTATAAACATCTACAAAATAAAGACTCTAGCTGAAAAAAATCCGCAGTTATGAAGTAAAATCCAAATTCAGTAATCTGGCTGTGACCTTGGGAATTGACTCATGGTCACCCATTTCAGAACTTGACCTAGGTGTTCTAGAAGGCTATATCCCTGTACAGTATGAAAGCCTAAGGTAAAAAACATCTTTAGTTATGCAGAAACCAAGTTCACCAACAGGACTCTAGGTGGTGACCAATGGAATTTGGTCAAGGTCATCCATCTTCTAGGCTGACCAAGCCCTAATTGAGGGCTATCACCATGTGTTATATTGAAGTCGTAACTTAAATTCTGAGTTACAATGCAGAAACCAAGTTCACTAAAGTGATCTTTTGACCTTTGAATTTACGTCAAGGTCACCCATTTTCGAACTTGACCTAACCCTGGCTAGTTTAATCCTGTGCAATATACAGGTCCTACTGGAACTTTTTTAGTTATTGTGCAGAAACGAAAAGTTACAACAGTATCTCCGTGACCTTGGAAATAGGGTCAAGGTCAACCACGTTCATACTTCACCTAGCCCTTATACTGCAGTATATACCTGGGCACAAAGTCCTATCTCAAAAGCTTCTTGGGCCATGCTGCCAAAACCACAATCTCTCTACCTACATATTGACCGACATGAGCAAAGCTTTATACCCCGCCTTCTTCGACAGGGGGCATAAATATGAAATTTTCATGGCATAGATGGTGAAAAATTTGCCAGACTTCATGCATAAACTTCAAAATTTGACATGAAAAAGTGGAAGACACTTCAGTGTACAGAAATTAAGTGGAAACAATATTTCAAAGTGCAGTTTCTGACAAATTTCCTTCATTTGCAGCATTTCAACTGATGCCCTAGGATGTTTTTATTTATTTATTTATTTTTAAGTTAGAATAGTACCTCAAGTTTTGGGCCAGGGGGAGTAAAGCATGTTGCCTGAAGAAAGAAAGTACTTACACAAAGGTAGAACTATATTGTAAAGTAAAGCAACATATCTTAATGAATTGAAGATGGAAAGTTAATTTCAAAGTCTGAACTTAGGTGCTTTTTCCCATGGACATATCATTTCATCATCTCTCAAATGATGAAAAGGTTATTTTTTCCTTCAATTTCAATTAACTAATGTTCCCATGAATTCACTTTAGTTTCTGTTTCACATTATTTATTTGCAGGATGTTTTCCTCAATAACAGTACACACAATGAAGATAAGGTTTCAAACACTTTTTATCATTTGATATAGATTAATTACCTTACTAAGAAGTATATTTTTTGCATGTGGCAAAGCAGCTTGTCAAACTGGACGAAAACTGGGCTCGAGTGTTGACATTAATTGTATTTTGTCTTTTTGTCCAGAACCACTTCCTAGTAGTCATTACCCTATTCCGCAGTCTGAATTCTTTACTCTTCATAAGCTAACTTGTCCCTGTCTAACCTATATATACATATGGAAGTACTATTGTCCATATTGCACACGTTTCTCCGTAAAATTTTGACATAGGCTATATTAGCCCAAATAAATTAAAGGGTCTTCAACAGTAAATACTCAGAACATGTTTCAGAGCCTATTACCCATACATATTCAGCAAAGACAACCCACATAATAATGAATAAATATGAATGTGGCAAATGATGAATTAGCTAAATACGTGAAGTTTTGCTTATAAATGCAGAGCTTCATTATGAAAGAAGAATACACATGCACAACACTGAACCATTTAGTGTCTGATCACTGAGGATAGAAAGGATCAGAGGATGCAAGAGCTTTGAACTGTGGCACACAAATTACTAGAATTGTTTCTGGGTGGGAGAGGGTGAAATAATATTTCAAACAAATTTAGCAGCTGTTTGAACTCTTAACTGGCCAAAAACTGGCCTCCCCCCACCCTTTCGCCGTTTTAGAGAAACTGTTCCTATGTAGATGCGGTAATATCTTTTCTACAACCTCACATCAATTTGCTCACAAAGATAAACATGGTACAGACATGTGTATTTTTACTTTAAAAGATACCGGTACTATTCAATACTATAGGACTCATGGCAGTACAGTTTTTACCGCTTTCATTCATGCCAGGAAGGCTTTCGATAGAGTCAACCATTGGACACACTTGTATAAATTGTTAAAACGCAGGACACACCAAGGTATAATGCAAGACTGTTAGTGTTTTGGTTCTCAATCCAGTAGTTTTAGGTTTGTTGGAAACCAGCTATTTTATACTGGTTCTGTTTCTAATGGTGTGAAACAGCGCGGTACCATCTCTCCACATCTCTTTAACCTGTACGTGGATGATTTAAACATGGAACTTTTTAACAATTGCATTGGTTGTAACATTGTAGGAAAATTTGTGAATTGCTCAACTTATGCAGATGATTTAGTTCTGATGTGCCCCACAGTAAATGGACTGCGTAAACTTTTGTCTATTTGTGAGAATTATGCTGTGCAACATATAATTTAGAACACCCGTAAGTGTATGTACTCTAAGCCACAATGCTGGCATCTTAATGTTGAACCTGTAGTTTATCTTTGTGCCGATAAGTTAGCTTTTGTTGAAAAATTCACATATCTGGGACATATTCTTGTCCCTTCTTTATCTGATGATGCAGAGATTTCTTGACAGTACCGCTCTTTGTGTGCAAGGGCAAACATGTTGAATCATAATTTTTCTGCATGCTCACATCATATTAAAATTCAACTATTTCAAGCTCATTGCATCACTCTGTACATTTCATAGCTGTGGGTCAACTACTTGAGGGCTCAAGGTCATAAATTCAACATGTGTTATAATAACACTTTTCACCGTGTACTGGGGGATACCCAAGCACTGATCAGCAAGTGGCATGTTTGTGAACAACCCTGTTTTATGATATCCAGAACTGAACAGGCATTTGATTTTTAGCTTTTGGATGAAAGTAGAATGTGCTGAAAATCATCTTATTAGAACCTTGTGTATATCTGATATTAGGTGGATGTCTGCCTCATGGCTGGCTCCATGTGGTCCGGGCTGGCGCTTCGATGTAGACAGTGTTTCCTTGCTGTCTTCACCGGTATGCCTTTCTGGGCAGCATGGGAGGTCTTCCTACTACACATGGGTATTTCATCACTCTTGCTGGTTCTATTTACACATTTGAATTTTAGTTATGACAGTGTTTCCTTGCTGTCTTCACCAGTGTGCCTTTCTGGGTAGCATGGGGGGGGGGGGGTCTTCATAACCCATTACGCGGATGCCAACATTGAGGAGTTTGCTCGTATCTGGAGGAAGGGGCACTGGTAGAGCAGGGCCAGAACTTCGACGCGAATCCGAGAATCCATTCTCGTAAAGATTCTCCTCAACTTGTCTTTCTTTAAAAAGAAAACTATTTGACAAAAATCCTAATAGATTCTCGCAAAATTTTGCGAAATTCTGGCCCTGTAGAGACACCATGCGATCAGGGACAGCATTCCCCATCTATTCCATGCTAAATGCCTGAAAGTTGGGAAAGTTGCATTGCTATTTTTCCCACTGGAAAGCTAAACAATCAGCCAGAAAAGCTAACCCTTCAAGAGCATATATATTAAAGTCATTTGAATACCATATTTCTATGATGTTTGTATGCTCTTAGTTGACCTACAGTCAATTTCCAAATGCTAGCAACATAGCGTTTCAGAAAGGCAACTTAACAGGCTGCGCCTCTTCGCATCCCAGCATTCTGTGTGGTGGAAGTCTCTTTCACACCAAATACACATGTAAGGCAATCCCTGAAAGCGGTTATACTACAGACATGGGTACATGTATTTCGTCACTCTGGCTGGTTCTATTTACACAGTTTAATTTTAGTTATGAACAGGGCTTCTTTTCTTTTTCATCTTGCTGGTTACACATTTTTAGTTATGAACAAGGTTTCTTTTCTTTTTATTTTGATTTTCTTTTCCTGATTTTTTATGTACATTTTAACTGTGATATGTTATTTGGACAAATACAGTAAAACCTGTCCATTGCGGACACCTGTGGTTCTGGGAAAAGTGTCCGCAATAGACAGGTGTCCACAATAGGCAGGGGCTGAACTTTTGGGATCTCAGAGTACATTTGTATCAAAGGAGATAAACTTGTATAGAGTGTCATAAAATATGCCAGTGTACCCATCTACAGCATTTGCTCTCAGTTTTTGTACATTAAGCCCAAACTCATCTTAACTTGGGATTTTACAGTTATTATCTTTTAAGGGAAAAATTGTGCATGTATGGGCTTACCAGGCTAAAGAGAGTTTGCGTAATTTCTTTTACTAACAGAAAAGAAACAAACAAACATACCACAGGGATATCATATCCTTTGAGTACAGTATAACTGTATGTGCCATTGTTACAAATTGTGAATAACTTCACATGAGTCTCAGTGGGTCCTTTGTTTTACACTAAATGATTGATCTAAGGAGCTTAACTGTTTGACAGAAAAAGTGTGAGCAACCTCACTCAACAGGAGCACCAGTGCTCAGAGACACCTGGCATGTTCGTTGAGGCATTACAGCCTAACTGCTTGGCTGAGTGAGCTTATTATGTGTTACAGGCCACTGAAGAATGGATTAATTAAGTCTTTGATTCCAGCTTAACATGCACAGCATTGTTCAGGCATTACAGCTTGGACCATAACAAGTTGCAAAAAATGCATTGATATATTGTGTCCGCTATAGACAGGTTGTTTTTGCATTTGATACCCCAAAAAGTGTCCGCAATACACAATAGACAGCTGTCCACTGTAGACAGGTATCACCAATATGAAAATGACTTAAAAATATTTGGTTCTGGCCAAAACTGTCCGCATGAAGCAAGTGTCCACAGTAGACAGGTGTCCACAAGGCCAGGTTTTACTGCAATTGTTTTACATATGGACTATGGACCGTTGGTCATCTCAAAGTTGAATCTTGAATCTTCCTACAATGTATTTGGGTTGTTAAGGGCTCAGGAACCTGCAAAAAACACAGCCTAAGCATAATGAACAAGCGTGGAATAATTTATTGGCATACTTATAGGAACATTTTACCCAGTTTGCTTGGACTGTTGATCGGAAATTGGGAAGCCATGGAACAGTCCAGCACACAAGCCCAGGCGTCACTTTCAGACACCCAGCCCCACATCTGACAAGACCTTCACCGGTGTGAAACTGAGTGTCAATAAAAGTGTATCTGATATGCCCACTGATGACACGCAGTTCTGTTCAAACACAAAACATGGGCATTTCACTAAATAGGACAGTCAAAGCGCTGGTACCATGCTAGTGAGTACAGGCTGCTGGGCAGAGGGAGCCAAGTGCAGCACACCATCAAGTCCATGACCATACACTATTTTATTGACAGTACAAGCCTAAATTTAGAAATGAAATGAATATGCAAAACTTGTTTATCATCAGGATATAATTAAATGATGAAAATCGAGAATACACAAGTGTCTTTCCCTTCTTACTTTCTTTCAACCTGATTCTTGTTAAATCGCAGTATATACACAAAATTAAACACACCAGGCAACTTTACCGACCAAACTTCTTTTTACCCCCCTCCCCCCCCCTTGGAAAATATTGGGTTTTAGACTTGAAGAATAATCTTTTTATGAAGAGTGTGGCTTGAGAATCATTTTAGTGATTTAGATTCGCAACCCTTATCATTATGATAAAAGTTAGACATTCAAAATGCATGTTTGTAGTGATTTAGATTCATAAGTTTATTATCATTATGATGTATGCTATACATTCATAATGTACGACAAGGACAATCTTTAATGTAAAATACCATCTTGAAGTCACAGGAAGCTGCTGGCTCCCTTCCCATGAAACAAACCCCTGGCTAAATATCATGACTGATGTCAAAATTTTCAAAGTACAGTGACATTTGGCAAGTTCGCTGTACCATGCGTACTTTGTATCCACAGTACATAATAGCATCATGTACATCTATATTTGGTATGCGAAATATTTACTTATAATGTATGTTTTACACTTTTGCATTAAAAGATCTGGCAAATTCACTGTTCACTTTTGTATACACATTTTGCAAATAGAAGAGCAGTACTTGTACTTAAAAGCAGACAAAAAAAAAAAAAAAAAAGAGTATTAAAAGGTTTGTATCACTTTTTTTCCCTAAGTTCATGCAGTTCATATACCTCCTTGAGGTTTGACAGGAGATCAAACATGTTATAATGCAAGTATCATAATGCTTATAAACAAATTGCTCTGCACCAGAATTTGGAAAAAAAACAGGAGTAATTTTGCACACAAAAATTCTTGTGCATGAGTGCTTCTATGAGATTAATCATACATTGGCACTAAAAATTACAAAACCACTTGCCTACAATAACCAACAACATGCATGTTGCCATTGCACTTACGTCAACAAGGCTTGGCATTATTTTTTTTACTTGTACCACAGCATTTTTGGTCTAATTTGGGACAAGTAATGAGTTAATATTTATCCATTTCTTTTAATGCAATTTGCACTTTGTTGTTGAAAATAAAAATGGGTAACGCTTTACTGCTTAAGGCCCACCATCTGGCGGGCATGGCAATTAACACAAACTGCACATCATGGGCTACATCAAAGTGTTCCCTGCAGGTCTGGAGGCAAGCAAAAACTCTTAATCCTATAAACATGAATAATATAAAAAAAAAAAAAGTTATTTACACTCATGCCATCACATAATTCATAAAAAAAATAAGTTCTACCTATCTTATGACTGGCTAGAGTGTCATCATGTGCTAATCACTGCTATAGTCGTTCTCTCATTACTTTTAAACATGTAATAATTAAAAGATTCAAATTCCTCATAAAGATACCTTTCATTCAAATACATGTACCAGCAAACTTAGTCTCACTCTCAGGCAAAAAGTAGTCGTACTCAACAGCTTTCCTCAGGATACTTTGCACACAGTGACCCTAGGAAAGCTGTTGACTCAGTGCTTTAAGGGTTAAAACAACAGCAAAACAATGAAAAGGGGTTTTGTCTGTAGCATCATGAAATAAATACTACAGATTTCCGGCAAGTGAATTTGGCTATCTCGTGTTGCGCCTTGTGGAGCCTATTCTTGAGAAAAACGTTTATGCCTCCTTCCTGTTAACAAAACCTGACCCCACCAAGCCCCCAAGGATGATCCAGTCTGGTGTTAAAACCACAAATTGGATTGTTTTGCATCTTAGCAGCTCATACCGGGAGATCAGACAGTCCCTCAAATTGAAGGAACGCTGTGGGCTTGTGTGAAGAACTCCCGGGGGGGGGGGGGCACTCCCCGGAATTTTTGGTGGGTAGGCTCCACCGAGGGTACAAAACCCGGACCCAACGGGAGCGGAACCAATGTGAAAATGGGGGGTCTTTAGGAGCTTGTATTGAAAAAAAAATTTGAAATTTTACATAAAATTTGGTGTATTTTGGGGCAATTTGGAGACAGGAATTGAAAAACACAGGGGTCTTTGGGTGAGACAAGCGAAAAAGGGGGGTCTTAGAGAGCGACAAGTACCGAAAATAGGGGGTCTTTTCCGCGGCGCCTACCCGTATAGCAAGGTATAGGAAGTACCCCCCCCCCACCCCCGGGGAAGGACTGGGAACAGGGCATGAAAACTTGCGGACCAATGCACTCTTGTGCTGCCTTCTGTCGGCAACCTCTCACTGCTGCTTCGATAAACGATCGCCTAAACCTTCTGCGACCTGAGGCATCCCTCATTCTGACTGAGCCTGTCATCCGTTGCCAACGCATGCTCAACTTATCAACGATCAATTACCAGTTTCTTTTTCATTTTTGGTGTATGTTCACCACCCACAGGAGTCACATTCGCCATGCACCAATGTTAATTTACGTCTGGGTACCCATACACAGTTGCAACAGAAACGCGGAATCAGTCCTTGTATCATGCTTTCTTCCCTTCCTTCACAAGAGTTTAAAAACTTACTTCATCACCAATAGAGGGCACTCGTACCTGGAGCACGTTCTGGTGGCCACAGTCTGCACAGACCACAGTTATAAATCATTCTATTGTTCATATTAGCATTTTTCTGTCTAAAAATCATCATTTTGGTATTTTAAAATTTCGTGAACGGCATTTGATGGATAAAAATGTCAGAAAAACATGAATGGATTTTTGTCATATAATTCCCAGCTCGGATAATTGAAATAGGAAACAACACCTGGATGTCAGCTTTATACAGGATGTATGAACTGTGCTCTGGCCGGGGTCACCAAAAAGTTCCCACCTGGCCTGGAAAAAGTGCACCTACATGATCACCAATGAAGCAGTTCCGTGGTGCAGCAAACCTGACTTAGCTAACTTAGTTTCTTTAAACAAAAGCAACAGTATGTTAAAAACACAGTGTTTTCACAAATACGGACTGTCTCTGCAACCAGCCAATCACAACAGTACTGTGTAACCTGAAGGACTTATGAATTTTTGTTAAAACTTGGTTTAAACATATTTTATTCAAAAAAGCGATCGGGAAACAGGCTCTGCCTATATAAATCCCCCTCGTGAAAAAAAAAAGAAATAAAAGAACAATACAAATGCCGTACAAAAGATAAAGACGGGCCACAGGACACCACATTGACGTAACATCGACATGGACATACATACAAAAAGATCAGACATCACAATTACAGGACAGACAGAAGAATGCATTATTAGAATACAATACTGTCGAGGCCAGCCAACACTGTTCACATGAATACTGCTCGCGGAAAAAAAAAAAAAAGTACCGGCCCGCACGTGAACCACCAGGAGTCACAAGCGAAGCTTGTTCGTCAACCTGGGTGGAAAACGTACGGGCCTCAGTTGAATCTGCCAGAATTTAAGATATATGTGTGGGTACTGTCAAAAATAATTTTGTTTACTGCCTTTGAACACGTGGGATTTCCAAACATAAGAGTTTGTAATGTGAAAGGAGCCAATACTATGATATTTTGGTGCAATAAATTCCGCTCAGTCGTGTATTTGGTACACTCAAAAAAGTAATGAAATGAATTTTCTATTTCGGCACCACAAGAACAAGTAGGAGAAGTTACTATACCAATTTTATGCATATCGTGGTTCAACTGGCTGCAGCCCATCCTAATTTTTGCATATAGAATATTGGCTTTCCTGTTACCAATGTAAAACAACTCATTTGTCTTTGGTCTCCCTTTATCCAATTTACGCTCAAAAGTATCTATATCTTCAGAATTTCGAACACTGGATGGGAGTAAGTTCCATTGGCGAATCGTTGCGGGAAAAAAAGAATTATTGTACAAGTATTAGTTTTTGTACGAACCTGGCTTATGTTCTGTCTGGATCTCATATTATATGCATTTCTGTTGGATACATTTTCCGGAATCAAATCGTGTATATATGCAGGTGTATGTCCATTAATAATTTTATAAAGAAGTATGTGTCGGTGTTTTTCTCTACGCTTAGAGAGAGTCTCCCATCCAGTTTCATTGTACAGGAATGCATGACTTGTTCGACAAGACGCACCCGTCACTGCGCGGGCTGCAGCCAGTTGAACATCTTCTAGAAGGTCTGCATCAAATTTCGTGCACCCTCCCGACACAACATCACCATACTCTAAAATAGGCCTAATGTAGGTGAAATAAATCAATTCTAATGTGCGTCTAATGAGCTTATGTTGCAAAAATTTCATTACTCCAATTAATTTCCTTGCTTTGCAGACAACATAATTTATATGAGGTGACCATAACAAATCTGCACTAAAAATAAGACCTAAATGTTTGTGTTGTTTTACATCTTCAAGTGTAGTACCCTGAAATAGAGCATGGGGATGATGTGGAGGCTGTCGCTTCTTACTAATAATCATTGACTTGGTTTTGGAGCTATTGAATGTAACTAGCCATTGCTTAGACCAACTCTCTATGTGTTTAAGATCATCGTTCATGGTGACAGCAGAGCCAGTGGGATCATCAATGGTGATGTACAAAGTTACATCGTCGGCATAGAGCCTTATGTTAGAAGTTACAATGTCAACGATATCGTTAACGTAAATAAGAAATAAGAGAGGCCCAAGAACTGAGCCCTGGGGGACCCCAGCTTCTACTTTACCCCAATTTGAAAACTCTCCATGCGTCACAACCCTCTGTTGACGATCGTTCAAGTAACTACTAAACCAATTAAGCAGAGCTCCGGAGATACCTAACTTTGATAGTTTGAGTAATAAAGCAGGATGATACACCTTATCAAAAGCTTTGGTGACGTCATAAAAGACGACTCTTACTTCTTTCTGCATGTCGATAGCTTTCGCAAACTCATTATACAAGAAAACAAGCTGGTTGATAGTACCATCCCCAGGCATAAAACCAGATTGTTTATCAGTTAAGGCAAAGTTATCCCTCAAGAAATTAAACACATACTTGAAAACTACACGCTCAAAAACCTTTGATACACAACTTAATAAAGATATTGGTCGATAGTTACTACAGAGACTGGCATCACCACCTTTTGGGATTGGGGTTACATTTGCCTTTTTCCAATCGGAAGGGAACAAACTTTTGTTGAGGGATGATTTGAATAGTCTCGTAAGCGAAGGAGCAATTGAAGGAGCAGCCTCCTTGAGTAAGACTTGGCTAACACCGTCATGGCCGGTAGCCTTGCTAACATCAAGTGAAGCAAGTATGGAATAAACTTCATCATCATCAAAGGATATACTTTGCAGCGTGTTATTATTATCTGAAATAAGCGTTGTGGATGATGCCCGGAAAGAAGTGTCATCAACCTGACTTTGTTTTAAGAAAAAAGAATTCATAGCTTCAGCTTTAGACTTGTTGTCAGATAAAACAACGTTCTCAACCAATAAATGATTATTAACAATTTGCTTTCCCTTTATAAAATAGTTAACTGTCTTCCACCAGCCTTTACCTTTCTTTTTGGAGCAGTTAATCGAGTCAAACTGACGTTTAAAGTAGTCTTCTTCGGCAGCTCTCAAGTCACTAATGTATGCATTCCTTAATTGCCGAAAATAGCGCCAAAGATTTGTCTTATTAGAAGTTCTACAATTCTTCGCTTTTTTGTGAATTCTATCAACCTTTCGTTTCATAGCACGAAGACGACTTGTGTACCAAGGTGCATCATCCTGCCTTACAGTTATAATTCTATTTGGTATACACTGCCTAGCAATATTTAGAAAAGTGCTGGTCCATAACTTACACATTTCATCAATGTCGTCCGTTTCGAAACAGGGGTCCCAGTTAACAGCATTCAATGTATTCTTGAATTCGTCGAAATCTGTCTTAGAATAAATCCAAACAAACCTTTCGAAAGAATCGTTTCTTTTATGCCTAAACAATAAATGAGCTGTAACTGTGCAATGGTCGTTGTCCGCGACAGGAGGGAGAATCGATGTGTGACGAACAAAATTTGGAATATTAGTAATGATTTGATCCAAGCAAGTAGCTGTTTGTTCAGTTATCCTTGTTGGATCATGTATATGTAATGTGAGAAGATTAGAACTACAGAAAGAACTAAGTTTTCTACCATGGTTTGTCGATGGGTCGGCATTGAGATCTCCCATCATGACAATCTTGCCATTAGAGGCGCTACTGGCAAGATCGTAACTTGCCTGCAAATCATTCCAAAAGGACACTGGTGCACTTGGTGGTCTGTGTACAACACCAAGTAGAAATTTGTTGTTATGCAAACGAACCTCGACCCACATAAGTTCGAGACCCGGAATTTCAAGGTCCATGCGTCTTTCAACACGCACCTAGGGCACGTGAGACATATACAGCAACTCCACCTCCGATCCCACTGGCTCTATCTAACCGCAAAATAGAATGAAAACCAGGCAAAATATAATCGTCATCTCGATGTTGAGCAGACAAAAATGTTTCCGTTAATGCAATGATATCGTAAGAATGTGCAATGGACGTTTTTATGCACCGTAGCTTATTCTGCGAAAGACTGCGTATATTCATATGACACAAGGAGAGATCGTTATAAGTATTAAGATTCGGCCCTGGGTTGGGATGCACGTCACCCGACAGAAGCAGAAGCAGACTTGCCATCAATGACAATGTCAGTGTATCATCAACAACTTCCATAACATCGTTCATTTTCAAAATAAAAATAATATGAAATATTTCAACCTGGCGTTGACAATGAAGGAGGATGGCATTTATAATTACAATAGACAAAGTAACTAACATTGTAACATAAAAGCATATCAGGATACAGTAAAATACATACAACAGATGATCTGTATCGCATACATACGTGTTGCTACTTACAATCCATATCATGTCAGATTTTTAAAACTTGTTAAACTGAAGTCACAACTAGTTTTCTGTTAAGGATTAGCATTAACTTTACTAAACTTCAACATTAAGGAAAATATCAACTTTGTTGCAAGCGACCGTTAAATCCGAAAAACGGTTTTAATGACAAAAAAAAAAAAAAAAAAAAAAAATCGAGGGAAATTATATAATTGGATCCAATCAATTCTTTTCTGTCAAATATCAATACGATACACAATGGGCTATGATGCAAACATATATTCACTTGCCTGCATGTCCTGCCCTTACAATGGGAGATCAAATAACAATGCCCCGCCCCTTAATTTTAACCCAAATTTTAAATATATTGCTAAAATTGTATTTATGTTCAGGGTGAAGTTGGTAACTTTTTTTTTTTTTTTTACTATTTTTGGGTAGATTCGTAAAATTTGTCTGCAAAAATATGACATCTACCACTGCTGAGCCATTACTGGGGATGGGGGAGTGTCAATTACACCAAGTCAGCATCTAATACCAGTCATTCTGGCACTATTTATCTGATATAATCTGAATTATGGCAGACAATGGAAGTTTCAGTGTTTAAACATTATTATCATTGGCCCATTAAAGTGCACAGTTTAAGGCCATTAGGTCACAGATTAGAGCAACAGTATTCAGTACATTATTATTATTATTATTATTATTATTATTATTATTATTATTATTATTATTATTATTATTATTATTATTATTATTATTATTATTATTATTACTATTATTATCATTATTATTTTTATTTATTATTATTTTTTATTTAATTTAATTTAATTTTATTTTATTTAATTTTATTTTATTTCATTTTATCTTTGGTATTAAAATTATGGAATTCAGTGCGCCCACTGTTTGAATATTAGGAGAGTAGTTGGGTTGATCCAGCTTCCAGAAACCATAGCCCTGTGCCTTTTTATGCAATAGACTGCATAAGTTGTGTTTTATTGACATGGTTTCTGATGTATGTGCGCCTAATAGAAAGAAAATGACAAAAATTTGTATAGTTACTGCAATATCATAAATAGATATTTGTATTTACAAGAGCTCTGATTTTAAATTTGATAAGCATCCAATTATCAGGCTTAAGTGTTTTCAGGCAAATGTTTAATGGAAGCTTATTTTTTTTCCTTGTTTCATTTTCTGAAACTCATGTTATTATATGTGGTTGTATGTGTAAGTTCAAATGTGTTGTGTTGCCACATATCATTAGCATACACTATTTTGGTAAAAGTTATAAAATCTGAAGTTCATAAGTGCTATCATCCATATTTATGGACATAAATTGATTGATTTATGTGAAAATAATAGGCTGATGAATTCAACAGCCCACCCAAGTCAGTAAGTCATCATGACTGAATTTAAATGATTTACCCCTGTCAAATGACATACACACATGTAAGTCGTTGTGTACCAAAAAAAAACAAAAAAAAAAAAACAAACAAACAAAAAAAACAAACAAACAAAAAAACCCCTCCAAAAAATAAAAACAAACAAAAAACAAAAAAAAAAAAAAAACAACAAAAACAAAAAACAAAAAACAAACACACACACACACACACACACACACACACACACACACACACACACACACACACACACACACAAAACAAGCAAAGAAATTTGCAATTTACCTAAAATTTGTATAGCTCTACCAACAGAAGATGCGCATTTTTTCTGGTATTCCCAAAATCACTTTGGCCTCAGTCACATATTTGATAACAGCGCAACCAGCCAATCACAACTGTGATCTGTAACCTGCTGAGATGAATTTCATGTAACCACCATTACATTTATTGTACATTTTCATATTAGCATAAAGGCGTATAACTTTTGCTGTGTCACTTTTTAAAATAAAGTGTTCATTTATATTGATTTATTTTATTTCTTCTTTAACCAGGGTCACTGACCCAGTGTAATAACACTGATAGTCCGCCAGGCCCTTGATTGTACACAATAAACGATGAAAAACAATGACACAGATGAACACAATAATAAATAATATCAAGTAAAAATTGAAATTATAGTAAAGTTAAACACATGAGAAAATAAACTCTACAAAATATACTAAAATAGCACCAGGAGGAATAATGGTAGGACTGAAACAGCATCAAATAGGTCTCGGAGGGTACAGACAATTATGAGGAGGCGAAGTAAGCATGATACAGTCCTTTAGAAAGAGAAACAGTGGGTAGTATCCTAACAGTGTGAGGAATATAGTTCCATACTGCTGCGCCCCGAAAGGAGATACTATTCTTTCCTTAGTTTGTGCAAGCATGGGGGATATGTAGGGACATGGTTGATGCTGATCTTGTGACAAGACCATGTGGGCCAACTCGAAGTACGAAAGTATAGTAAGTAATAATTTTATTGACAAAACGAGTCATTGCGGACTCATAAATATCTTCTGCAGTTTGATGCACAAGTACATAAGAATAAGTACAATACAAGAATACAATCACAAGTGTCACACGTAGTGTACTGAACTCAAGAGTAACAGAAAACTCAAATGAACATAACATGATGCTTAAGTTAAGTACAGCTAACCACCATGTAATTACAGGGTACTAAAATTTTCTACACAATACTAAAATAGCTATACACTCTAAACTGGAGATGAGCACCCAAAATTAACATTGAGCACCAAAGTTATACATCTAAATGAAAAAAAGTATATATCACAGATGTAGTTGGGCAGGTAATTATCGAGTTGCCGGAAACATACATAGCCTTAAAAATAGTTAATACAACTTTGACCTTGACCTGACCTTGAAGATAAAACATGCTGAATTTTTTAATTTTTAGAATTTCAGAAAAGGTTATAGAATATCGAATAAAAGTATTTTTTATAAAAAATATGTTGAATGACAAATTTTACATGTATGTATGTATGTATGTATGTATGTATGTATGTATGTCGGCCTATGTATGTATGTCAAAGAGGCCTATATCTTGTTTACAATTTTCTGTACTTTTTTTATCAGAGATCCTTAAATAATATATCCAACTTTTATTCTTGAAACAGGGGATGTCGAATAGACATCCCCTGTTTCACGTTGTTTGGAACTGAAAACTTTTTGAGTACCGCATGATGGTCAAAACTATACCGATATAAACTGAATATCAAGACCTGAGGTGGGGCCCTCCAACTTGGTTGCTTCCAATTTTGCGTAGCACCAATTCCAATTTGAGCAGATTCCAATAATGGCAATATGGATCAGAGCAGTAGGCCTAAGTTGATATCACATGTAGATAGTATCGTGACATCGTGACTTTCTTGCCAGACGAGCTCATCGGAAGTAGCGTGGTCACTCTTGGCTAGCCTAAATTTTAGGGTACAATATAAACCTGTCGTTGATCCTGCGTGCTTGTACCTATACATAGTATTTTATGCCATAAACACAAAATTAATATGCACCATTAATTTTCAAGAAAAAGATTGGACTCAATCACCCCAGCATCCATTGACAAAACTATACAGATGATAGTCTACTCTAAGTTAGGCCTACGTCATTAATCGACTTACTCAATTAAGCATAGAGCTTGCTCTATAAACTGGGGCTGTTTTAATCCGTGGAGGTTTCTTTTGTCCATCCTTAGCAGATTTTTTGTTTGGTTCATATCAAATTTGTCAAAGCCAAGTTAAATATGTCCACAAAAGTTTAGATTATGCGCTATGCCCACGTTTTTCTTTCAGACTAGATATAGTAGAATGTTGTATATTTGAATGTCCTGTCAATACCGAATAAAAGAGCATTTCCTCAAACATGTATTTCGGGAGGGATGTCTACCACGTTTATTTGTATGTAAATGCAGGTATAGGGCGGGAGGGGTCAGGGATCATGGAACGTTGGTGGATGTGGTCAAGTTGGTTAAATTAGCTTTTTGTGACCATAGATTAAACCATTATGATGAACGTGTTCATCCTCCGATGGGGTTACTTTGACCCACATATATTTAGTGTCTGTACGGTTCCAAAATCAACCATATTTTCATATATGTTTTTATTATTCTGTCAGAGGTTGTTCATATATTTGTTGTTGTAAACATGTATTCCAACTCTGGTATCACCAATAATTGAACAAAAATGTTTGAAAGCCGATGATACTGAGTTAAACTTCATACATAAGTGCTTTTCAAATTATTTCAATAAAACAAAGGTGAATGTAAATTATTGTATTTCTGATTAAAATAACAGGCTTGTAGTAATACATGTAGCACATAAAACGTAGGAAAATCATGGTTTTATGAAATATTGCAAACTTCCAGCAATTGTCTACACTTTAATGAAATAACCAAACTGAAACATTTGAAAATAAAAAGGACCTACTCTGCTGACTGATGCATCTTCGGATTAGTGGATTTTATGTACAATGAAGAAAGATGTTGACAGGCCATGGGCAGAGTACACAGTCATTAACTTCAGTAAGATTTTACACGCTTTATCACGTTTTGAATGCTGAGACAAAGACAAGCAGAAGTTTTCTTTCTTAATTTTTTTTTTTCAAATACTACACAAAAAAAATAAAAGCTACAGCTGACAGTTATCTGATATTCATTTTACACAAAGGAACTTATCATCATTGTAGCATGCAGTAAATTTTTAGCACAGTTTAAGTACTTCATGCGAAACGACAAACTGTCTGTCCAACAAGTTTTTGCAGCTGAAGAGAAGGGACCTATTTTCTGCCACAAACAGCATTTTTCAACAATGACTACACTCATCTCTTTCATACATAATATAGGAACGTAAATTTTGGTACTTACTTTGGGGTAAAAAAAGTTGATTTATTATGATCTTATTCGGGTCTAAAATGGCTGAAGTACAACAAACAAGAATTCTCATTGTTATTTTCATAAAAAAATCAATTTGGTGCCATAGTAGCCACAACCATTGGGGGTAACTTCGGCCCAGCTTTTAGGCCAAGAATACTTACAAACCCAGTAGCGGAGACCTGCAAAAATTTGTTTCCTATGTAGCTGAAGCAAATAAAGATAATAAAAACTGTAAAAAAAAATGAATCCCGGTTTGCGGTAGTGCCATAAACTACTCATATATCAATAAGGTCAACTTATACTTTATTGCAGAAAAAAAAATAAATGAAAATAAAATAGAAAAATAAAATAGAAAAAAAAACCTTGTGAACAAAATTGTTCTACGAAATGAATATTCCTAAAGCGAAAGCATTCATATTTTAATTTAACAGACACGTTTTTATGAACAGAACACGAAATGTTTCATGTTTACATAATGGAGCATATGAATTAAGAGTAGAACGGGAAGTTTGGTCTCTTGTCAGAAAACCGATATTCAAAGTGTTCAACATTTTGAAGTTTGGAAGTATACCTGATTTACATGAATTTGAATATTACATGTTTTACTTTCATTTCATTTGATGCACCTGTAGCACAAACCTAAAAACTGAAGTTGGATCAACACATCTACCTGTATTGTTTTTGTTTTTTTTGAAGTAAAAACTATGTAAGCAAATCAGTAAGCAAGCCCAGGGGGTGAGATCACTGTTTATCATACGTTTACTTTATTTTGTACTGAGTATTTCACACTTTAAACATTGAATATCTTTAAACTTAGGCCTATATGGCATAGAGAAGCCCAATTCCAACTTACTGCTGATATATATATATATATATATATATATATGCAGTATGGTGCATCTAATGAACGATATAAACTTGTAACAATTGATATCAGGCTAAGTAGAGTCATTTCACATTTTAAAACTTGAATATCTTCAAAAGTTAAGACTCAGATAGACAAACAATTCCAAGATTTACTTAGGATTTACAGTGGAATCTCTCTGACAACACCCTCAATTCGTACGGTAAAAATGTACGCACTGTAGGGAGGTGCCCACTCCAGAGAGGGTCGGCCCCTGTAAATATGGATGAATATGTACATACAGAAATAAACATTCATTTCGTACATACATATTCATTATATTATGATCGAAGGGGAAACCGCTGCGGGTAAAACACAACTGTCGTTGTTCCTTTGTCACACGGAAAAAAGAAGAAGACAGAGAAAAACACGCAAATATAAGAACTGATCAGATACTAAGGTAACTATAAAGAACAAGTCTCATCGCACAGGTTAAAAGAAGGAAAAGGAACATCGAAAGTATGCCATTGCCGGCTTGAGCAAATCAATAAGATTACTCTCATCCACACACTTAATTTTTGTACACTCAAGTTCTGTAATTATAAAATCCATAAAGGTGTCAAAACAGTCATTTTGGACTGGAAGATTGCTCAGCTTTGAGTGGTGAAGCCAACTCTTCCACTCCTGGGATATTTGTGAAGGGGGTGGGGGGTGATGATCACATCACAGGCCTCTACCCATATTTGCATAAAACAGCATGGAAGTGCATAACAGTAACCAGCTTGTACATTTTGCGGTGGTTGTGCAACGCGTATTGTGCACGTCTGCAGGATATTCAGAGAATTAATCATACATTGAAATTCCTCAAGTTTTGTTTGCATGCCACAGGAGTTGGCAATGACACAAACCCATATATTCAACTAGGAATGGCACCTCTATGGAAGAATTTTATTAAATTTAAATTGCCTGTAATTTGCATAATTTTGAACCTCTTCAATTTTTCAAAAACACAGGATGCATTTCAATACGTAGCCCTTTGGATTTCTAGCTATAGCTGTCTCTGACAAAAGCTGCTGACAACATGTAACGACAGAAAGAAGGAGGGAAGAAAAGAAAGAAAGAAGTATGTGTTTGCACACAGAGATAACAAGAGCGGAAAGAATGTAAATGAACTATATAGACATGAACTGTACATGGCACAGTATAGGCCTTGTCACAAAAATCAACGACATATAAAATTAGCATAGGCCTCCACATAAACCAAAAGCGTACGCCTAGTTCATAATAACACAAAACGATCACGTGCCCAAATAAATATGTACACATGGTATTGGTCCTTACCTTATGGCCCAGGTGTTCATACCATTTGTCAAATGCATTATTTGAAAAAAAAAAGCCTCATGCCAGGTGCTAACCCAGACGTTTTGTTTTTTTCCAAGAATTTTTTTTCTTTCTTTCTTTTTCTTTCTTTCTTTCTTTCTTTCTTTCTTTCTTTCTTTCTTTCTTTCTTTCTTTCTTTCTTTCTTTCTTTCTTTCTTTCTTTCTTTCTTTCTTTCTTTCTTTCTTTCTTTCTTTCTTTCTTTCTTTCTTTCTTTCTTTCTTTCTTTCTTTCTTTCTTTCTTTCTTTCTTTCTTTCTTTACTACCAAAGTTTGTTCGCCAGTTTCCTAAAACACTCAGAGACATCAGACTTAGCATGATTATAAGTCTATACATGAATTTGTGCTTTTTAATAAAGAAGAGATAATATCTTGAAGATTATGCAAATTAGGGACATTTGAAATTTTAAATCTTGGATATCTAAAAAAAAAATATAGGTGCAGGTAACCAATCCAACTTCAATTTATAGGCTTGTAATACTGCACATTTTTGTAATTTAAATGTGCCCTTTAAAGGTCAAAGGTCAAGGTAATTTGGACCTTTGAACTTTTTTTGTCTAGTCATGACTCTGTCAACTTTCATCCAATTTTGACCATGTTGGACCCACATTGTAGGTATTGCAACACTGTATATTTGTGTAATTTAAAGGCAAACTCTAAAGGTCAAAGGTTAAGGTCATTTGGACCTTTGAAATATTCATTCAGCCAATACTCAGTCCATTTTTATCCAATTTTGACCATGTTGGACCCAATATGTAGGTATTACGACACTGCATATTTTGTAATTCACAGGTAACCTTTAAAGGTCAAAGGTCAAGGTCATTTGGACCTTCGAAAGTTTCATCTAGCCATTATGTGGTCAATTTTCATCGGTTTTGGTTCATGTTGCGCATAAATTGTACATATTGTAACACCGTGTATTTTAGTAATTAACATGTGACCTGTAAAGGTCAAAGGTCATTTTTCAAGGTCCAGGAAATTTTCATCTAGGCATATTTATAACTTTGGAAGGCACACGGATTTGCTTTGTAGCCAATCTTCTTTTTTAGTTTCTTTCTTCTTTACGACTAAATTTTGCTCACCAGCTTTTTCGAACACTATTACACTCAGAAACTTCAAGCTTGACATGATTATAGGTCTATATATGAAAATGTGCCTTTTAATAAAGAGAACATATGCTGAAGATTATGTAAATTAGGGGCATTTGAAATTTTACATCTTGAATATCTTCCAATCTTAGATTATGTCGAGGTGAAAGGCCATGTCGAGGTCAAAGGTCATGTCAGGGTTAAAGATCATGTAAGAGGCTCTTTCAAGGCCAAAGGTCATTTCAAGGTTAACAGGTCATTTCAAGGTCAAAAGGTCATTTCAGGGACAAAAGTCATGGTAAGGCAAAAGGTCATTTCTTATGTCACGGTCAAAGGGCATGGCAAAGGTCATGTCAAGGTCAGGTCAAAGATCATGTCAAGACAAAGGTCATTTTTTCTCGAACACTATAACACTAAGAAACTTCAGAGTTGGCATGATTATAGGACTATACATGAATTTGAGCCTTTTAAATCTGGCTAACACACACAATTTAAAACTTTGATAACTTCAATAGTATTGTGCATAGAGGTGCCAATACAGCTTCAATTTACAGGCATATGCTACAGGCAAATCAATTGAACAAGGTATATCCATGGATCAGTTCAAGAGTTCTTGCATTTCAATGTTCCTATTTTGAAGGCACACAGATTTGCTGTTCAGCAAATTTTCTTTTTCAGTTAAAATTGCTTTCGTTACCAAGAGTCATAAAATAATTTAACTTCTCATCCCTAGATAATTTAATAAAATTTCAATGGACCGATATCAACCCTGTTTTCAACTAATTTGTTTCTTAATTCATGTGGAAAGAAATAAAATTCAAATGGTGATTCTCCGGGCATGGGCGCAAAGCACCAAACCGTGGCTTGTCTGTGGCAAACGATTTCACCATAGCACGTACCCAGTATGGTAAATGAGACGACACTCGAGATCTTTGGTTGCCCTGGGACGTGGCGGGGATAGCACGTACTCAGTATGGTAAATGAGACAGCCAACTCTCTTTAAATGTTTGTTTATGCACTTTATTTTTGGTGCTTTAACACACTGTATGTAGTGACTGGCTACACAAGGTTTTTTGAAAGATTCTGTTAAAGGCTCGGTAGATAATTTTCATGTAGGTCTATTTCCATTGCCCATATAGACTTGCACAAGTCCCTGGTGCATGTCCCTCTTTTCCCATCCCGCCGTGCCAGACTCCCACCCAGAAGTGCGATACATTTTCCCCTCCACAAAGTTAGCTCATAATATTATGCCAACTACACAGTACAGTGTTATTAAGTAGGTGCTATGTTCAATACCAACATGGGACTGTAGCGGAGTGACTGACTCCCTGCAAAAGTAGTGATAGCTCAAGTTTTGCTTAAGTAGGTGCTATATTCAATACCCAACATGGAACTGTAGCAGAGTGTTAACTTAACTGAGTGGACCCAGGTGCTACTGGTGCTACACACTTTTAGGAGTACCCTATGAGGATCGGTACTGCAACAGGGGACAATGGTCAAAGTACCACTCATACACCTTTTTTTTTTTTTTTTAGTCAGTAGGTAGTAGTTTTTTTTTTCTTTAATATACAAATCTTACCAGTCAGTAGTATTTTACTAGTCAGTAGGTAGCAGTTAGCATTATTTGATCTGATTGGTCTGTAGCATTTAGCACTATTTGATTTGATTGGTCTGCAGGTGTTGAGGCCACTTTTGTAATTGATGTTCAGTGCAAACACTAAAGATTGTATTTATTGTACGACTTATGGGTCAGAACTGACCCCCTTTATGTCAATAAAATATTTACTTACTTACTTATTAAGTAGGCCATACTGTCATTTTTTTTAACTGGTCGACACTGCCGCCGTGCATGTTTCAACAGTAGCAGCTATTGAGTCCAAGTCAGTTCTAATTCCATTATCATCATGTGATCATTGTGATAAAGCTAAGAAGGGTCCGTTATGACCTCTCGCTTGTCTGTGTGATAGGAAACACAGTGCAGACCGCCCGGCGCTAATCTGTTATCTGGTTATAGACACGATCCAAGCCAATTAGCTAGGTTTAGGGGCCTACATGTATTATAACAGTATAAGGCAACGACGTGTGTGGCGGGTTTCACTTCAAGTTTTATATTGTAATGAATTTAATTTAAATAAAATACGGAAGACAGTCCAGTGAGACTTGAGCTAGTCTAAGTGCCCAAAGTGCTCTGTCAGGAATTGTTTATCCGCACGGAGATAGTTACGGGTAATCAACCTGCGGAGGATCAACTTGCTTTCAGGCAGACAGGTGGCCTGCAGGTAAGTTCTGTTGGTTTCGAGTAGACTTACACAAGTCCCTGGTGCATGTCCCTCTTTTCCCATCCCGCAGTCCCACCCAGAAGTGCGATACATTTTCCCCTCCACAAAGTTAACTGTATGATATTATGCCAACTACACAGTATAGTGTTATTAAGTAGGCCCTACAGTCATTTTTTTAAACTGGTCGACACTGCCGCTGTGTCGGTTTCAACAGAAGCAGCTATTGAGTCCAAGTCAGTTCTAATTCCATTATCATTGTGATAAGGCTTAGTGGTAATTTAAGTGGTTTTTGACAAATGCCAGGTTAATTTTAGTCAATGACCACTAAAGCGAGACAAAGCTGACCGTCTCCCTGCGGCTGACGCCCTCCGCCTGACGCGGTGCAGCGCAATTAATCCTTCATTACACTGTTACTCAATTAACAGCTTGGGAAGAGTGGTGCGTTATGACCGCTCTTGTCTGTGTGGTAAAAAACAGGTGCAGACTGCCCGGCGCTAATCTGTTATCTGGTTATAGACACGATCCAAGCCAATTAGCTAGGTTTAGGGGCCTACCTAGTATTATAACAGGATAAGGCTACAACATGTGTGACGGGTTCCACTTAAAGTTTTATTTTGTAGTGAATTTAATTTAAATAAAATATAAGATACTTGAGCAAGTCTAGGTTTTGAGCGTTTACCCTGTATATTTATCATGCAAATGTCGTCACTTAAAAAAAAAGTTTCACTAGTATATCCAGCGTCAAATAAAGCTTCCTCTGTGAAAATTGTCGACAGAAGTGGTGTATCTCTACCTCATGCCCCTTGTATGTATTTGTAAATTCTGTTGTATATCCAAAATAAGTGTTTTTCGTGCTGAGAAAATGCTCCAGGAAATCTAAATTTTGCTACATTATGTTTGTAATGATGTGTGTATTCACAAGAAAGAAAAGAAAGGGAGGAAGGATGGAAGAGAGAAGGAAAGAAATAAGAAAGAAAGAAAAGTTGTATTTTATTATGATTTGCTATAGTCTCTTTATTAGTTGTTTTATTGTTATCAATAAGAAAGAAGGCAGGGTAAGTTTTTTATTTTTGTTTATATTTAAAATAGACTTAATTGTATGTGATGTCTTTTTTTGTATTATTCCTAAACTGTTCAAATTGCAAGTGATAGTAATTTTGTTGAAGTTCCCCAATGTTCTTGTCTGAAGTTTGGTATACATTGAGATTTTGTTTCAAAATGTTGTATTGAATATTATCTTGAGGGGTACTTTTCATTTTTATAGAGTTTATCGTGAAACTTATGAAATTTCTAGCTGTGATCCAAGATGATTTTTGTCTTGGTCTCAGTTTTTACTGCGGTTGTTAGTTTTAAGCATTTTTATAATCTTTTCCAATTTGATGTGATATACATTTGGATCACATCGAAGTTTACATTCAAGGTTTTGCATAATATTAGTACATTATGCTGGGCATCATTAAAGATTTTGTCATCTGTCGGGAACGGGAAGTGCTGCTACCACTGGTTGACTAATTGTATGTTAATTATATGTATCGAGCAGGCCAATATAGATGATCTCCTGTCAGGTAACGCCTCAACTAATGATACCCTGTCCAGCAGGCCTGGTTCACAAATGGAGATAAAAGAAAAGCTAATTGTCACATGACTGTTGTAGAATGACATCACAGCTATACAGAGCCCGTCCAGAATGTTAAAACTGACCCATTTTTCTGGCCCACTTCATATTACCTTTAACACATTTAGGCGGATTTTGTACTTTCATATTTAAATTTACACAGCTGTAAATGGGAAGAGTGTCTGATAAGTCAGTAAATAAACTAGGCAAAATTAATAACCCTCCACTAAAAGCAATTCTTATATAAAAAAAAACCACACATATTTTGAATATATTCAATGTTTCTTTTATTCTGTATACACTTTAGAGTAGATCTGTAGAGGAAATTCTGATCAAATGAAGTTACGCTTCATTGCACAGTGTCAATAAGCAGACAAAGTCTGAATCACAAGTTCACAAGAGTACCTGTAGAGCGCTCAAACATGCATATGAAGTGAGTGCAGAGTCCCATCAGAAGTTATCACAGATGGTGCTTGGTTGCATCAAAGGTTATCACAGACTATACTTAAAGTTAAGGCATTTTCTGAGTTCAATAGAGCAGAAATTGACTCATCACTGTGTCACACAAAGCACCTTTAAATGTCCATTCAATAGGATGTGTAGCCACCATGGTTGTCAATGCACGGTTGGCAGCGTTTTCGCATGCTATAGACGAGCTTTCTCACAAGTGCCTGAGGTATACTGTCCCACTCCTCCAGAAGATAATGGCGTAGATCTGCGAAGTCTGAGTTAGGACCCATCTTCTGGTACACATTTCTTTTCATATGTCTCCACAGGTGCTCAATCGGGTTGAGGTCAGGTGAGCATGCTGGCCATTCCATCACCTCAACACTCTCACTATCCAGGTAATCACGAACCACAGCTGAAACATGTGGCCTGGCATTGTCGTGCATCAGCATGAAGTTGTCTCGGTATTTTCTCAACAACTCATTGATGGATTTGTGGTTCACACCCATGGCCCATGCGACAGCTCTGCAACTTTCACCAGCTTCAATGCGACCTATGGCTCTTGCCCTGTCCATTTTGGATAGCCTTGGCATGGTGATGTTTACAGTTTGACCAGTGATGGCGAATCCATAACTGACAGAAAAAACCCCATGCCTTTATACCCATGATTGACCCAGTTTCTGGCCCCATTACACAGGTATGGTGAGAAAAATCATTGGTCAGGAGGGGACCTAACAGGGACAGGAAAGACCACTCATGATCCTTTCTGCGAAGTGCACTTTTTGGGCTCCAACTCTGCTCATCTTTACACATGTTGTAATCAAAGGATTATGCTACACATACATGTGCGAATCTTTAAATTACCTAAAAAAGTGTGGGCACACCATTAAATTATTTAAGCGGAGGGTTATTAATTTTGCCTAGTTTATAATACCTAATGTACACGATCTGTGGGGATTTGGACATTTACAGAAGTGGACTTCTCTCACCAAGTCTAGTTGACAGAGTTATCTTTGAGTCAAGCCATTACAAAACATCAAGTTGGGATGCCTGATATAAGTCTGTAGCGAATCCACATTAAAATCGACTACAAATTCTGAAGCTTCAAGAGAAAGAGTTTCAATTATAGTAGTAAGATCATGAATGAAAGAGTCTTCATCACAATTTCTTTTTTTTCCGTATACTTTTATTGCATAGCGAGGTACAGACAATTAACATTAATATTTTCTATTCATTCTCATACAACATTTGGTCATACAACTACTTTTTCCTATATATATTCATTCCATTTATAACGAAATATGTTTCCATTTTCTCTCAAGCCTCTTCACCTTATCATTTTTACTGCTATATTATACTCAATGAATTTTATTTTTTGTACTTTCTTTAAAAAACATTCCATTGTAGGCCACTCTTTTTCATGATCGAGATATATGTAATATTTTGCCACTAAAAATATAAAAGACCAGACTTGCAAACCTTCCGTTTCCATTCCAAGTAAAATTTCACTTCTAGAAAAACTTAAGTCAGATTTTTTTTTATTGCAAACACATAAAAGTACAAAGCCACAAAAGAATAGTATGACAGACTAATAGACAACTTAAACTAAAGTACACATTAGTAACAGAAACAAAAACTCAGTTCGTTCCTTCTATCCTATAGAATTTTTCACACATTTCCATTTACTTTCAAAATGTTCAATCTTGTTTTTCTGTGTAAACGCAATTTTTTTCCACTTCAAAAATCTTTATAATACTGAGTTTAAAAACATCAGAAGACAGAGATGCTTGTGCAATCTTCTGTTTAAAAATATAACATTTACCATGCAAAATCAAACAATTAAACGAATACAATTTTCTTCTTTTCCAAGAGCTCCTAGAATAACATCTTTCTTAATCAAATTTACATTATCACTTGTAGTAACATTCCACCAAGCAACAAACAAATTCCAAAATCTATTAACACTTTCGCAATCCCAGAATAAGTGTTCGATTGACTGGATCTCTTCATCACAAAAATAACATCTTTCTCAATCAAATTTACATTATCACTTGTAGTAACATTCCACCAAGCAACAACAAAAACCAAAATCTATTAACACTTTCGCAATCCCAGAATAAGTGTTCGATTGACTGGATCTCTTCAGCACAAAAATTACAAGTCTCTGACTGTAATAAACCTATTTTCTTTAAAAACTTATTTGTAGGTATATACCTATGGATTATTTTAAATTGAAACTCATGTAATTTAGTTTCCATTGTTACTTTCTTTGAATACAAATAAACAATTCTCCAATCAATTTCTCCAAGTTCTCTTTGCCATATTTCCTCTAACGTAGACTTTTCCCTTTTCTTTTTTTTACCAACTCTAAATAAAAGTCTTTACTTCTAACTTTTGTAACATCTCGAACTTGACCGTTTATCCTAATACTATTAAATAAAGCGTCTTTGTTAACATGTTCATTCAATATATCTAAACATTGTCTTAGTTTCCTTTAAAAAAAGGTGGAACTGCAGATAATAAACCAAAACATTTTAACACATTTGACTTAGGGACACCTTTGCTAAGTAAGTCTTCAAATGAAATAAAGTTACCTTCCTGATTAAACAAATCTTTAACCAACATAATTCCTGATTACATAATACTTTTATACCACACTGACTTACCATTTACAACAATATTCTCATTATTCCACAGAATTTGCTCTGCAATTTCATGTGCTTCATACTCCTCCATCTTTTTTACAGTTAACTCAGAATAGTATTTAAATTCTTGTCCATAAAATAATGGCAGACTGCACCTTAACAATTTCACATTAAACTTACTTATTGCTAATAACTTACCACCTACATTTCGTAAATAATCATTTAAATATAACTTCCATTTTGCTGGTTTATTACTGAGATGCCTTATTACCCATTGCATTTTAACACTTTTAAATAAACTTTCTACATCGATCATATTTGAACCACCATTTTCCATAAAATTTATTGAGACTTTCCTTTTAATCTTATCAGGGCCATTTTTTTCATATAAACCCATTATCTTATTCATTTATTTGAATGTATCTTTTGGTACTGGCATTTAGGGAGCTACATAAACAAACTTAGATAATCCAACTGATTATACTAACAATATTCTACCAATAACTGTTACATTTCTACTACTCCACAAATTGAGAGATTGTTTTAAATCAGCTAATTTTTTTATTGAAGTTCAAATGCTGACTTTGTTTTTTCATCATATGAAAAATACATACCTAGAGCTTTAATCGGAGTTGTTTGCCATCTGATTCCAAGAATTTTCAAAGGACTTCTTCTTTGTGATCCTATCCACATTCCTTCAGTCTAATCTACATTAATTTTTAACCCAGAACAAGAACCAAAATTTTTTTACCAAACATAGAAAATTTTTCACTGAGACTTGATCCTGTAATATAGCAGTAGTGTCATCTGCGTACTGCGTTAACTTTATTTCATCATTTATTACATTTATACCTTCAATATGTTTGTTTTGCCTAATTGCAATAGCCAATAATTCAACTCCGAGCACAAACAAGTACGGGGATAAAGGATCACCTTGTTTCACCCCACTTGACACCTTGAAATAACCTGATGATGTGCCTTTATTCATTACACAACTAGATATATTTCTATAAAGAGTTTCTGCCCACTTACAAAAGGAATTACCAAAATGAAACAGTTGAAGGACTTTCTGAAGATAATTCCATTCCACTGAATCGAATGCTTTTTCAAAATCTATAAAAAGGAGCATCCCTGGAATGTTTTTTTCTTCTGTATAATTCATTACGTCTGCAATAGTTCTTACTGATTCACCAATGTACCGTCCATCGATATAACCTGTCTGATCTGAATTTATAATGAATGGGAGGACTTTTTATATCCTTTTTCCTAAAGCTTTAGAGCCAATTTTATAATCGACATTGAGAAGTGATATCGGACGCCAATTTTTCAGAAGCATCCTGTCTTTCCCTTTTTTTCCAATAAAGTGATTACTGCTTGCCTTTAAAAATTTGACAATTGACCACACTGAAAAGAATGCATCTACCATATGTACACCTCAGACATCCCAAAATTCTCTATAGAATTCAATTGTTATACCTTCATTTTCGGGACTTTTGTTTTTCTTGAAATATTTAAGTACATCTTGACATTCATCATAAGTAAGTAGACCTTCACAAGATTCTTTCAATTCTTGATCCAACTTAGGTGTTTTTAATGCAAAAAATTCTTTGGATTCAGTGCTATCTAATTCTGTATTTCCTGATGTATATAAGCTTTCATAAAATTCCCTTTCTATAGCTAATATTTCCTTTGCATCTGTTATTATCTGATCTCCTACTTTCAATTTACGAATACACTTTTTACTATAATTACGTTTTTCTAAGTTGTGAAAATATTTAGTGCTCTTTTCACCTTGTTCCACCCATGTTGCTTTGCCTCTTACCATCACCCCATCTACTTTCTTATTATCAATTTCCTGTAAATCTTGTAAGCATTTCTCATACTGGACAGAAATTTCTTCTGACGGATTTTCATCTAATTCTTCTTTCAGCTTTTGAAAATTCTGTAATAATTCCGTTTCCAATTTTTTTTTCTTTTTTTCTTTTAGCTTTAGAATATTTCATTGTTTCTTTTCTCACTTCATTTTCAATAAATCCCACAGCATACGCTTGTCCTCAATTTCACTATATTCTTCCAACCACTCATTAATGTTTCTTCTTAACAAGCCTGTATATTCTACATCCAACACCGGGGAAGAATTAAACTTCCAATACCCTTTTCCTCTGTCCCCTTGTGAATCATTTTTCAGTTTCATGTATATCGCTGAATGGTCTAATTTTATAGAAGGAATGATATCTACTGATTCTATGTAATCATGTAATTCGTCAGATATTAGCCAAAAGTCCAACCTTGATTGTTTTAAAGTATTAGGTTGTTTCCAGGTAAATATTTTTCTTACAGGGTTTTCAATTCTCCATATATCTTGAAGAAAATAAGTTTCCACAATGTCTTCTAAACTTTTCTTTGCAATCTTTTTTATTAAATCAGAACATTCGTTTCTATCCAATTCCGCATTAAAAACCAAATTAAAATCACCACCACATATAATGTTATCATTTGCTTGTATACCTTCCTTTACAAAAATATTTTGATGTCTCTGTAAAAATTAATTTGCTCCAATTCTGTATTTGGAGCATATACATTCAATAATATAAAAGGACTATCCTGTATGACTATCCATACAATTATAAATCTCCCATGGGTATCTAATTTATACTTCTGAATTTCAAACTCCAAATTGTTTTTAATTAAAATAGCCACTCCTGTTCTATGATTTGAACCATGACACATGAGTGTTTTTCCATCCCACTCATTTCGCCATTGATTTTCAACTTCTCTACTACTGAAAGTTTCTTGTAGAAAACAGATATCTATTTTCTTATTCCTTATCCACCTGAACACACTTTTTCTTTTTTGTATTCTTTTGTCGCCTATACATTCAATGAAAGCAGTGAAAAGTCTATATCTTTACTCATTTGCTCATAAGCCATTTTTTTCGATAAATTATTATTATTTTTTGTTTGTTTGTTTTGTTTTGATCTCCATATATAACTGGTAACAGGTTAAGTAACAAGTAATGATTAAAATTATTTGTTTCTATCACCTTGGACTCGCGTATCTTGTCTAGGATTATTCCAGATATTGCACAAGTATGAGAAAACAAACACAATAGCAAAGCAATAATGACAAACCTACCAGTAAGACTTATTTCACTTACAACCTATAAGCACTAAAGCTTAGTACCACTTACCACAGTTTTGACTTTCACAATCACCCAAATGAAATGACAAAGATTACAAAAGTCAGGTGACTGTGAAACTCCCAAGAATCACCAAGTATCACTTGATTCTACTGCTGAGATTGTTATTTGCATGAATTTTATTTGAAAAAGCTCATTTGTATCATATTAGCAACAGAAAGAAGAAGAAGAAGAAGAAGAATAAGAAGAAGAAGAAGAAGAAGAAGAAAAAGAAGAAGAAGAAGAAGAAAAAGAAAAAGAAAAAGAAGAAGAAGAAGAAGAAGAAGAAGAAGAAGAAGAAGAAGAAGAAGAAGAAGAAGAAGAAGAAGAAGAAGAAGAAGAAGAAGAAGAAGAAGAAGAAGAGTCTAGTTCCTGTACTTTTTTTTCCTTGATCCTACCTGCTGGCCATTTGTCCATGATTATATCATGTCAATCACTTGTTTTACATTTGTTTCTTATTTGGTCCTTCTGCTGTTTACTGTTCAGTCTATTATTATCCCAAGCACCATAATGCCCTCTGTGTTTTTACTCTACAACTCATTGAGGATTGTATATCCACATCCTTTAGCACCATCATCATAGTGGTTTTCTATCACATTGTTTCCTTCTCTGATTCTGTATGCATATGTGTTGTGGTCAGCCTTGGCAACAAGCTTATGCTCATACATTTTAAGAAGCATGCCTTTCACTTGAGTCTTCTTGGTTATCTTGCTTGCAAACGCTTGAAATGTGCTTCCCTTTTCTTCACTCTGTCCTGTCTGTTTTAACTGAATCTCGCATGCCACTTCAAACGCGTCCTCAAAAATTTGTGATTCTTCTCTTTCTGTGAACAATTGACCATTTATCGACATCTTGTCCACTGCAATCTTGCATTTGGCCTTTGGGTCTTTCTTAAGTTTTTCCTTCTTTATTTTAAACCGTTTTCTTCTTTCTTCAATTTCAGGGGGAAATTGTTCATTCATACTGTATTGTTTTCCCTTCAATTCTTTTCCCTTTTTCAAGACTTCTTCCTTGCCTTTTGAATAGTTAAATTTTGCCACTATTGGGCTTGGTTTCGAATTCTGAGGGCCATCAATACGATGAACCCTATCTGTAGTTAACTCTTGAGGGTTCTGAATCTTAAGTTCATTTTTCATAAAGTTATGCAGTGCTTTCTTAGTGTCTTCTGTGGTTTCATTCTCACATTCCTGTATATTAGTGAAGATTATATTGTCTCTCATTGAACGAGCTTTCTGTTGAATCAGGTCTTCCTTTAAATCAACAATAACTAACTATCTAGTCGTTTCTTCAACTCATTATTCTCCTTTTTAAGTGCACTGACATCTCCACTTGTATTTGTCAAGTCTTCCTTCAAACTGTCTATAGCTTTATCTTGTTTAGTCATTATTTTCTCAAACATTTCAGTCATTTTCTGAGACATATTTTCCATGGAAGCTTGCAACGATTTGACCATACCTTGCACTATTTCCATTTCTGATTCACTGGTAGACCCTCTGACTTGTTTTGACCCACCTCTCAATGCCTTGAGTTTTGATTGTGACATGGTTAGGCTTCACCGCACACCTGCACCAAACACCTTTGACCAGGTAAGTTTTTCCAAGTCTGGTTAATTAGTTTGTCAATATTTGAAGTCCAAATTTTTCTTCCCTTCAAGGTCTAGGAACCTTCAACAATCTTCCTGTGCCAATATTACCTTCAGTTGATAAGCACAATTATTCTATATTTTTCCACCCTTCTTCTCTCAACAGTGGTGTGGCTTTGCTAGCCCTCCATGGACCTGGTGACCTGACTACTTATGTCAGATAAAGACTGTTCTTTAATCCATTTCAAAACCTCATGCCCAAACCGTTGAATAATAGCACATTCACAGAAGTAATGAATTTGTGTCTCTTCCTCTTCATTACACAAGGAGCACAAAGCACTGTTTTTGATTCCATATAAATATAATTTTTAATTTCTAAATATTATCTGATGTAAAAATCTATACTGGAATGCCCGTAGCTTAGCAGACATAGTACATTTATAAATTTGGGTAAAACAACATTCCCAGTATTCATCTTGAATGCTTATACCTAAGTCTTCATTCCATTTATGCACCGTGTTAATGGGAGGTATAAATACCTGTTCACTCAGCATAGAATAAAAAAATTGAAGATTTTTCTGCCTTCATTACTTTATCAATTAAATATACAAATGTTTCCAAGTTTTCTGTCCAACCTTCCTGAACAATGTTCTTCCATTTACTTGGAATTGCAGCGATTGTACCTCCATATTTAAATAGGTTCTTCTCATATCAGATCAGGACATTTGTTACAAATGCTTCGAAACACAAGAAATGACCATATTCATCCAATAAATCAAGTACAGTATTTTACCTCCCTGACTCCAGTTTACCAAATGAACCGGTTTATTCTCGATTCTAACCCGTGAATTGAACCATATCGGTATTGATGAACAATATCTACTCATTTATTAGGTTCACGATAATTATGCTGCACCACAGTTTTATTACTTCTTTCCAGACTATACTTTTTAATTTTTCAAACACATAATCAAAATCTTTTAAATATATGTTACATTTCCATATATTTTCAAGCGGACAATTGATGAAGTATAAACATTTTCCATGCACTTTAACTCTCTTTATACAACCCAATTTTAAAGCTTGATTTGAGAAACAATATGTATCATTTTCAATCCCCCTTGATCATATGGTCCAATAATTGTGTTGCGCTTTATTTTATCTTTGCCTCCACTCCACAAAAAAACTATACATTTGCGATTCAACTTTCTTCAGTATTTCTTTACCCAGGACTTACTTTCATGACTTAAATTAATTGTGACAAAGCAAAGGTCTTCAAAATAGTCACTTTACCGTATAATGAAAAATGTCGCTGTGACCACATGTTTAATTGAGTGTTTATTTTTTGTAAAAGTGGATTATGAATTAAATTGGCCAGTTTATTTATATTTGGGGATGTTAATATTCCTAGGAACCTCACAGGACCTTTTGTACATTTTATCTTTTTAGTTGTCTTTATCATGAATTAAGAATTTTTTAAACTTCCAATAGGCATAATTTCTGTTTTGTCACAGGCAACTTTCAATCCAGAATATTTTTCAAACTTATCAAATACCGTAATTACTTTTTGCAGGCTTGCCTTATCGGCCATAATCGTCAAACAATTATCATCTGCATACTGGCTAATTTTGTGGCCTGTCTCTCCCATCTTAACACCTTTGATTTTTTTCGTTTTGTCGAACAACTATACTTAAAATTTCGGCACTCAATAAAAATATACTGAACCAAACAAATAACAAAACTTTTTCATTTGGGTTTATTTTCACATTGGAACTGTATTTAAAGTTCAGAAATATACGAACCGTTGTTAAATCAGTCTAAAATAATGCACCAAGTAGTGTGACCTCAAGGTCGAGTACCCTGACCTTGCCATGGGGTCATTGTCATGAATCAAGAGTGACTACAGCAGGCTATTTTACGCAAGTCTCTGACACCTGAAATTAAGGTTGCCAAGTCTTTGATTCTGGGACAGGAAAAGGCCACATTGAAATCAGCCCAAGTGTAACTGTGTGCGAGGATATGAGGCTTTCAAAGTTTGGTGGTTGTGCTGAATCAAGGACAGCTGCAGGATTCAGTGTTACCCACATGATTAAAACATTCGCACCTTTACTGGTTGGGTGTAGCCCCTCACAGACAATAAAAGGGCAGCATGGGATTCATTTGGCACAGTATTCCAAGAACTATGGGTCGATTATCAACAGTAGGTCGGGAGAGAGGAATTGGCATGCTACAGGCTGGTTTATCTGCAGCAGAGGTGGCAAGAAGACTGCAAGTCCACAAATCCACTATATCCAGACTTGCTACAAGATTCCAGGAGACTGGGGCCACAGCTGATAGACAGCGTCCTGGGAGACCAAGAGAAACCACACCTGCACAAGACAGACACATCAGGGTGTCACATCTGCGGAACAGAACTCGACCAGCCACTAGAACTGCACAACAGACACCTGGCAGAACCAATAACAGAATATCTGCCCAGACAGTCCGTAATAGACTACAAGAACACCATCTACACGCCAGGCGTCCTTACAGGGGTCAAATTTTGACACAGGCAAGAAGGCAAGCCCGACGACAATGGGCTACTGCCCATACTCGCTGGACCCATCAACAGTGGAGGGATGTGCTATTCACCGATGAATCCCGCTTCACCCTGTATCATGCAGATGGTAGGACACGTGTTTGGCGATGAAGGGGAAAACGCTACTCAGATGCCTGTGTGCTGGAAACAGATCGATTTGGAGGTGCATCAGTGATGGTGTGGGGTGGAATTTCATTCACAGCCAAAACCCAGCTGATCTTCATTGAAGGCAATCTTAACGCTGCCCATTACAGGGATGAGATCCTTCAGCCTGTTGCTGTCCCTTTCATTAGACACCACCAACTCCACTTGCTTCAACAGGACAATGCTCGGCCCCATGCCGCTAGACTAACGATGGATTTTCTGCAAGGAGAAGGAATTAACGTTTTGCCATGGCCAGCCTCCTCACCTGATATCAATCCCATTGAGCATCTTTGGGACTACCTTGACCAGCGTGTTCGGAGACGGGATCCAGCGCCCGCCAACCACCAGCAGTTTCACCAGGCTCTTCAAGAAGAGTGGGATCGTGTGCCCCGGCAGATGGTGCAGCGGCTAGTGTCATCCATGCGCCGACGTTGCATAGCAGTTACAGATGCTGATGGTGGTCACACACAGTATTAGTGGACATGCCAATTTGTGAACTTTACAAATCAATGTTGCCCTGTTTATTGCCAGCTGGTCGCGCCCTCATTGACAGTTTCAAGTTTCTGTTTTTCACATGTTATGCCAAAAAGACTGCAGAATATGCATCTAATTTGTTTCTGTGATATGAAAGTAACAATAGATATTTAAGTTAAAAAGTTCAAGGGTTGCGTTATTTGTTTGGTTCAATATAAATATGGTCAGAGTGGACAACCTTGGTGCACGCCACGAGATAGCGTAAATGGTTGTGTGGCCCACCCATTATTGAGGACCTGACTGTTCACATTACTATATACTGTTTTAATCCACTTCCTGAAGCTGGGGCCAAAATTGAAACATTGCTATTGGTATCAAGTGAAAGAGTTTCCATTGTAGTAGTAAGATCATGAATGAAAGAGTCTTCATCACAATTTCGGTCTCTTAGAGGCCTATACATATTGCTCCATGATCTTATGTTTCCTGTCATCTACAAAAATACCAATGAATTGACCTTCTCACGCATTATTCACTGAAAAGAATTATTAAGACCAGGCCCATCCAACGCAAATTCCAATTGGTTGCATGCACGCTTGTGTGTGTGTCTGTTCATAAATTACAGATAGAATTCGGTAGATAGATATAAGAAAATTGATAGTTAGTTAGTTAGTTTGGTTGGTTGGTTGGTTGGTTGGTTAGTTTAGTTAGTTAGTTAGTTAGTTAGTTAGTTAGTTAGTTAGTTAGTTAGTTAGTTAGTTAGTTAGTTAGTTAGTTAGTTAGTTAGTTAGTTAGTTAGTTAGTTAGTTAGTTAGTTAGTTAGTTAGTTAGTTAGTTAGTTAGTTAGTTAGTTAGTTAGTTAGTTAGTTAGTTAGTTAGTTAGTTAGTTAGTTAGTTAGTTAGTTAGTTAGTTAGTTAGTTAGTTAGTTAGTTAGTTAGTTAGTTAGTTAGTTAGTTAGTTAGTTAGTTAGTTAGTTAGTTAGTTAGTTAGTTAGTTAGTTAGTTAGTTAGTTAGTTAGTTCAGTATCCCAGGCCTCCGGCCCATAGTACAATAATTGAGAAGTTACAGAAATATATAGATTTACTCTGAGGGTGACAAAAAATTATCCCTTTTCTTTCATGTTTCATAAATAAATTCAGCAAGATAACAATGTTCCCGTGCATTGCTATATCTCATAAGTCTTATAAAAATATCTTGACATTTATATTTAGTTATATATTCTGGCAATAAAAAAACTCCTCAGTTGTTCATATAATTTACATTCAGTTGCAAAATGAAACTCATTTTCTATACAAGATTTAACTTGATTAATTAAACGCCATTCACGAAGTCTGTCAGTTCTGTCTAAACCTTCTCTCCTGCCCTGTTCAATATTTAAGCAATGTGATGAACAACGTAATCTTGTTAAAGCCATTCTATGTAGTCTATAATATACATTTATCAAATATTTTTCAAAATCCAACAAACTTTTAAATAATGCATATGTGTCTAACTTACTCGAATCATCAATACACATTCTCCATTCCTGTTCACAACAGTCTTTTATACTTTGCTTAAATTGTCTCAAAAATAATACTACATCTGCTACGCCATGCTCAAACCATGCAAGTCCACCACATGGCGCAGACACAGTAAGAAGCCAAATTTGCGGGTCGTATGAAAATACTCATTTATCAAGAATTTTGCAAGCTGAGCACTCATAAATGTGAGTATAGAGTCATTGACACCTGGTGAACGTGCTGCATTAATCTACTGCAAGTTTTAGGTCTAAGAACCTGATTCTTGTGACATTCCTGATCGTGACACGTTGTTGAGATCGGCATTGACTCTTATCATGGCCGGTATTGAAGAGGGCAACAGAGAAATGGATATTGGTGCATTAATCAGATCTTCATTGGAAACAGTGTATAGCCTGCAAACTAGTGATGAGACTGCTGATACTGGCGGGTCTACCTTACATTCAATTTCTGAGGAAGGTTGTGTTACTGAGCCTAATAAATCCAGGGAAGGTCTTTCTGAGAATAGGAAGAGAATGAGACACAATACGGCCGGTGACTATGGCCGTGCAGGGGACAGTGATGGGTGTGCAGGGGAACTCGTCAATGAGCTTGCCCGGGTTTTACCTAAAGTATTAATGCACCCTAAGCTGTTAGAATTACAAATTAAAATCTTGTCAACAGTCGTGTTGGAGATTGTGTCCAAAACATTCAATCCTAAATTTGATTCATTAAAAGTCGCTGCACAGGACCTTTCGGGGCAAAACAAGGCAACATCAGAAAAAGTTACGTCATTTGAAAGTCGTGGGGGTGAACAAGAGAAACGCCTTGAGGACATGTTCCAGTCTGGGTCCTCCGCCCAACCGAGTGACGACAGGCCAGAGTGTTAAGCCAAGAAAAAACTGTATCCTCCTTACTCGATACAATAAATAAACGAGCTACAACTTGATGATCTTGAGCAGTATGATCGACGTTTGAACTTGAGGTTTTCAGGTTTACCGGAGAAAAAGGATGAAAACACTGACCAACTCATCCTTGACCTAATCAACGACAAACTTGAGCTGGGGTCCAACCTTTTGTTGACAGATATTCAGCGGTCTCACAGGTCTGGCGAGCTCTCGAACAACAACAAACCACGACAAATCTAGGTACGTTTCACCCGTTATCGCATTCGCGCAATGGTGATCCGCGTAAAAGGAAAACTCAAGAACTCATCCGTTTTCATTTGTGAAGATCTGACCAAGCACAATGACAAACTTTTCTACGAGGCTCGCCAAAGGAAAAAACAAGGGGCATATGAAGACGTGTGGACACGCGATGGCAGGTTGTTTGTCAAAAAGAAGGATGGCGGTGGTCGCACCAGCATCCAATTTGTCCACACCACCAGTGACCTCGGCTAGCCGCCCCTGGCTCCTACAAACTTCGAACACTTCTTTTTTTACTTTCTACGAATTGTTGGTAATATTTCCCCAGCAATAACATATGTGTACTTAACATTGATCATTGTTTTGTTGAACTCTGACTATCCGTTACGACAGAGTATCCTTGGTTCTTGTCAGTTCCTATAATTTACTTTATTTTTCTATAATAGCTTTGTAGAAAGCCGCATTATTAGATAATGAATATCATTTACTCTGACAATGGCAGCGATATGGCTTGCAAGCGATTGTCATTATAACTGGACAAGGCTAACTATGCCAGACTGTTATAAACTTTGGACACCCTCTATTCTTATTTTCTAGGAACAAGTTGCGACATTCTCACCAGGAATAATATATGACTACTTAATATCGACCCCTGTTTTGTTGAACTTTGACTGCGACAACAGTCTATCCTTGGCGTTAGACTTTTACCAGATATTACTCTATTTTTGCAATGCAAGTATAAATATATAGCCGCATTATCAGAGAATTTATGCATGTTCTATAAACTTGGCCGATGGCAGCGGCATGGCTTACAAGTAATCATCATCAAAATTATGCCAGCAAGTCAAAGTTAAAGGTACATTCATCTTATGGTGCTCGCCAGTAAGTCATCATTTTCTCTAATCCGCAATTTTTGTTTCTGACACATCAATGCCACTTTCTTATACACCAGGCCTCCACAACATGTTGTCATCTGTGTTTTTCATATTTGTACTTCTACTTCATTATTCCAGAACAGTGACAGTTTGGCACCTTACTGGCATTATTCGGCATGGCCAGGATGAGAATTTCCCTGGCAACCAACTGAGATACATGAGTCTATTGAATAATTTTGACTCAGTTGGTTTCTTATTTTTGTATATCGCATTTTTGTTGTTCTCGTTTTCACGACCAGTTGTACAAACTAAGGATATTTTTGTGCTTCCTAGTGTTGTGAAGAACATTGCACATGACATCTTAAATTTTTTGTCGGTTTCAAGATTATATATTTTACGTCTCTGGTCTGTAATTTATGGCTGTTTTACATGTGTATGTGTTGGGGCTCCTCTTGCTTGTTTACCAATTGTGTTTGCCAGGTTTTATTATTATTATTCAATACTGACTACCAGCCACGATTTTGGTCAACCCCTGTGTTAGCCTATAGTCTTCAATCAGCTCATTACGTATTTGAACTTTGTATTTGTGTACTACATATTGTTTGACATCATATGGTTAAAAGCAACAATAATTTGTCAGTTTTGATACATTATGGTATTTGCATAGTCTACCTATGGTATGTCGATTTTATACTGTTTGTACCTGTACCGGTCGCCGTGCCGGTTTGCCTGTGTACACCCATCACATCCACTACTTGGGTCAATAATTATTCCCTGTCTCTTACTTACTTTTACGCATTATTTTACGTTACAGCTGCCCGGACTTCTGTTTACTTGTAACCTGCCAAATTGCGACGTAAACTTTCGTTGCTGTTTTGGATATACTACATTTCACTTGAAAGATTCCACGTTAAAAATATCGTGTACTTCCTAGCTGTTTTTCCATTTTTGATTTTGTTAGCTGGTGATGTTCACCAAAATCCTGGGCCTGACGTCAATTTTCAGGCTATCTCCATTTGCCATGCAAATATACGAAGTTAATCGCAAAAGAAACTCAGTTTTATTCGGTCTGACTTGTCCCATGACTTTGACATTATAGGCTTATCTGAAACATTTTTATCTAGTAACCAAAGTGATGACGACTTTGTTGTACGCGACTGTCACAATATTATCCGTCGCGATCGACCAGGCGCTCCAGGTGGGGGCGTGGCACTCTTTGTTTCCAAATATATATATTTTTTTTTTATCTCGCGCCGTGACGACTTGGAAGTTGACAATCTCGAACTCTTATGGTGTGAAGCAAGAATGAATAACAACAAATTTTTGATAGGTGTAATTTATAGACCTCCAAATTCCCCTGTATCCTTTTGGGATGATTTTCAAACTAGCTATGACTTAGCCAGAGCTTCAGGTATAAATAATATGTTTGTACTTGGTGACCTCAATGCCGATCCCAATACTTCGCATGGTGTAAAGCTTCAACAATTTTCTGCGAACAATTTACTTTCTATATATATTAAGGAAAATACCCGCATTACGGACACAACCTCGAGATGCCTTGATCAAATCCTTTCTAACAAACCCAATTTTGTCCTAGAAACTGAAGTTTTACCCCCAGTCTTAAATTGTGATCACTGCGTTGTCCGCTAAATCATCGCTTAAATACAAACGTGAGATTTCTTATGACCGCTTTATGTGGGAATATGCTAAAGCAGATTTTTGTTTTTTTCGTAATTCCTTGCAAAATTTAATTGGGACACGTTTTTTTTGTCCTACGATGTAGACATATGTTTTGAAGCCTGGACTGATTCCTTTTTAAATATTGCTCGACAATGTATCCCAAGCAAAACTGTTACTATAAGGCCTAATGATTTACCGTGGTATGACGGCAATTTACGATGTCTTAAGAGGGGGGTTGCAAGGGCCCACAAAAAGGCTAAACAGTACGGTCGTCCTGATGATTGGGTACATTTCAGGTATCTCCGAAACAATTATCAAGAATACCTTCAATGTGCTGAAGAACAGTATAATTTTAAGCTGAGTGCACTTCTGGTACCAATAAGAAAACTTGGTGGCGTACTGTCAAGTACTTTTTGAATCGAAACCACTGTTCAAATGTCCCTCTTTTATTACATAGTGACGAGTACATATCTGATAGTTGTTCTAAAACTGAGGTGTTTAATTCATTTTTCTCAAGTCAATGTAATATCAACTCTTCGTCTACTACTTTACCTCCCCTTGTTCTAGTGCCCTTGACTCATACCTTAGCTAATGTCCATATTCTTGAAAATGAGGTTGTGGACATACTAAACAATATAGACGTATCTAAGGCCACTGGACCTGACGAAATTAGTCCTAGATTATCAAAGGAAGCTGCACCATCGGTACGTAAGTCTCTGACGCAACTTTGTAATCTCTCCCTAAATCAAAATTCTTTTCCTTCTTCTTGGGAGAGGGCAAATGTCATACCTATTCATAAGAAAGATTCAGAATCATTCTGTACAAATTATAGGCCTATATCTCTTCTTAGCTGTGTTAGCAAAGTTATGGAACGAATCATTTTTAAACATGTCTTTAACTTCTTTCATGATAATCTTGTTTTGTGCTCGCACCAGTCTGGGTTTATACCGGGAGACTCTACGGTCAACCAACTTCTGTCACTTTACCACGAGCTCTGCCTGGCTATCGAAATCGAAAAGATGTAAGATTAGTATTCTTGGATGTGAGCAAGGCTTTTGATAAAGTATGGCATTCTGCATTACTCCATAAACTTGAGAAAAATGGTATATCTGGTAAATTGTTAGCTTGGTTTCGCAGCTATCTGTCAGAGCAAGAACAACGTGTGCTCATTAAAGGTCATAGCTCCACTTGGGGCACAATCAATGCTGGGGTTCCTCAAGGCTCTGTCCTTGGTCCCCTGTTATTTCTCATCTTTATTTACGATATCGTAGATATTGTAAACTCTTAAATCAAATTATTTGCTGACAATACTTCACCATACTTGGCAGTGGATGACCCCCAGTCGGCAACCGACATTTTGAATACTGTAGTTCTAGAAATTTTCGCGCGTGTTTAATTTCGGGCAAACTCAATTTTTCTTAAATTACTAAAATTTTCGCGCATTTTAATTTCGCGCAATCCAATGCCATTCAATTCAGTGTAATACAATGCAATTTATTTTCGCACATTTTAATTTGGCGCTTTGGGTGGTAGCGCGAAAAGCGCGAAATTAAATCGAGCGCGAAAGTTTGTAGAACTACAGTACTGACTTATCATCGCTAGATGATTGGTCCAAACAGTGGCTGATCTCGTTCCATGCCCTCAAAACTCACAGTATGATTGTGCAAAGCACCCCCAATACCATACCCGCCCCTTCTGTTTCAAAATCATCAGCTCGTGGATGTCTCTCACCATAAACACCTAGGAATAACCCTTAATAGTGATTTAACATGGGCTCTTCATATTAATCAGATTGTACAAAAAGCCAATAAATTGATAAACATCATTAAATGTTTGCAATTTCGCCTGGACAGGAAAACCCTTGAAGTTATTTATATATCCTTCATTCGTCCGTTATTAGAGTATGGTAGTCCCATATGGGATGGGTGTACACAGGCCGATGCTGACAGGTTGGAATCAATTCAGTTGGATGCAGCCCGGGTAATCACTGGTGCGATGAAAGGTACTTCAACATCTAAACTCTACGGGGAAATCGGATGGGAAACACTTGCCAAACGAAGGGAAAAAGCTAAACTTTCTATCATGTACAAAAATGTTAATAACCTGACTCCTTCGTATTTGCGTGATCTTCTTCCTGATGCTCCTCCCTTAGCTGCGAATCATGATACCCGTAATTGACCAAACATTTATCCTTTTCGCGCAAGAACATCATTGTATGATAAATCATTCTTCCCATCTACTGTTCGACTGTGGAACCAGTTACCCTGTGACATACGTAATGCCAGTTCCCTTGGCCAGTTCAAGTCAAAATTGAAACCTATTCCCAAACAACCCATCCAATATTTAGAACTTTTGTATTTTGGCAAAAGTTCTACTGCGATCAAGCATACAAGATTGCGCTTGGGCTACAGTCAGTTCACTTGGCCAGTTCAAGTCAAAATTAAAACCTATTCCCAAACAACCCATCCAATATCTAGAACTTTTGTATTTTGACTATTTTGGCAAGCGTTCTACTGCGATCAAGCATACAAGATTGCGCCTGGGCTGCAGTCGTCTCAGTTCGCATCTGTTTAAAATTGGCGTCGTTGACTCGCCTCTCTGCTCGTGTGGTATGGGTATCGAAGACATCTTGCATTACTTTTTCACATGTCCTTTATACCAAAATTTTAAGGTTGACCTCAGCAGTAAAGTTATACCAATAGCACCGTTTACTACAGCAACTATTCTTTATGGTAACAAAAACTGTTCTCTAGATGATAACTACATCTTGCATTACTTTTTTACATGTCCTTTATCAAAATTTTAGGGTTGACCTCAGCAGTAAAGTTATACCAATAGCACCGTTTACCACAGCAACTATTCTTTATGGTAACAAAAACTGTTCTCTAGATGATAACTACATTATTTTTGCAGCAGTTCACGAATTTATTGAGCAAACTGAGAGACTGCAAGTTCTCTTCTATTGGTGCTGGTAGCCTTTACATTAGCTGCAGCTTTACACATCACTAACTCCTGCCCCACTGTCTGTCCCTGTCCTGTAACTGTCTCTCTTTTGTATGTTCTGTGTTGACTCATACATCCTGTTTATCCGTTGTCCTTTTCTCTGCGAGAGGGGTTAAAATATGGTTTCCCTGTTCCCTGGTCGCTTTCGAAAGAATAAAATATGTTTAAATCAACCATGCAATTTCAAAACCATATTTAAAAAGTAATTTCCTTATTTCAGAACGCCAGCTGTCTCTCCCAGCTTCTGTCAAATTCCGTAACATATTATAACAATTTTAGGAAGACGATCATCATCCATGTATTGCAGCTTTAACCAGTATTTGATGCACCGGGTCATATATAAAACAGGTATTGGATGTCTCCCATATTCACCTTAAACAGCATCATTTGATGTATTAGACCCAACCATCAACAATTTTTTTTTTTTTTTGCAAAATTTAGTTTGACCATTCTCTTTTTGCGGTGATAATTTAAAACCCCATCTTTCATTACCATAAAGTAATACTGGTGTGACCATTTTATCGAATATTTTAATGCTACCTCCATCGATGCAAAATTAAAACATCTAGCTTTCTGAAACATAAAAATAGTTATTTTTTTTAGCTTGATCTGCAATAGTGGTTGCTTTGGTCCACACTAATGAATATATTGTCTATTGTTGAGTATCCCTTTTTAAATCCTGCTTGCTCTTCATAAAATATCCATGTAAGCTTTGCCCATGTAACCATTCTTGTATTTAAAATTTTCATAAAAAGTTTCCTTATAACATTCAACAGAGATATTCCACGATAATTATTGGTATCATTTACATTGCCTTTTTTAAACAAAAGACATATGATTGCTGAGCACCAAGCTTTTGGATATAATCCTATCTCAAAATCATGTTATATAAACTATGCAGCTTAGGCAGTAACACTGCTTTACCATTTTTTAAAAACTCAGCAGGAATACCATCAAGACCGGGCGCTTTCTTATTTGGCATGCTGCTGATTGGTTCCTCGATCTCTTCAACAGATATAGGTTTATTAATTACGTTATTATCATTTCATTCTTCGAATCATCACATTTATCATCATGTTCATTTACAACCTTAGCAAATTCTGTATTGCTATTGTCTTCGTCTATGTGCAGTAATGAAGAAAAATAATTCCTCCATTCCTCTGGTTGTATATTCCCTGACTGGTGGATCCACCTATTTGTTTGATCTCCCCATACAGAATACATTTGAATCTGTTATTGTCGGCAATTTTTGAAGACGATTATTATGATACTCGAGTGCAACTTGTTTTGTAATTTAAGAGACCAACTCCTGGAGAAAGATATTTGCATAGCAAAGAAAAATTGTGGGTCAAACGACAAGGACTAAATACTTTATCATTTGCTCCCAAAAACATATAGTAACATATTGACACAACGTAACTTAATTACTGGCAAGCAAAAGTGTAAAGTCTATTTCAACTTACATAATTATGTAAATCATTGCATGGTGCTATATTTATGAAAAGTAGGGCAGTATGGCAAAGTAGTCAAGCCGTATTGTGTGTGTGTTGAACATATAGTGTTTTGATCTTCCTTGCTGTTCCCAGCCCGTGTGATGGTACATAAGGTGCATGTACACTGCCTTTGTACGATTCGAATGTGTTAGTAGTGGTTCCCGCCCACCCTCCTCCCTACATGCGTCTTCTTCTTCTTCTTCTTCTTCTTCTTCTTCTTCTTCTTCTTCTTCTTCTTCTTCTTCTTCTTCTTCTTCTTCTTCTTCTTCTTCTTCTTCTTCTTCTTCTTCTTTTTTTTTTTTTAATGTATCTTCAGCCCGTGTGAGGGCGCTCAGGCTATCTATTTGGCCCCCTGGGGGCGAAAATGTACAATAAAGCAAATCCGAATCTGAAAAATCTGTACTGGAACTTGGACCTCTTTTGAGTTTCCGTACTTCGTACCAACCATTATTTGCTCATTTTCTTATATTCCGTAGGCTACATTGTACTAGAGCAAATTATCACTTGTACCAGCGTACTAAGAACCCTCCTTGCCCACCTCCCGCCCCCGCCGCATCTATGGGTTAATCATTGAAAGTATGAGGACAACAATCCTGCTTGTTGGCATGTTGCCCCTGTGGAATGAAGTGAGAAGACCACTGGTTCCTGACAATCATGCCGCACCAGCTAGCCCATTTGGTTGTGTGCACCTCCCCCCCCCCCCCCCACCCCTGAACATTTGTTGTGTGTATAGCAATATGTAGGCAGTGTAGGTCTATCCCCAATATATGCAACCATACCCGCGGTATATCATTTGGGGGGGGGGAGGGGGGTACGGGGGGAGGGGGGAGAAGGGTAGGTGGGCTCCCTGGCAAGTTTCAGACATATATTTTACATGTTTTTGTATAATATATTTATATACTTTTATATTCACGTAAATTTTCATGTCCACTCGGGACAAAAATTGGGAGGGGGGGGGTAATATTCTACATTTGGGAAAGAGGGGCCAATATTTAAAGTGTGTGTGTGTCAACACACACTTTTCTCTTTTTCCCCAAGTTCTTTCTTTCTTTCTTTCTTTCTTTCTTTCTTTCTTTCTTTCTTTCTTTCTTTCTTTCTTTCCTCTATGCCAGTGAATTTGTCCGACACTTTTCTCTGACACTATTATACACGGAAACTCCAAACTTGGCATGATTGTACCACCATAGAAGGAGTTTGGTCTTTTCATGCAGAGGAATGAAGATGTTTAAAATGATGCAAATTAGGGGCATTTGAATTTTCAATCTTAAATAATTTCGAAAGTATGATAGATACAGATGCCATTCCAACTTGCACTAGAGAGTTATTGACCATTGCGCATCTAAGTAGCTATTTAAGTTATGCTAATTAGCTGCACTTAAAATTGTAAATCTTGAATATCTTCAAAACTATCATGGATAGAGATGTCATTTCATATTCTACTAGGGGATCATAGACCATTGCGCATGTAATGAATGTAAACTAAATGTTGTAGCAATTTCAATTATTAATGTTATGTGCGATATAATGGCCACAAAATGTAGGACGAAAGAAAGCATATTTGCTTCTTAAGACATTTATTAGGTCCCAAAAATAACACAAAACTTGCTCATTGAAGCATTTTCTTTTGAGTATGTTCTTTTCGCTTATTTTCTCTTCTTTTCGGTCTTTAGGCAGACCAGTTTCCTCGATGTAGAGAGGTATTGTGGGAAAATAGAACCAAGGAATGAACGCAAAAAATCGAGAAAAAAAGAAAAAACAACTGCGATAACGTGAAAGTACGACGTAAATAATGTCGAATTTTCGTAGTGGCATTGTCGCACTTGTGTTTTCTTATTTTCTTGTTTTAGCATTCGTTATCGACTAAAAATACAGTGACAAAACCCGAAAATACGAAAACACAACATAATATTTGTCTTATTTTCGCGTCACACTTTCGCCTGCGTGTTTTCTTGTTTTCCCGCGTTTTGTTTTGTCGTATTTTTAATGGAAATATTTGATGGCACTAACATACCACCATACAAAATACAATGACGAAAATGCGAAAATGCGAAAACACGAAAACACAACTTCGAAAACACGATATAATTTTTGTTGTATTTTTGCGTTGCACTTTCGTATTTTCGCCTTCGTGTTTCCGTGTTTTCTTGTTTTCGCGTTTTGTTTTGTCGTATTTATTTATTTATTGATTTCTTGATCTATTTATCTATTTTGTTATGTAAATATTTGAAGGTACTAATATGCCACCATACTCTTCTCGTCCCTGCTCGACTCCTATTCCCTCCTTCCGTCGACGCATGCGCACGGAAAAAGCCGTCTTGAAACGATGCTGCGGGCAAAAGAGCCAGGCGCTGTAGCTCGTTCCCTAGCTTCGTACGCCACTGAGATGGTTAAATGTTCTAAAAATTATTTCGTCTCGATCTGTTACAGGAGTGCCCAGGATTTGTTGATTAAAATGCGTATACCTTGGAGAATATTACAACTGAAAATTTGCAAAAGGTAAGTGTAAGGCTAAGAGAGTCTTGGTTCCATTTTACTTGCAAAATGTGGTGATAATGATGACATCTTACAGTGTAGAAGATGGAGTGAAAACTGATAATTTTCAGAAAGACCATGGCCCCATCTATTTTTGTATATGCTTTGGTCTCGCACACACACACACACACACGCGGCAGCATGCATGCCGGTATTGTATGCGCCGTTTAACCCCGCGTTTAAATGCGTGCTACATGCGGTGACAGTGTTGCCAACCCCCAAAAATTCGGGAGTCGAAAGTCGGATTTTCTGGACATTTTCTCAATATGAAATATTGAAGAAGGTCGATTAAAGAAAACTAGTATACTAATAGATTTTTGGGAGGAAGGTCTTAAAAACTGGAGGGGTGGGGTGGGGGAGGTGAGGGGGTTTTCCGTATAAGCGTGCTGGTCAATTTTATTCGTATTTATGTCTGTGTACCAACACAGACATATTATTTTTCTTTCTTTCTTTTCATTCTTTCTTTCTTTCTTTCTTTCTTTCTTTCTTTCTTTCTTTCTTTCTTTCTTTCTTTCTTTCTTTCTTTCTTTCTTTCTTTACCTCCAAATTTCTCCAGATTTTTTCTCAGGCACTATTATCCCGAAAAGCACCAAACTTGTCATAGTGTCTGACCTACCATTGAAGTTGTGCACCTGGTTTGGAATAGTTATGTCTAAAATTATGCAAATGAGGGACAATTGAAATTTTAAAAGCCCCATATCTTCCAAACTATTGCAGATAGACACAAAATTTCAACATGCATGTTTCGGTTTGTGACACCTGCCAATACAATGGAAAGTAAATGAAGGTTGTGAAATTTCAGATTATGCTAATTGGGCATTGAAAAATTTAAAAGTTGAATATCTCCAAAACTTATAGATAGAGTAGCCGTTCCAACTTCAAATTTTAGGTTTGTGGCAAAGCCGCATCCAATGAGCTATAAATCAAAGTTGTAAGCTCTTAATTTATGCAAATTAGGTGAATATTCAAAATTAAAATCTTTGAATAGCTTGAAAATATTATTGATAGAGGTGTCTTCAATTTATAGGTTTGTTAAATAGCCGAATCCAATGAACCATAAACTAAATTTGTAAAATTTTAATTTATGCAAATAAGGTGAATACACAAAATTGAAATCTTTTTGAATAACTTCAAAACTATTATAGAAAGAGGTGCCATCTTACCGTCAATGTAAAGGTTTGTAACATAGACCCATACAATCAAACAAAACTGTAAAATGTTAATTTATGCAAATTAGGTGAATAAACAAAAATGTAAATCTTAAACAACTTCAAAACTATTATACATAGAGCTGCTATCCAACTTCAATTTGTAGGATTGGGACATAGCCACATCTAATGAACCATGAACCAAAGTTGCAGAATTTCAATTTATGCAAATAAGGTCAATACACAAAATTTTAATCTTGAGTAGCTTTAAAGCTATCATAGATGTGCCATTTCAAACTCACTCGGTCTGTTTGTGACATAGGTGCATCCACTGAACCATGAACCAAAGTTGTAGGATTTTAATTTATGCAAATAAGGCTAATGCACAAAATCAAAATCTTCAATAACTTGAAAACTATGATACACAGAGGTATCACACTGCAACTTTAATTTGTAGGTTTGGGACATAGGTGCTTCCTATGAACCAAAATTGCAGGCCTTTATTCAAATTTTGCAATGCACAAAATTAAAATCTTGAATAGCTTCATAACTGCTATAGATAGTGGTGTCAGTCAAACTTCAGTTTATAAGTTTGTGACATAGCCACATCTGATAAACCAAGAACCATAGTTGTAGCATTTTAATTTATACAAATTAGGCCAATACACAAAAATTTAGATTATGTGGAACAATGGCAAAGTGTATCATTTCAAACTGTTCTCATTTTGAAGGCACCCAGAGAGATTTGCTGTGAAGCAAATCTTCTTTTCTAGTTGAGTTATTGTTTTCAATCTATAGTTTTATTACATAAATGGGGTCAAATTGTTGCATTTGTATGCTGGTTATGTTTTCCCCGGGTTACAATATTTTGAAATACGTGCGTTACTTTAAGTTATTGGCAGATTACATCCTCACAGAGTGAACAGAGCTGCTGCAGTAACCCCTAAAATTTTGTTGAGATTGCATTCAGTCATGGATCTTCAAAATCCTTTACTTATTGCGACCTGGTCTGCCTTTTTGTTGGCATTTTTCCTCATGAACAGAATCAAACTTAGTGCCACCTTGTGTGCCAACACAGACATACTGTTTTTCTAGGAATTCTTTCTTTCTTTCTTTTTCTTTCTTTCTTTCTTTCTTTCTTTCTTTCTTTCTTTCTTTCTTTCTTTCTTTCTTTCTTTCTTTCTTTCTTTCTTTCTTTCTTTCTTTACAGGCAAATTTTCCGACATTTCATTTGAAAAGTATTATACATAGAAACTCCAAACTCGGCATGATTATACTTCCATACATGAAGCCTGGCCTTTTTGTAAAGAGGTTCAACAGTTTTGAAAATTATGCAAATTTGGGCCATTTGAAAATTTAAATCTTGAATATCTCCAAAAATATTATAGGTACAGGTAATTAATCCAACTTCGATTAGTATGTTGGTAACACTGCACATTTTGGTAATTTACATGTGACCTCTAAAGGTCAAAGGTCAATGTAATTTTCACATTTGAAATTTCATCTAGCCATAACTCGGTCAATTTTCATTCAATTTTAACCATGTTGGACCCAACCTGTAGGTATTGCAACACTGCATATTTTTTGTAATTTACATGCAATGCCTAAAGATTAAAGGTCAAGCCCATTCAGGCCTTTTTTAAATCTAGGCATAAGCATAATGGAATGTGAAGTACCAAAGGCTTTGAAGATTGTATCAGTCAAGATTCTGGGGCCCGCTTTGGTAATTTATACTTTTAGCCCAGATAAGAGAGCCTGGGTTTGATATCCGGCTACGGGCAGCATTCTTGTCTGTATGTGTGCCTCTGAGTAGCACACAGAATGCCGTGTGTGACTGCCTTTGCCATGTTTACACAAGACAGACAAGACGTAACTTAGAAAATTGAAACAACACATGATTAATTAATAGGGTAAGATATAACAGATTCAACTGAAAGCCACAGGAAGCTGTAGTTTTCCTTGCAGTGAAGTTGCAAGTTTAGAAACCGTACAAGCCACAGGCAGCCAGGTCAGTGTTCAATGTAAATAAAGCATGCACAAATATGAATAGACTGACATCTACAAGTTGTATCATACTTAGAAGACTACTTGGTTCATGAGAATGAAATGGAAAAGAATGATGACATAGTCTGTGGTAGTTTATATATCATTACATACTATCAAAAATATTGTCTTTCTTTCTTTCTTTCTTTCTTTCTTTCTTTCTTTCTTTCTTTTTTTCTTTCTTTTTTATAGTGTGTGTGTCAACGCACACTTTTCTGTTTTTCTTGGAATTCTTTATTTCTTTCTTTCGTTCTTTCTTTGTTCTTTCTTTCTTTCTTTCTTTCTTTCTTTCTTTCTTTCTTTCTTTCTTTACAGGCAAATTTGTCTGACATTTCATTTGAAAAGTATTGCAGTAGTAAGATCGTAAAAAGAAATAGCACCATTACATATTCGACAAGCATTACATGTATGCATGCAGGAGCCACGATTGTACTGCTGCTCACTTGGGTGGTCCCCCAGATAGAAGAACGAGTCCCTCCGGAGAGCCATACCAGGGCGGTACAGGATATTGAGCAGAAAACACCATAGTTGGAATTAAAATCATTTTCATCAATATAATGGAATTGAGTCAGATCGGTGGAACTTTGTTTTAAATGTATTCGATGCATCCTTTTTTGAAGCTATACATGGAACGCACATCTCGGACTTGCTGAGGAATATTATACCAAATTTTGGATACTAAAAAGGAGAGGGGTCTCGGGGAGGACTGGTTCGAAAAAAGATTAAAATTTGAGGGGGGGGGGGGTCGTGTGTTGTAGGTATGAATGTCAGATACAGGACTCCGTATGTTTTGGAGGTAAGGGGAACTTCATTATTTACAATTTTCCAAAGAAAAATACAGATGTTATACTGTAGTATGTGGCTAACGCTTATCCATTTACGAGTCCTCAGCATGTCCACGATGTGCGTCCTTGGGTGACACTGGAGGGTTATCCTCATGGTCCTGTTTCGTAGTTCTAGACAACAAGACATATATATGTTTACATATGGAAGATTTCACAAACAAGATGACCGGGGATTGTGTTTTTTCCACCAGAAAAACTGTAGATCCCAACCAGTTCCGTGAACGCTGGGTCCTCGGAGTTACAATCCAGGACCTTTGTTAAAAAGTAGGACAGTGTTTATGGAAGTTGGAATGAAGTTAATTGACATCTACCATTGTATAGAGTATGGCGTAGTCACATATCACAAAATGCTCACAAAAATACTCCAACACACAACTTTAATACATCAAGGTTCTATCATGGAATGATTTACAATTAGGCTAATAATAATAATAATAATAATAATAATGATGATGATGATGATGATGATGATGATGATGATGATGATGATGATGATGATAATAATAATAATAATAATTTTATTAGGAAAACTACCTCTTTACAACGGGGGCATCGATGGAACGGGGTTTATTCCATGATGCGTTCAAGTATCTTACCCATTTAAAGTTTGCTTTCAACCGGTGTAAACAATCATCAATATCATAATTTTTGTCCCCCGCGCTAAAACTAGAGATAAACCACTCATTGGGAGAAAACTCTAGAAAGCGTAAGGACAAGTACATCGTGCACTTTTGGTTTACAATGTAGAAAATAAATGTTTATCATCGTCATATTTACAATGTATAAAATTAAAGTACACTTCAAAATAGATAAAACTTATATACAATATAGAAGCTTCATTTAAAATCTATGGAATCTACACCTTACAGGGAATCGACAACTCTATTTCTTTATTGTGAACAGGCGCTGTTGAAGATATATATATATATATATATATATATATATATATATATATATATATATATATATATATATATATATATATATATATATATATATATATATATAAATACATACATACACATTAGCTTATATGTCACAGTTAGTTTTTAAGAATCGACACAGAAATGTCACAGCCAGCACCTTCAAGAGCTACCATACGGCAACGCCATGCTTCTTTTAGGAAAGTTTTAGAAGCACTGTCAAATATATCATTAACAGCATGGTCATAATTGAATGATATTCCAAAGAGTAGCGTAAATTTCGTAGTTAAAAGGAAGAGCGAGTAAAATGTTCCCATACATGGGTATAACCATGTTCCAACAGGCATTTTTCCAAATTTCGCCAAATCTTAATTCTTAATTCCTGGGAGTGTTCACATGTGAAAGTGAAGTGAAATAACAAGGGCTTCGTCATCCGGCAAATTACCACACTGCCTCTCACTGATGACCTGTCCGGTCGAACCTTTTCTCAAACTCTGTATCAGTAAGGGCAAGATCAAGTAGTAACACTCCCATCACCCAATGTCATTACATAATTAAATTTCTCGGTTTTGTTCAAAGCATTGAACTGGCCATCACTTGAGGCCAAATTTGTATAGAGAATCTGCCGGAAATCATTGTACTAGGCACAATTCAGTGACAAAATGAAGTTCATCGTCAATAACATTAGATTGGCATGTCTGACATGCGCTCAATTCTACTGGGTTTTGTGGCCTTGCATATTGACCTGCTTCAATTTGTTGGTTATGCGCACCAATTCTTAACTTAGATAAGTTAGGCATATTTTTCTCACTGACATGTATCCCAAATTTCAAGTGTTTCTCTCTTTCAAAGTTGTATTTGAAGGAACAGTGACTGGTGCTGACCATTTTTATTGGTACCGTTGATTTCTTGTAGCCAATCGGAATAATAGATATTTTGTAACTTTTCCCTTAATTTTGGCACAACTGCGTTGGAGTCATTTCCTCCCACGATTTTGCCAAATATCCTGGTGTCCCAGTTTGTGGAACATATCTTTTACATGTTTAAGCCAGCAATTTGTGTTCAAATTGCACAATTCATAATTTTCTAGCAAACAATTCTACTTCAAAGAGTTGTGGTCAATATTCACAAGATACAACCAGTATTGTACTGCAACACAATAAATCGATAAGCACAGGAAAACTTCCATGTTCAGCTCTGATTGCCGCGTTCGTGGCTTTCCTGTGTACCCCAAAACAAATTTGCATAATTTGTTGTTCATACTTTTAGAGCTTACGTTTATACAGGGTATCAAGCATATTTTCAATTTAAAGTCAACGAAACATGCATATAGTTTTCACCTGTTTTTTTCGCTCATGTATTTGTCATTCATTGTTTTTGAGACTCAGAATATGGTCTGCAGTTCTACTATCTTCTTTTAATCCACTTTGGTGAGGGGTGATAATATTGTTGTTTTCGAACTGTTTATAAAGTCGAGAGTTAATTGTGCTGCAGCACAGTTTGCTAAAGTGGCTTGAAAGGGCCATACCCATATAGTTAGCCGGATTGTAAGCATCGCCTTTTTTATATGGAGGAAAGGCTATGTTATTGCGCCATGTATCGGTGAATGTACCACTCCATATGATTTTACATGTATTATACAAGTTTGTGCAGATTGGTGTCAGAATCAGGTGCGCTTTAAAACATTTGATTTTAAATTCCATCTGCACCAGTTAGGCCTATTACGCTTGAGGGTGTAAGTTGTGCCAATAACCGCATGCTGTTGTATCCTAAAGTTTAAGTTCATTAAAGACTTTATCATCGTTCAGCTTTATGAAATCATTTAGTCTCATTACGTGTGGCATTTGATTTGTTACGTAAGTTCCGTGTATTTACACCAATGCGGTTTCTTTTCATTGAAGACATTATTTTGATTACTTGGCTGGTCATACAAATCCCCAAAAGCAAAGGAGTTTCGATCTTCCAAAATTGCCAATTGGTGAATTATAGATTATTTCGAAATGTCTACTTAGTACTCGCTTGTATTTTTGCCCTTGTTGCGAAATTGATGCAGCAATAGACCAGTTCATGGGGACTCGGGTTTTCCAGGTTCACTTCGAGAAGCGCGCCCTGCCTTGTTTACATTTTGTGCTCGACCACGCTTGCCGGATTACATCTGGAAGGATAAGAAAGTAAAACACAGGATGTGCTTGGATTTAACGAAAAATCAGTCAGCAAACTATAAATGCACGTTTCACCACTGATGTGACATTTTAGGTAAAAGATTTGCACTGTTCAGCACAATCCATTCTGTTATCACCAGCGTCAGCCGTGGCATCCGTTGTAAACATATGACGGCATGGACACAGCTGCTTGCTGATTGGACAATCAGGCCAACAGTGGAATGCATCATTAATTACGTTCCGGAAAAGTTCGGTACAACTCAGTGTGAACAGGTCGATTGGATGGGGTTGTTCCCTCAAATTGTCAGCTATGTTTCGTAAATCTTTGTAAACTGTATGGCAGTCTGTGTCATGCAATTTCTTCTTGAACTTAGGCCGTTTCTTTAGTACGGCTCCAACATATAAATAGGCCTACGCTTTTAATTTGCGCGCCACGAGCATCTTGAGTTAAAAGTTTGGTGACACTATAGATACCATGTCATTTACGAGACCATCTGGCTTGTCAAGTTGCACATTAACCATTGTAATATTATGCTGCATATCACCTGAAAGCAAAGCTGATCTGAAACGCGTATCGTCTCCCTCTTGGCGTAGTCTTGTCACTTAAACTTTTTATCCTGAATTGGGTCTGAATTGTGTGTGGCAATCAATCACCGAATCATGATGACCAGCTAATATGCAGTGTGATGCCACATCAAGATCATGCAAATTGAAGTAATAAAAATCAGACAAGGGGCTCTGGTCAATCAGTGTATAATTGATGACACTGGAAGCGCCGGTATGATTATAACATGTAAAATACCCCTCTGTCACCTGACACCCTACCATTTAGAACCTGGCGCCCAGAGCATCTGCATAGTTCAAGGTGTTTTCGTTCATGTTGATTAGAATTAGCTTTGTCTAGATTATTGCGGGTTGAGTTGACATCACAAATGTATAAATCAGGTGCAGGTATATTCTTGTCATAGTCGCCTTTTACAAAATCAGGCTCCTTACACTCGTATTGCAAATCATTTACCACTGGCAGAGTATCGTGCCACATCTCGTATTGCAAATCATTTACCACTGGCAGAGTATCGTGCCACATCTCCTTCGAGCAATTCAAAGATGTCATCTTTTTTTTTTTTTTGCGGGGGGGGGGGGGGGGGGGGGGTTGAACCCTGACGGCTAATATAGACAAATGCTAAAAGTGTTCGGCAGGATTGTGACCCCATTCCTAACTTGTTTTTTAATGCTCAGCACTATGCCCCCAAAGAATTTGGTTGCTGTGGGCGACTTTTGACGGGAGATGATAAACAGTTTGTGGCACTCCTGTGCTAGGGTTTCATCAATTCCACAATATGTCTTCAAAAGTTTGTAATTTGATCACCAATGTTTTCATCCTGTAACTTGCAGAATGTCTGGCCTCCTGCTTGATAAAATAAACCGTCAATGTATCTGCATGTGATCTGAACATTTGTACGAAAAGACATCAGATATACCGGTAATGAAGCTGTTAACATAAAATCTAAGACCAGCGTAGAAGAAATTGTGTGAGTAATTTAGTAATTTGTGAGTTTGGAGAAAGTGACGACACTCTCATCAGACAGGAATCTGTTGCTTTATTTTCCCATTGGTATTGCCCAACACTACCTTATTGTATAGTATGAAAGTAGACGTATCCCCATTAAAGTTATGAGGAAAAACATACAAACTCGTTGCTTAACGATACAATTACGAGACGTATCAAACATGAGCCTAACCTGTCTAATCAAAGGTTAAATGCAATCATAAAATGGTGACGAAACTAAATTAATGCAGTGAACCATTTTGAACCCCGGTACATACCCGTTCTTTTGGATCACAAAAGCGAAAGACTTCACGTAAAATAGACCAAATGCTTAATTTACATTTGCATTTCATAGTGTGCCCCTCCATGTAGGGACAAGTATCTCATTAGACCCAAAATCCACATAAATAACTGCAGACATCATGTATGTTCGCACAATCAAATATCTTAACGATGAAAATTATGCCCATGATCTAGCATGGTTTATTGTATAGCCATTTTATGTCCATGCGATATTATTAGAATCCATGTCTAGCACCAGAACATAAAAACTTTGTAAGTTCAAAGCCCACCATACCACCAGAACATGTTTTATGTCATGGTCATGATATGCTAGTTATGCTGTTAAGTTCATGCTTCGCATTAAACACCAAAGTTTGAATGCTCTAAATAAAAGTCGTAAATAACGTTTGAAGCCAACTAAAGAGAGAAACTCCTGGCTTTGGTGCTCTACACATAAGTCAGAATCCTTGAGATTTAAAGTCTCAGCCCCAACCCACCAAACAGAGCATGTTCAATGCGCATTAAATACTCCTTTACCCAGTCAAAGTTCGCGTTGCCAGTGTAAAGTCACTTCTGTGATTGTCCATAACTGGATTTATAGGTCCGTCCTGCTCGTTTGCAAGTAAAGAAGTGTCTGTTCAACCACGGACTTGCAATTTAAATTCCTTATAGCAGGTCCCTGGTTCAACCTAGTTTGGGTTTTGACCGGGCTTCATGTCTAGCACGCCATTCAGTATCATGTACTTTCGCGATAACAGCAAGAAGCTATATTGTCCAATAATTCACCAAACGCAGGGTTGCATGTTCAAAATCCTGAGTTTCGTGATACAAAAGTAGGGTTTCGTTAGGAAATTGCGTTTTGTACATGAAACCTTGCGTTTCGTTACAAGTTAAAAATCAAATTGCAACTTACGAATCCCAAGGTTTTGTGACGTCACAATGTCCAAGGATTTTCTAAGATTTCAAAACCCAGGCTTTCTCATAAAACCCCGAGGTTTGTCCAGGGTTGATGGGGTTAGTGACTTTCTTTCATAAAATCTAGGGTTTTGGAACAAGCTAGCAGGTGTGTGATTTACTCAGCTATTTACATTTTGCACACAACATAAAGTTTAAGAACAAAACATGGGTATTGTATTGCGAAACTCAGGTTTTTGTATATGTAACCCTGAATTTTTGCTCCCCCGAGGGACGCAGGGTGAGGTGATCGACTGATTTGCACATTATAGATACCAAGGAATATAAATATTTCTGATAAATTCTGTGTAATACATCATAATCAGTGCCATTATGATCGTAAATGGTGTTTGGAGTGTCAAATATTCGAAGGTATGGCGTTAGAGACATTGTAAGAACATGTTTTCCGTATGCCACAGAGAAGAAACGTGTCCAAAACCAAGGTTGCCAATAAGTGTTAGGCGTCCGCAATTTTATGTGGCATAGCACTGGATATATTTTGTTATGATACAGTCATCTTGTTAGTTGTCATCAGAGATGAAGGGAAGAAAACCAAAATTCAGCCTCAGTCTTCATGGTATTTTCTACCATTACAAGACTGAATGGTACCACTGACACAAACAAAATGGAAAAGCTCCAGGAAAGAGCCTTGCGATTTGTCTTGAATGATTCTCAGTCTTCTTATAAAATATACAGCTACGTGCTAAGAAGCCTCCACTTTACGTAAGTAGACTCAGGAAAATTTCTATTGAAGTTTACAAAATTCTTGCTGAAGAAAGTCCCCCTTTTATGAAAGATACGTACGTAAAAAAAAGATACAAGTTACGATCTTTGGGACAATGGCAAAGTACAGCAGCCTGCTTACAAGTCAGCGACTTACGGAAGAAACTCCAACTGGCTTGGCCCATCATGTTCGTGCTCAGTCTGTGTCCTATGTCAATTCAGAAATTAAGCTGTTTTGAACATCACCTAGTTTCCTGATTACCGGATCTTTATATTTTCATCTGTGAGATCATTGTTCATACCATTTTCCATTTCGTATTTTCACTGTGTCGAAAAATAGTGCCTCGGCGCTAATGTTTCTTATTGTATTTTACTCGACATGAAATAAAGGTTATTATTATTATTATTATTATTATTATTATTATTATTATTATTATTATTATTATTATTATTATTATTATTATTATTATTATTATTATTATTATTATTATTATTATTATTATGTTTTGTCATGGTTTCGTGCTCCGGTTCTTGGATTGGGCTTATACTAAATACTGTGATTTTTGTTGCCATAAATTATAGTGTTGCAGATGAGCTTCTTTCTACAGTGCAGAGAAGGGTGCGATAGAATTTTTCAGTCTTGTAATGGTAGGAAATACCATGAAGAAAGTACCCGCAAAACTGGAGGATTTCTGCCCTTGTGGCAAAGATTTTTTGTTCAAGGCAGCTTTCAATAGGCATAAACGCCTAAGTGATGAGATCAAGAACAGTACAACTGCTGCAATTGCCCGTAATTGGCAATAAGAGCACAATTAAATTTTAATTAGAGTGACCCACATATTGCCAGTAATTATTGAAAATAATACTTCCATATTTATATAGGTTAGAGAGTGACAGATTAGCTTATGGAGTGTAAAGAGTTTGTACTGCGAAATGAGGTAACAACTACCAGGAAGTGCAACGGGGGGTAATATTATTTTTGCGTCCGTTTCTTCTTCTTCTTCTTCTTCTTCTTCTTCTTCTTCTTCTTCTTCTTCTTCTTCTTCTTCTTCTTCTTCTTCTTCTTCTTCTTCTTCTTCTTCTTCTTCTTCTTCTTCTTCTTCCTCTTCCTCTTCCTCTCCCTCTCCCTCTCCCTCTCCCTCTCCCTCTCCCTCTCCCTCTCCCTCTTCCTCTTCCTCTACCTCTTCTTCTTCTTCTTCTTCTTCTTCTTCTTCTTCTTCTTCTTCTTCCTCTTCCTCTTCCTCTTCCTCTTCCTCTTCCTCTTCTTCTTCTTCTTCTTCTTCTTCTTCTTCTTCAACACATTGTTGTATGCGTTGCGGACGCGATAACTCGAGAAAAATTTGACTTGGGAAGTGGAATTTTTTTGTGAAGATGTTCCTATATAAAACCTTGCTTGGGATTGCAGATGGGTGACCTTGACGTATTTTTCAAGGTCAGATGGGCATGTCATGTAAAATTGACGCAGACCGAATAATTTTGCATGATTATATACCAAATTATGATCTAGGTGGGGATTGTAGATGGGTGACTTTGACCTATTTTCAAGGTCACGTGGCCACTTTTTAAAAATCATTGCAGATGCACTCGTGAGAGATTTGACTTAAAGAGGTTGATGTTTTGTGTGATTATGTTTCTATGTAAGACTTTTGTAAGACCTTGCTTGTAACTGCATTTGTATGACCTTGACCTATTTTTCAAGGTCACGTGGGCATTTTGTTTAAAATCAATATGGACGTGATAACTCAAGGAAGATTAGACTTGGGAAGTTGAAATTTTATGTGAAGATGTTCCTATATATGATCTTGCTTGGGATTGCACATTGGTGACCTTGACATATTTTTCAAGGTCACATGGGCATTTCATCTAAATTGACACGCATACAGCAACTCTGCAAGGACTTGACTTTGGAGGTTGGAATTTTGCATGTTTACGTACCATAATACCAACTAGGTTGGGATTTTAGATGGGTGACTTTGACCTATTTTCAAGGTCACATGGCCACTTTTTAAAAATCATTGCAGATACACTCGAGAAATATTTGTCTTAAAGAGGTTGACATTTTGTGTGATTATGTTTCTATGTAAGACTTTTGTAAGACCTTGTTTGTAACTGCAAATGTATGATCTTGACGTATTTTTCAAGGTCATGCAGGCATTTCGTCTAAAATCAACTGTTTTGAAATGTCAATAAAGAGTGTACCTTCACCATATCTGTAGATCATTGGAATCGGTATGCCTATTTATAAAAATAAGGGTGACAATAGTAAGAGTGCACGGTGAGACATTTGATTTTCTGTTGGAAAATCAGCCTGTTCTTGTTTTTTTCTAAATTTCTTTGTTCTTGTTAGGGGCAGAAATCGCAAGGGTATATGTACATGTCAGCTAGGCACAGGACTGTCACAGTCCTCTTGTACATTACATGGCAGACAATGTGAAGAAGTCTATTCTCTGAATCAGACGTTTTCTTTGGAGTTCTGTTTCGACAGAAACCTGTTATCCACAGAAACCTGTTGATTCAAACTCCGAGGACTGCTGGTTTCCGAAGTTTGCTGAATAAATGTAATTAATATACGGAGAACAGGAAGAAAGGTACTAAAATAAAAACTACCTAGTTCATACATTTAATGTTTAATAAATCTTTAACATAGGTTTAAACTGTCTACTCTAATTTTATATGTGTGCGTTGATTTTTAACAGGTGCTGTTATAAGCTGCTGAAGAGGAAATCCCTAATTTGTGCCAGCATCATCATAATTATCTTGATAATCATGGTTCAAGATAATATGTTAAGATATATGTCCCCACAAGAAAAAAAATTTATTAAAAGCTATGACGTGCCTGCAAGTGCTAGTCATATAACTGACGTTTTCAACTTAAAAAAAGTGGTACTCTGGAGCAAGTTTTTTGGTTGGAACTGGTCAGAGGGATGTATTAAATCTTGTCCAATCAATCAATGTAACATTACATATGATCGCACAGATCTAAAGAACAGTGATGCCATCTGGTTTCATGCAAGAAACTTACATGAATCACAAGACCTGCCCCTCGATCACCCAGAACATCAAAGATGGATACTCTCCAACTGGGAGCCTCTTTACATGACGTTTCTTGATTTTAGAAAGTACAATGGGATGTTCAACTGGACTGTGACATACAGAAGTGATTCTGATATTGTGATACCTTATGGTCACTACATGCTGAGAAAGAAATCTACAGGTACTACGCAGACTTTAGACATCCTAGATATTAAAACCAAATCGAAGCAGATTGCGTGGATTGCAAGTAATTGCGACCAAGCTGTCAACTATAGGTATTTATATGCAAAAGAACTTCAGAAACATATCAAAGTGGATGTTTATGGGAAATGTGGTACCCTCAAATGCCCATTTGGCAGCCAAGAATGCGAACAAATACAAAAGCAATACAAATTCTACCTGGCATTTGAAAATGGAAATTGCAAAGATTACGTGACTGAGAAACTATGGACAGCTCTAAGGAGAGGTCAGGTACCTATAGTTATGGGTGGAGCTGACTATTCATCTATTGCACCCCCAGGGTCATATATTAATATTGAAGACTTCCAGTCTCCAAAAGACTTAGCATTATTTATCCTTGATTTGACCAAGGATGAAGATAAATTTATGCAGTATCATAAGTGGCGCAAAGAATATGAAATAATTAGAACCAGAGAGTGCATATGGTGTAAAGTCTGTGAAGCACTCCATGATTATAAGAAGCCTGCCCAGGTGTACATGGACCTATATGGCTGGTTTCATACAGATACACCTCAGTGCCTTTTAAGTTTGTGGTCAAAGGTAAGTCAACTACACTTGCAAAAGTAACATTGATGATGATGATGATGATGATGATGATGATGATGATGATGATGATGATGATGATGATGATGATGATGATGATGATGATGATGATGATGATGATGTGGACTTGAATGAAGGTTTGTCTGTTTTGGTGATGGTGAGTAGTTTCATGCTGTACATATTCCATGTTCTGAAATGCTACAGCATGGGGATCAAGGAGCATGTTGATATATGCATGACTTGTAATAATGAACAAATATATACTCCTTACAATTCCCTTTGTCATTCCGTAATCCAAAGCAAACGACAAGTGTGTAGCCATTTTAATATTTCCCCAGTCGATTACAAAGAATAAAGATATAGTGGTTGGTGTTACTGTCTGTCACAAGTTCATTAAAATTCTGTTGCTCACAGTTTAAGAGATTATGAAGCTTGACATTTAATATTTCCCTTGTTTTGGCCTAATTCTCTATATTGTTGACATGGCGCATTTTCTTATGCAGAGTTTACTGCCATTCAAACATCGTGTCAAGGAAGTTCTGGGACTCTGGAAATGATCTATGTAACGTGGAATAACAGACAGGAGCCTTCCAGGGGTAACTTATCTTCTGGGCACTTTGATGGATTGGTGGAAATCCATGCCATACGTGTGTGAACTGTATGAGCGTATAAATGTCTGAATGGTAATGTGAGGAATGACTACAAATGATAGGGAATCAGTAGAGGGGGCAAGCCTGCTCCATTGTATGTATAGTTGGGCAAATTATTATTATGTAAAAAAAAAAGTTTTAAAAAGTGCTACAAAGTTCCAGTTCTTTAAATGTTAACCAGTTAAAAAAAGCATTTAGTCACTTGTAAGATTCCATTTTGATTAAATTATTCAAAGGCGTGTACAGAAGTGATTTGGAAAGCAATGCTATACATGTAACTGGTTCTTATTGACATTGACATAGGTGCCAAAGAAAGAGAAATAGTATGGGTTGAGAATTTGGAATGATTCACATAACTGCTCTCTGTCCTCAGCCACCATCTTGTTGCCTCCACTGTACTGCCCCCCCCCCCCCAAGTGCAGGCTCATATTAATATTTTTGATATCAATGGAAAATAAGCCTCATTGTATAACTGTTGGCAAGAGTAATTTTGTAAACTTACTGAGCTGGATCTGTGGGCTTCTGCATGAAACACACTGAAAATCCGCAGTGTGACTTTTACAAAGAACATGGATAGGAATGCGATATCAAACTTTGCAACTGTAAGTGAGTGCTGCTACTGCATATGTATATGTGGAAATACAGTGCGTATGTTGCACTATTGTATTTACATTTTCGACTTCTTCTCAATACTTTAAAAGCAGATTCCAGTCAGCAGAGCACATGATCATCATGATCGTCATGTAGATATACTGAATCCTGCCAGAAGCCTTAACACGTATCTTGTCCAGATTCCGTATCATTGATAAACAAATAATGATCAGTATCTGGTGCACCATCACAAATATGCACAATCTGTGTGGGCCGGAACAGGAGTTTGCAATGCTACAAACTAAATAATTTGGTGCTCAGTGCATTATTATACATATCACGTGTGCAATCATTATTTCTTTATACTTAAATTTCATTGTTGTGTTTATAGTTTGGGTTTCATCTGGATATATTATCTTTGTGCATTGCTTTTATTGCTCTTGCATTGGAGTTGGAATGAAAATATCAATATCATACTCATCATTTTCCTCATGTTTCAATTTGATTGTAGCCTTTGTGTTTCTGCAAATGGATCTGGACCCTTCTTGGCATTTTGACAATGCTCAGGGAATACATTTTCACTGTTTTGTTTGAACACTGGCTGGTGATCAGTTGGAAAATCATTGTGCTGTACTACTAATTACTGACTGAGCACACTTGTAAATGTTCAATCATCCAAGGCTGCTGAACTTTGACATTGGGGTTACCCAGATACTAACACTGGCTGTGGTTAAGCACTGTCTTATTGTTGAGAAAGTACTGTGAGAAACTGATCAGGTGTCAGGTGCCAGTTTGGTCTGAAGCTTATGATTTGCCAGATCTTCCTTTTGGCATACATAGCCATGTCAACTGAAAAAAGGTCATCACCTTATTGTGAATGCTGAGTATGCAATCCTGCTGGATACATCACCTTTAGAAAGATAGCATCCAAAGTTTTACTGATCATGTCACCATCAATCTTCAAAACTAAAGCCCGTAATGTGCACATATTTGTGTAACACTAGTGCCACTTACTGCTGGTGTTACGATGTTGAACCCACCTAACGTTCTACTGAAGCAGACCGATCTATGTACCAAAATGAATTATACATGTAAACTTGTAGCCGTGAACAAAACACAAAGATAGGAACTGTTGTTGTATAATATTTATATTCATCAGACATTCACAAATAAATTCAGTTCAATGTCGAGGCAGCACAGCCACCAGGTACGGTTGTCTGTTTTTATCACTGTATGGGCCCCACTTGGTCTGCCATCAGTCATTCTGGGCTGCAACCAAAATCAAAAGCGTAGAATCAGGAAAGAGAAAAAATATCGTAAACGTTAGCTTTAGTTATTTATTTTACGAAAATGAATCCACATATATCTTGCTAAAACGAATTTAGAATGTATATGTGTACCAGCTGCCACACTAAAGATGTATTCAATTTAGGGATTTACGGTGAAAACACAAAACAAGACATCAATATCTCTGTAGAACACAATACACATAATTTATGTGTCTATAACGCTCGGACAAATATGGATTAATTTGACAGATGGCCGACCTACAATGGAGCTTTCTACTTACAATAACATCGTTTTAGACCTACCAAATGAGCATCCAAAAAGGACATTCAACATGGAACACGTTTGGCTACGATACTGACATTAATGAATCTGAATTTGGAATCACCTGTCCACAGGAACTTCAAATTTAACGTGCATGTGCCAGCACATTAGCCAATGTATGCACGGGCCAGCCACTTGGGTGAAACTGACCAACAGTTCATTTCTGGCCCTCTATTACAGACAGGGGGCAGTCAGGCACACATGCGTGTTTCTGGGTCAATCTAGTCTTAGGGGCTCTTACCAGGGCCTCGGTTTGGCATCGGGAGTGCCCATGTGACCATGCACAAGCATGTGGGCCCGACTAATAGTATGGTAAGCCAAGTGGTAGTAGGGTAATGTCTCAAGCGTGAGGAGATTAATGTTGTGTGGGCAAACGGACGAACTGCAACCACTGAAGTATTTGTTTAGTTTAACACTGAAATGAGATATACAGGAAGCCACTGAATATCATATTTCGCTTGCTGCTAAATTGAAATAAAACACATTTGAAACGTCTCTTGTAAGACCACCCCTAGGGATGACCAATTGCAGTGTCTCAAGACAGGTGCTCTCTCATAGGAGGAAAAATAACAAGAAAAGTACTGACTTAAAGTATATTGAAAATGTGGTCTTTCAAAGAAGTTGGTCTCTCAAGGCAGGGAACCAATGTATTTGTATGGGGGTGGGGTATATCTTGGTTTTATTTCGTTATAGTGTAATCAAGGGAAGCTTGGACACCTACACATGTACAGATATGCAAGGATTTTTTTCTCTTTTTTTTCTTTTCTTTTCTTTTCTTTTCTTTCTTTTTCTTTTTTTCTTTTCTTTTTTTTTTTTTTTGCTTGTTTAAGGTTATTTACCTGACAACACCTTTTTGGTGGTTTTTCTCTGTTGGTATGTGATGAATTATATCATGATGCTTTGTACCCAGCAAAACAATGTTTTCTCAATTACATTATCAAAACACTCACATAATTTCCATAAAGAACCATCAGCACGATGGCATCTGTTTACTAGTATCCATGACACTAAGAACAAGTTGCCCATGTAAGCCAATCAGATTGCCTGATTTGGGTCATGTGACCGTCCCCCCCCCCTTCAACTTTTAGATCACATATTTTATTGTTAATTTTTGCTGCAAACCAATTATTTCTTTGCTTGTATTGCTCTCATCTAAGGGTCAGAGTTGATGATATATAATTTTGAGGATTACAGACATTAACAGGTAAAGATTACAGCAAAAAAGTTGGGCCCCAACACAGGGTAAGGCTAAATCTGACCCATGGAAGCCTGTCTGCAGTTTTCATTCAGGATGGAAACATGACTGTGACTGGGGAGTCAGTTACACATCTGGATGTAATTACTGACCACAAATATGCACCATTGGGCCATGGGACCCAGGGGGGATAGGCCTGGAAGAGGATGAATGAGGGAGAGTTCAATTTCCAGATTTTCTGTTGGGGAGGGGGGTAGGTTAAACTCGAATTTCTTTAATTGGAGTTAGCACACACAAGTGACTCTTACGTATATGTTAGATGTGTTTGTGGTCCATGTTTTAAAATATTTCTGAGCCATTTATTTTCAGTCTTCCTATGATTTTAGCTAATTTTCACTGATGGGGGCCTGTCCCCTGTTGAAATGGGGGTGGGGTCGGATTTCTTGTTGCCTCCCCTTAGGGGTGGGCCAAAATGGCCTTTAACCCCAATTTTATGAAAGTAGACTTGTCTTCCAGTACAGAAATACCATACTTGGTGATTCCATATCAAGATCTATGAGGGGTGTATGTCCCCAGAAAGTGACCACCCCTCTTTAGAAATATGGGAAAATGAGGTCATCTCAGACTCCCCTGCTCATCAAGCTAACAAGTGGGCTGAGTGCAAAGGGGATGTTATTTATGGGCACGGTAGATATCTAGGTCTCTAAATCTTTAAGGGATTCGGGTTTCAAAGAAAGTCTCCAGCAAGTTTAGCTAATTTGAAAGTAGGACACAGTGAAATTTTTAGGGGGTACCCCTTAAACGTGAATGTTTGAGCTGCCTGTCATTGGGCCTATGGGCTGACTCTATGGGTATTTTTTGGATGAAATGAACACATCAACTCTCAAAAAGCATCAGACATTCATAGTTTATGCTTTCATTTGGTAAATTACGGATTATATACAAACATAAAAGACTGGGGCATGCAAGATGCATATGTTGCCTTTGTGTCCGCCATATTGGATTTTTCTGGATGCTGATTGGCTGGCTCAGTATGGATACACTTTGATACCGAGGATGTTCACAGTAAGTGTAGACTCATTATAGGGATGTGTGTGTGACTGATAGGGATGTGTGTGTGACTGGGGAGTACTTTCCCCTGCTCTAAACACGTTTCACTTAGTGGCCTGACCTGCATAACCAATCAGATCAAGATAAGCTAAAGTGAATCACGATAATAAATTATACACTCAAATCTTATTACTTCTACATTTTAACTCATTTAAGTTCATACATTTGCAACCATTATATTTTCATATATTTACATACATAACACTGGCCACTTTCATTTCAGGGTTGTATGACCACAATGACAAATTAGTCACTTAATTTTCTATGTTTATCGTCAGTTTAGAACTTTCGCAGTGTGCTACTTTGTGCATCATCTGTATTATGTCAGATAATGCCCATATTACATTTCAATGTACTGGTTGCCTTATGTTTCCTACAGAACTTAACATACACCTGATCCATGAAAACCTGTTCATAGCATGCTAGTCCATTGTACGTTATAGCGATGTTTCCAGCTTAGCAGGCATCCATTTTATGCATGAATATCATGATAAATTTTTCTCTAAGCACCTGTGTTACTTTGTGATATCATACTTAATCCAGACACATGAATGTTTTACCACTATATGGGCAGGAAACAGGGATCGACTGTAAAGGCTTTTTACTCCTGTTACTCTTGCTATCCATGATAAATTGGTACTTTGTGAAAGTGTAACACATACCTGACTATGTTAAGAGTGGTGTTGCTGCAGCACCATTAAAGCAATGGAAATGAATAGATATGGGATTAAATACATCACAGTGGAATTTGCATTATACTACTATTACATTTATTCACTCAATACCTGCTTTCTTATGAAATGGTTGGAAGAGATTCAAATAAGAGATCATTGACCAAAATATAATACACATGAGTCATTCCAATCAAAATAAACTGATGTGAATTAGAGGAAAAATAGTTACAACAAGCGCCACACAAACATGATGCTTGGGTGCCAGCTTCGATTTTCATGTAGGTTTTCATTTTACGAGAAAATTTTATTTCAAAGATCAAGAAATCAAACTTAAAACATATGAAGCTGAAAAGTTGGATCAGTAAAAACACTGAGCACTATCTGATGGACAGATAGAGAACACCAACTATGGTTGTCTGGCAGTTGAGTAAAATTCTTATGGTAATTTACTACTTCATTGTTTTTTTTCGGGGGGGGGGGGTTCATTTAATAAAGATAAATACAATATGTTCAGATCATCACAACCCGAGCAACTATATTAGGTACTAAAGTATCCATCAGCTATCACTAAAGTATTACCAGTAGGCAGAGCAAAGTTGGCCTCATGTTGATATTAAACTCAAAAAAAGGTTTTGTCTAGAAGAAAATCGGCACATAGATACATTGAAGAAAGCTTGTTGACTCTAAATCCCAATTTTAGGATGAGACGAAATATTACAGCAGCAAAATTAACAACTGTAATTTTGCCATGCATTCACTTCAACTCTGGGATGGATGCATGGGGTGCCTGGACTCTCTTGACAGAGGTTATGGTAAGTAAATTTTAATGGGAGCAGTTGAGCACAGGCGATTGCCTACCCAACATTATATTCGCTCATTTAATGATGTAACTGCAGATAAACATAACATGTAATAATATTTACAAATCTTATACCTTCATAGAGCAACAGAATATTAGGATTTGTTGATAAATAAAGCGAAGGCTTATTTGAGGGTGTTTAAAATATGTTTAAAGGACAAATGGGTTATATTCAAAGTAGACGAATTGTATATGTACAGAAAATTGAGATATCAGTTTGACTTGCTTGGTAAATGAAGAAAAAAACCTAGGGCTGGATTCTTGTTTTTAAAAAAGCCTCTATTGCTTGAAAAACAAACAGGTGTCTGATAACTGATAAAATGGAAACACAGGTGGCAACGATTCAAATTGTAGAAGCAAAAGAAAATATTGATGTACAAAGACAGGACATGGGTGTTCACAGGAATATTTTGTGACTTTCGCGTTCATCAAAAATAAATGTAGGTATATACAAAAAATATGATAGGAAATTGCACAATAGAAAATTTAGAATTGTGCCATATGATGCTGTACCTGAGATTCCCAGCCATATTGGGGTGAGCATGCGAGAATGCAGTGCACAGTTAAACCAGCGAGTCTGCAACCGTCACCTTGACAAACCATGTCGAACTGTCAGACTGCACATAAAGTCATGCGGAAAAAGTGGTTTGCTTTCTGGTTGGGCTCTAACTATTATGTCACTCTACAGTGATCATGTGATACATATCTCTCTTTTTATCTTTTTATGTTGGTAAGACCTTTTATATATATATATATATACATATATATATATATATATATATATATATATATATATATATATATATATATATATATATATATATATATATATATATATATATGACTGACCTAGTGGCAATACCTTTACTTAAGGAAGGGCTAGCTGGATTTTACAGTTGTTGGGGAGCATAGATTTTCCGATGTATAGTTGGCCTGAGTAAAAGCAATGCAAGTATACAACAACACCCAAAGCAAGGACAGGAAAAAACAGAAAGAAACCGTCCACTCTTTAGGATAATTCGCAATGTGAAGGGGGAATAGTTCCAGCCACTGCTGACCATCAGATGATCCCTGGATGGTGTCCATTGCGACGTTAGCCCTGAAACTGTAAAGGGCTTCGACCTTGGTTTTACACGGAAGTTGACAGAGATGTCACAAGTCATGTCTAGTGAGACATTTCCCGAACTTCGACTAGGGCGTCTAGGCGAAAATATGACAGTTTGAATATAAAAACAAATACACCAAGGACTCTCTACCTGGCCAGAAATAATTCTGCCACGCCAACCAAAACAAATTCTGTTGTGGAGTAACGTGCATTATAGGACAGGCAAGTTAGAAAAGATAAATCTAATTTCTCGGATTGCACTCGTGGAGAGGGAGCTTAACATTGCTGAGGCTATTCCTCGATTTCTCTGAGGCCAATTTTTTTCCAACGGAAGAATCGCTTAAAAATAGGAAGACCTGAAAACCAAACTTATCAATGATTTTTTTAAAATGAGTTTCTGCAGAAGATATCGGCATGCAAAAATAAAGTCACTTTCTGTTGGCAATGTGAGCCAGTCTGCAGTTTACTCCCCTGTGTTGGGAAAACGGAGGTTTAGATACAAATCTCTGAATCGGTTTTCACTCTTAAAGTACAGTGATTAGTATGTTTGCAGAATGAATGTTTTTCTTTGCACAAGTGGAAGCATGCATCCCTGAAAATCCTGTGTGTCAAGATGGTGTGGAATCCTTGAATGTGCAGCACAGCTGAAGATAAAGGTTTCTTGTGTCTCATTGTATTTGTTTGATTTTGCTGAAATCTTTACATATGGCCCTCATCATGGAGAACTAATCAAAAATTAAACATTTCGGCTACTTCCACTCAAGCGCTTCTTCCAGGACATAGACCTGGTTATGTTGGCAATTATAAGTTTGTGGGAAAAGATATAGATACATGACAGTGTGAGCAACAAAGGCAAGAAGCATTTCTAGAGAATGCAGGGGCACACTGTAGTAGCCCTTGTCAATCTGTGCTTTTGACGACTGCTCTGTGCATGGCACAGCTGAAGCAAGCTTGTGGTATTATTGCTAATGTTTCACGAAATCCTCCGTTTTCCGTTCTGTTGCAGACTTCCTCTTTGTAAATACACATCCTTCCTTTCTGCCGTACACCGACTGCATATAAAAACATTGTCCTGTTCGTTGTAAAAGAGCTATCGAGGTTCTACAAACCAATATGCTTTCACGATCCCATCAGACATATTTTTTGCCTGTTCCTCAATTTTCTTCCATTTTTATCTCGCCAAACCTTGATAATAATTTGAAATGAAGGGTAGGATTTGTTTCCAGACTGGTGACTGACCAAAACGATAACTTTGTTTATATACTTGTAGTGCAATCTCAAAAGAAGCCTGGTTCACCATTTGCATGTGCATTATACGTGTTACGGTTGTAAGAACAGAAGGGTGGCCATTATACCCATATGATAGAAAAAAAAGAAAGAAAATAATTAACAAGCACTGTTATGTGGTACTTTGGTCACAAATTACATGCCTCTCCACTTACCTGTTTGTCACTGATAAATGGGACTGCATGCTGTGCATAAAAATACAGGTACTCATTGCAGGTTTTAAAAGACTGTTTCCAGCATGTCTTAAGTCAGGAATGAAATTTATTTTTTCACACTGCTACTCAGAGGGACATGTACGGCTACAGGCTCAGAAACATGTTCTGAGTAGTTACCCGCGGAAGGCTCTTTAATATGTTTTGGCTAATGCAACCTAGGTCAAGTATCTCCTGAAGAACGTGTGCAATATGGACCAAAGTACTTCCATATTTATACAGGTTGGACAGTGACAGGTTACCTAATGGAGTGTAGAGTTTGGACTGCATAAAAAGGGTAAAAGCGACCAGGAGGTGGTTCTGGATAAACAGACACAAGTAGAATACTGGTAGAATACTTTAAGCCATTGGTGGATAGGTCTGCACAGGCTGGCTTTTTAAATTACTTTTAAGTCCAAAAACAAATCATGAACATTGAGAACAGAAGTGAAAACGGTTCACATTTAGCCTAGAGCGCTGATGTTGGAATATAATTTTACGGAAATTGTAACGGTCTATTCTGTAAATCAAATTTCATCAAGAACAACGAATTTTAGAGTTACGTTACCAACAAAAAATTCAAATTAAGAAACCCCTGCTCGGAAAATTTGCTGTTAACTTGAGTCTTCTAATATCACTTATTTAGTATCACTGCCTCAAATGTAAATCATAATACGTGGGCCTAACTACTAAATCAGTTAAAAACAGATTTAGTGGACACGAAACTACAATTAGAAATCACAAATCAAACACCTTTTTGTATAACCATTTCAATTCTGAAGAACATTCACATTTGGATTGACGGGTACAAATTATTGATGAAATAGAGCCAAATTTGTTAGACCAAGATAGTTATGTTAACCCAAGAAAATTATAACAAGTGGAAGATTTCTGGGTCAAAACACTTAAGCTTTCTCTAATGGCACTGATCAATTACTTATAGCTTTTAAAGCACTATCATCTCGAGATAGACCCAGAATTAATAAATATTTGGATCTCACTAATTCTGATCACACATTTCCACAAAGTTTTTGTAAAATTGTGTATGTTTACACAACAACAACTACGAAACCTGATTCTGATAAGAAACTAGAGAACTGTCCAAAGGACCCGGATGCTCCTACCTGTCATTGCCCCCATCAGCATTGGAAAGTATAAGGCATATAACTGGTGTAAGACCTCAAATACCTTTTGAGGTACATGCGCCACAAATGTGACAAGTCTAACGTCGAAACAACATTTTGCCTAAGTTAAGTGATGATTAATTAACATAAGATAGTTAATCCAAGGGAGAAACAAAACCCCAAGCGCACACTTTCATATATTGATGATGTTTCCACAAAGTTTCATGGTTGAACCTCAAATACTTTTTGACATACATGTGACACAAATGTGACAAGTCTAATGTCGAATCAACATTTTCCTAAAGTTAATGATTAATTAAGACTGTATAATCTACCCAAGAGACAAACAAAACCCCAGGTGCACACGTTCATAGATTGATAGATGTTTCCACAAAATTGCATGGTTGAAGCTCTTAATACCGTTTTAGATGCATGAAACACAAATGTGACTTGTCTGACGTCGTATCAACATTTTCCCTAAGTTGTAGAACGAATAACTAGAAAAGAAGATTTGCTTGACAGCAAATATGTCTGGGTGCCTTCAAAATGAGAACGGTTTGAAATGCTACACTTTGCCATTGTTCGACATAAACTATATTTTGTGCATTTAGGCTAATTTCCATAAATTAGAATGCTACAACTTTGGTTCTTGGTTTATTGGATGTGGCCATGTCACAAACTTATTGAAATGAAGTTTGACACTACTATCTGTAATATTTTTGAAGTGATTTGAGACTTAAATTTTGTGAATTTGCCTAATTTGCATAAGTTTAAAGCCTGCAACATTGGTTTATGGTTCATTGGATGCGGTTATGTCACATTCCTACAAATATAAGATGGAATGACACCTCTATGTATGATAGTTTTGAAGTTATTCTTGTATTCATCTTATTTGCACAAATTAAAATTGTACAATTTTGGATCATGGTTCATTGGATGCAGCTATGTCACAAATTCATAAATTGAAGTTGGCATGGCACTTCTATCTATAATACTTTTGAAGCTATTCAAGATTTAAATTTTGCATATTCACCTTATTTTTGCATAAATTAAAATCCTGTAACTTTGCTTCATAGTTCATTGGATGTGTCTTTGCCACAAACCTACAAATTGAAATTGGAATGGCATCTCTATAACAGTTTTGGAGATATTCCACTTTTAAATTTTTTAATGCCCCTTATTAGAATAATGTCAAATTCTACATCTTTCATATACTGTCCATTATATTGGCGGGTTTCACAGACCTATATGTGCCCATCGAAATTTTGTGTGTAAAATCAGACAGTCAACTTCCCTACTAGCTCTGTTACTGTGCCAAGTTTAAACATTGTGGCTTGCACGGTGTCTGAGAAAAGCTCCAGACAAATTATGTAGTGAGAGAGAGAGAGAGAGAGAGAGAGAGAGAGAGAGAGAGAGAGAGAGAGAGAGAGAGAGAGAGGAGAGAGAGAGAGAGAGACAGAGAGAGAATAATTTATCACATGTAGGTCCCTGTTCAAGGTGATGCCTGCTTAGCAGACCCAGGGTCCTTGACAACTGGACAGGCACCCTGAGCCACCATCCACATACAAAAATGGCCTGACAGTTATCCAAGCAGGAAAATGTTGTGACCAACCTGCCTCCCATCTTCCTACACACACACACACAGCTGCCCAAACATGCATGTCCAGCGATAAGGCAGACCCCATGAGTCTCAGGTAAGAGCACTGTAGGTAAGCATATTTATCAGTGGACCCTGTCTAAAACCTGTCCTTCAGCCAATCAGCAGTGAGCAGAACTGTTTTGTAGCCACACTTGACCCAAACATGGGGTTCCCTTAACAGGGTTTGCATGGTGATTATGAGCTTTTTTAAACAAAAAGTATTGAGTGATGGTTGCTCCATTAAATACTTCAACATGTGAATCTGGCTTGACATCATATATAATCCATGATAACAGTGCAAATTATTTTGTGTCAGTATAACAAATCATTTTATATTCAACACAATGTGCCCCTTTTTCCCCGTTCCACTAGCATATATTCAGACAATTAACAAGACAAAAAAGCTTCAAACTTGCCACATTTAGTTGCACTTCTAGAACTTTTGCTCACTGTCCATTGACAGATGTCTCAAACATACATGTTTAAGTTAGAACTTTGTGTCTATCTCCAATAGTTTGGAAGATATGGAGCTTTTAAAATTTTATAGCCTTGAAGGTGTTCTCGTTGTGAAATAAATGAACAAATGCACAAAATGTTCTGTGCTTCTTATATTGTTCCAAAATGGCAATTGTACATAGTAGCAAAATACACGGCGTATGTATCCTGCCCAGCCCAACTCTGCCAAGAAACCCCAAGACAGGGATAGACGTAGGATGCAAAAGTCACGCGAGAGGTACCGATCATTAAGCAAATGGAAAAAGGCCATGTAAGGAAAAAGAATCAAGGGATGAGAATCACGTAGAAAGGACTGACAATGACGCAGATAGCAAGTTGAAGTAGTTTCTAAATATATTACTTCTAAACTAGTTCAATCAAGATTTGAGGGTCCTAAACTAGAGAAATTTTTGGGATGGGGTCTGTCAGAGCTTCCACATGGGTTTGTCATACCTCAACAAAGCACAATTTCAATGTAAAGTTACTAAGATAATGATAAAATAATAATTACAATTTTTGTTTAAAATTCTATGGCCAAAACGGCACATTGTTACATATGCCCCCCCCCCGCATAAAAGGAAACCTTGAACTTATAAGGTTTCTAGAAAAAAGTCAAGTAGTGAGGCATTCTTTACATGTAACAATAGAAGAACAAAAAATCCATTGTCGTCCAGCATTAAGATTCATGTAATTGAGTAAAAGTGTTCTTCTTGTGGTTATAAAAGAGTCCACTCGTACGTTATACTACAAGTTTTGCAAAATCATTTAACTAATCATTAAACTAGTGGTCCATTGTCCGGCGTAAATTGTTGTAGAATAGAGAGTACTTATAATAATAATAATAATAATAATAATAATAATAATAATAATAATAATAATAATAATAATAATAATAATAATAATAATAATAATAATAATAATAATAATAATAATAATAATAATAATAATAATAATAATAATAATAATACTTTATTAGCCTCCATAAGGAGAAATACATACAAAATCATACAGAACCAAGGATGACAAAATCATACATAATGAAACTATACAGCATGAACTTATAGGCAACGCATGAAAAAAAAAACAGAACTATTAATAGCACCTTGTTTACAACACAGTTAAAACATGTTCATTAGACCACGCCTTAATGAAATTCTAATGAAAGGTCAAATATCTCAAAGTGTCCACAGCCCCATCTTCCTGGCTTGTTACTGGGGTTTTAAAGTGACGTCCAGAAAATGCCATCTGAAGAGAGGAGAAACCTAGTTGGACCACTCTGTCGACCAGCGTACCCTTAAAAACTTTGCCATTTAAAATATAATGAGCAAGCATGAAAGAATACAGTTTTGATAAAGGAGACTGTACTTGAAAAAAACTTTAACTGTCACACTTATAGTAAGTGTGACAGTTAAAGTTCTCTGAACAACAACAAAACATGTAATCATGGGGCACAGTCCGATCTCGTTGCAAACTTGCTGTTGATTGTCATCTCATCGGAACTGACACCTTAATCGCAAAATGAACTGAGTATACATCTTTGGAACCCAAATAATCCACCATAAGATTGACATCACACAGAAGCGTTGTCTTAGTTACAGGTAACACGATCATTCACATAGGTGTGGGAAGTATTCACAGATCCTGAGGCCCAAGTAATATTGATTATACATATTTCTCTTTCAGCAATGATACATTTACCTGGATAGACCATGTCTTCACATCAAGCTATGATATAGACTCTGTAAATTATTGTAAAATATTAAATCTGAATGCATCTAACGTAAGCGATCACTTACCGCTTTGCACAGAGTTTAAGGTGAAAGTTCCCATTAACGATGGTCATATGAGCACAAGTGGCATTAAGCCATACACCACGAATAGCCTTAGGCCGTTCTCACCCCTAGTTGGGGAAATCAAACACGTATTGACAATTATAATAGCATTCTTTCTGATAAGCTTGCTGCTGTAAAGCCCCTGTCGGCCAACCTCCCGACTAACAGTACCGATTTACAGAAAGGGGTGGATATATACCTATCAGATCTTAATGAGGCAATACATTCAGCTGCTAAAGAGGCAGGGTGTACAGCGAAAAAAATGTATAAACCAAAAAAGTACTGGTGCCCTCATCGTAGCCACCTACGGGACAAAACGAAATTTTGGTGGTCCTTGTCGAACGATAATGGGCGTCCCAAACAGGGTCAGGTTTATGATTGTTATAAAGGTGCTAAAAAGCTGTTTAGGAAATATTGTCGATCTTATATGCAAAATGAAGTAGACAGCTCTTTTATCAAGTTGAATTCTATGTTTAGGGGGAGGAAAATGTCCTGCTTCTGGAATGGCATAAAGAGACTGAAGCGTAAAAGGGTTGGCTCCTCGCTGCAAGCACAGGCATTTAGTGATTATTTTGCGACAATTATGCAAGACAACAATGATGCCTTAAGTTTAACGGATTCGCAGCAGTTTGTCACTGATACTGTTCAACGAAAGTTTAAAGAGAGTGATGGTGAACTACATGTAAGCTCTCCTCAGCATACGCAAGTAACAGCGGAAATGGTGTCTGAAATGATAGATAGATTAACTAAAAGCAGCTCTCCTGGCTGCGATGGCGTAACTGCTGAGCATTTGTTGTACGGTAAATCTTATGTTCTGTGTGACAGATTGGCAACTTTTTATACATACATTCTCAAACAGTGTGTCATTCCAAGTGTGTTTACAACTGGGATAATTATACCTATCCTTAAAAAGAGCTCCCTGAATCCAAACTTGCCAGAAAATTTTCGACCGATAACATTGAGCTCGGTTCACTCTAAGCTGACAGAATCTTTTATGGTTCCAGCAGACCAAGTCAGTGATGTTCAGTTTGGCTTTCGGGAGAAACGAAGCACTTCATTTACTTGTACTCTTCTTCATGATATTGGTTTGTATTTCAATAGTAAAGGTTCACCTGTATACGTCTGTGCTTTGGATGCAGAGAAGTGTTTCGACCGAGTGTGGCATGATGGCCTATTCTTTAAACTTTTTGATGTCTTACCATCACCACATTGGAGATTTTTGTATAAGTGGTATAGAAGCACTTGTGCAGTGGTGAGGTGGAATGGTGACGTCAGCCCATCATTTTCTGTATCCAGGGGCGTCCGTCAGGGCAGCATCCTTTCACCTCACCTCTTTAATATATTCATAAATGATATGCTTGAAGATGTGTCAACTCATGGTAATGGTGTCCGTGTAGGCGATGAGCAATATAATGTTTGCGCCTATGCAGATGACGTAACACTGTTAAGTTCCACAATTACTGGCCTCCAAAGAAATATTAATATTTGTGCTGATTATGCCAAGGCCTGGCGTTTTAATTTCAACTCAAAGAACTCTAAATGCCTAACGATGGGACCAAATCTATTCAGTGTAACTCCATGCTGGTACCTCGGCAACACTAAGTTGTTGGTATGTGATGAAATAGATATTCTTGGTGTTCAATTTGCAAACAGTAGCGCTGGTAGTTCACGCTTACACGTGGACAAAAGGCTACAACTCTGTAGACAGAGCTATTATGGGCTAGGAAATATTGGTCTATCATACCCGGGTCTTGGAACAGATGGAAAAACACATTTATGGAAAACTATATGTACTCCAGTACTTACCTATGGTCTGGAAACGATAAGTCTACCCAGAGATTGTATAAATAAGATTGAGTCTGCTCAAGGGACTCTGGTCAAGCGCTTCCTGGGTATTGGGAAGCGCTCCCATCATTCGTTTCTATTGAAGGCCTTGTATGTTCCACATGTAACTGAGACTGTAACTAGTAAAACTATCACCTTATTCCGACGTTTCTTTAGGGTTGAATCGCCACTGTCAAAATTTTATTCATATATGCGGGCCACTTATATTTTGCACGGATCAGTGACAAAGGGATCCATACTTGACAGAATTATTCGCCTTGGTCTCTCCCCTATGCAGCTTGTCTCCGATATTTCTCCGAGTGTCTTAGAGAGTCGACCACAAGAGGATGGCGTGGTCGACTCTTTGAGATACTTGACGGCGCACGAGAATTTTATAAAGCCGTGGTCTGAGGAGCATGTGCTCTCTGTACTATTAACCAGGTGTTTTTAGTTTCATGTTAGCTTTTATCTAAGCATATATATAGCGACTTCAAAACTTGTTTTTAAATTAACTGTCGCTGAAATATTTTTGTACTTTGTCTTTAATATATAACTGTGAATACTAGATGTAAATGTGTTTTATTTTCTCCAACTTTCGAGGTTTCAATAAACTATTATTAATATGAGCACTCTGTCATGCATGAATGTCGGCGTGTGAAGTATATACAGACATATAAACATGTAAGTGGTAGGAGCCTGGCGTGGATAATGCTGTACAGTCAGCAAGGTCAAACTTCCAATAAAAGTTGTCCATCAGGGGTTATGCAATACCCCTGTTCTGATAGAGTCGGAACACACCACGGAAACCGTTCACCCCCATTATTCCGGAGCCAAGATCAAAAAACGTTAACGCCAGACCAGGTCACAAAGACAGGAGGTCCCCATTACCATGGTGTGGAAAGTTTTCGGGCAGGCCTAAAAGTTGTCATGTGTAGCCATGTGGAAAGTTGACAGTCAAGCAGCAGAGTGGAGTGTAGATTGCGCCTCCTCAGACACACGTGTGGTCCCATGCAGGGTCAACAGCTTCTCCACGAAGTAGACATAAGTTAATCACTGTTGACAGCTGGCATGTTGTCCATTTCAATTTCAGTTTGACCTGTTTCTGCTGGTGTACTTTCATCTGCTAGATTATAGGTACTGGAAACATGAACTTTGCGTTTTATGCATGGTACTGTCTGACAGCAAGGCCAGCATTTAGCAGTCACTGTGTCACTTAATGTACTTGTCAAGGGTTTCGTAAGCAGAGCCTCAATTTGTGGTGACTTTTTAATTTCTTTTATCTTTGAATGGCAAAAACAAAGTACCACTAGTATGATAATAACACACATTAAAAGTAAAAATCCAACACTAAAGACTACTTTTTTATGCGTTTCATGAAAGGGTGGATGAACTTGCTCACGTAATTTAGCTACAGCCTGCTTCAAGTTAGAAACATCAGGGCTATCAACAAACTCCTTAAGCCATATCTTGCTGAGATCTAAATTTGACTTCCTGTTTTGTATTTGTTTTGTTTGTTTTTTTTAGTAGAGAAGTTCCAAATATCTAAGGAAAAGTCGGCAATGGAAGGTCTCTGATCTTTTGCTTTGGTCACAATTTTAGAAGAAGACATTTGGTACATAGTTAAAAGCTGAAAGTAGGGACTGGCTGCTTTACAACCCATGTCTATTGTTATTTGCGTAACTTCTAATTGGCATCACTGGAGCGGTTGGCTTTGATTTGCCCACACAACTTATGCTCAGGTCAAAGTAAAATGGCGTAGCAATGACCCAATCTATAGGACTGAGTGAATTAGCATTTGGGCCGTTTGTACCCTGTCGTATTTGCTTTGTACTAGCTTGACTGACTGTTCATTTTTGTTCCACATAGCACTTACACAGGAGGGAGAGTTAATTAAGGATCGCAATGCAACCTTCAATGGACAGAAATAAATTCCAGGTTTTATACACAAAAGTGCAGTTTCTGAATTCAACAGAGCATAAAACTGTCCATCCCGAGAGACAGCAAGATAGTCGCCCTATTGTTTGTATTGAGCCGTGAACTTTGAAGACTTGTGATAGACGGGCACACTTAAGATTTTATAAATAGAAAAGTATGCATGGTCCAGAGCAAGTGGAATGACTGTGACCACGTGAAATTTGTGGCCAGCTTGAATCAATGTAGTTTTAAGGTTACCGTAATACCATTTGATATTGTAATGTAATGTGTGGTAAACTGTACCCTTTTGGAATATGATCAGCAATCTTTCGCAACACTTTTATAAAACTTTTTGGTGTAATCAAGGACAAAGGAAATTCTCCTTTGTTCACCTTATAAAGTTCATTTCTTAAAGCATCCAGGTCGCAGTGATTTTGATTAAATGCATCTGACACCAAATGAAACAAGTGGCGTATTTTGGCCTGCAAAGTGTTAAATACTACAGGCGGTTCCATAGTGGCAAATTTATACTGTAAGACGCCAACCATGTGTGCAATTTGAAGGGTGACATTGACCAACCTGTTTATGTCATGTCTATTTTCTTTTATTGCTACATTGGTTTTGTTCAAAAGTGTTACCCTGTGGTCCAGGACATGTAAAATGCCAGTTTGCTTAGTCTGTACTTGTATTAATGCTTGTTTAACTTTGCAAAGGTCAGAATGAGTGCTTAATCCAAAGACAGAGCCCAGTAATTTTCCTGATGGAGCTAAAAAAGCTCGTTTTGGGCGCTTAGTTTTCCTGTTTGCAGCTTTGGTGGAAATTGTACTTGGCTGTGCTTTGGTCTGCAATAAAACTTCTGAAGACTGCCATGCTTCGTGCACTGTTTGGTATTCTCTCTTAAAGTTTTGTATTCTGCCTGAATTAAACCATCTGTGTTGTTTGCAAGAAGGGCAAATTGTTGGCGATAAAGAGCCAATTTATGCTTTAATTGACCATTTTCAGCTAAATCCTTAACTATTCTCTGAAATTGTTCAATCTCTCGTAGCATATAATAAAGATGATAATGGTATGGCCTCAAATCAATGGTAAAGGTGACTATCCATAACCCGTATGCTGCATAAACTTCATTGCATTTTACAAATAAAACTCCAGTTTCACTTAACACAGTTCCCACCAAACAAACAAGAGTCAGAAGGATGGGTGCCATGGTGTTTGAAAGATGAATAGGAAGAGGTAAGGAGAAACGAAAGGTATAAGTGCAGAGGAAACACAAAGAAAACAAAAGAAAAGCAAAGAATAAAGAGAGAGTATAGCAAGAAACAGCGACAAAGAACACAGCAGAGACATGGAAAGCATAGAATTGGAACAGAAAATGAAAAGTGTGAGACGCGCACTGGTTTAACACCCTTTACTCTTTTACAATCTCAATTACTTAAAACCATAATTTGACAATCATCAATACATGTTGATTCCTTAAATTCGGGTTACTTATGGAAGACAAGCGCTTTAAGTATTCCATAAAAAGCCAAATTTGTGGCATCATTTAAATTGTAAACAAACAGCTATAATGGTCATCATCAGGGTACACATAATAATATTCAACAACTAGGCACTTCAAACAGCATGTTGTCGTGCCGTTAATTGATCTGACACATTTGTGAGAGCAGCACATTTTGCTACTTGATCCATCAGCATAATGAAACAACAGAGCACAACAGCAACTAATCACACAAGTGTGATCGCTTCAAAGATCAATAGTGACACGCTCTCTCTAAATAAAGAAAGAGAATAAATGAAAAAACAAGAGGACTGTGACAGTCCTGTGCTCAGCTGACTAACTCACCCTATGACCTTGGAAAGGAGGTCAAGGTCACTGACCTATTCTGAATCTAATTTTCATAGAGGGCCATCCCCATGTCCAAGATCAAAGTCACAGTACAAATACCACTCAGGTTATCACGCGACCGGTAAAATCCATGTTAGTGGCAATGTGACTTTGAGAATGAGGTCAAGGTCACGAATGTACAGTATCAATCTTTCCTAAATAGAGGACTACGAACAAGTTCAACATCAAGGTCCTATCTTCCAGAGTCTTTAAGTTACAAAATGAAAAGTAAAATTCATGTCAGTGTCTGGGTTCCAGTGACCTTGGGAATGAGGTTAAGGTCACCCATGTACTGTCTAAGCCTGGCCTTTGCTCCGGACAACCATCATGTCCAACATCAAGGTCCAAGTTCAAATAGCTCTCAACTTGTCAGCTGAACAGAAAAAATTGAGCAAGTGGCCTTATGACCTTTGAAATGAGGTCAACGTCACTTGTGTACTGTCTAAGTCTGGCCCTTATTAAGGACAACTACCATGTGCAATATGAATATCCTACCCTTAATAGTTCTCAAATTACCCTATATACAGTGAATTTCATGCACCTCGCCTTGTGACCTTGGAAATGAGGTCAAGGTCACTCACCTACTGTACATGTATCACCGTCATAACCAGAAGTGTCCCTATGCAATTTCAAAGCAATTGGCTGAGTATATACAAGGATAAAGACTTTTGAAGATTTGGCCAAAAATGAACAAAAAAATCATTAAAAAATCCAAAAATCATTGGACTGTGACCATTTGAACAAACTTGGTAGATACCTACCCAAGGAACACCCCAGCAAGTTTGAAGTGAATCTAGTAAATGGTTTCGCAGAAGAAGTCAAAAATTGTCAATTAGCATTGCAAGCCCTAATGACTTTGCAATCTCCATTGACTTGCATGGTAATCAATAAGCTCTTTGTCATGGTACCCCTCTAACACAAGTGGAATAAGACAACTTAGGATAACAACTTGTAACAGTCATTTCAGTGTCCATGTTTTCTTGTTCATGGTACACTGCAGGCTGTTGCGCTTCCCTGCTTTGATTTCCCTGGCCAGCACCACTTGTGCTTGGCTCAGGTTCATTGTCACCTGGCGTAAGATCTCCAGGTATGTATGTTGGTACAGCAAGCTTGGCCTGTCGCAATGGCTGTGACCTGTCAGCTGTTTTTCTATATACGTCTTCGCTACTTTCTTTAAATCACCTGTATTCAGTATTGTGATTGTCCCAGATTGCTTCCGGATGGGCTGGTCTTATGTGTTGGGCATGTTCAACCCTAGTGTCTCCTGACGACTGGTGTTTTATTTTAAAATGTGCAGGGGACAGTTTTTCTACAATTCTGTCGAATGGTTTCCATGGTGACGCAAACTTAGGTGTCTTCCCTGCTAAAGCGCTCTAATCATGAAAATAAACAAGGTCAGACACCTCAAAATCCAATTTTGATGCTTTTTTGTCATAATGATGCTTTTTCGCCTCCCTTGCCCCTTTCATGTTGTTTTTCACCTGAACAAATGAATTGTGGAGGCGTTCAAGCATAGTGGGTACATACTCCTCCCCAAGATATTTGAGTTTGGGTTGGAGCAGAGTGTTCATGGGCAGTACGCGATCTCTACTATAAACTAGAAAGAATTGTGTAAATAGTGAACCTTCTGAGACAGAAGTTCTGTATGCCATGGCAGCACTTGGAACATATTTATCTCAACTTCTCTGATCCTTTTGGCTGATGCGTTTGGTAATTACATCATTTATCATCCTGTGATATAGCTCGACCTTAGCATTTCCACTAGGGTGGTATGGGACAGTTGTGACACGTGCCACATTTAGCTCATTGGTTAATACATCTATAACTGCATTGCAAAATTCTGTGCCTCTGTCACTATGTAAGATTTGCATGCATGAGTGACGTGGAATAAAATCTTCCAGTTGGATTTTAGCAACTGTCTCTGCGCATTTGTCCGGAACACAATAAGCTTCTGGATAGTTACTAAAATGGTCTATTAGTGTAATTACATAGTTGTTACCATTGAAGCTTGTTGGAAACGGGCTGCAGGTATCAATAGCTACAATTTGGAAAGGTGCATTTGGCAATGGGTCCTCTTGCATTTCGTAAGTTTTCTTAGTTTACTTACGTGAATTGTAAGTGTGGCACTTCTGAACATGAAGTAACATATCCTTGTACATGTTTTTCCAAAAGTAGCGTCTGCGCACTTTATCATATGATATGTCAATGCCCATATGTCCCTCTCTGTCATGGTACCCCTCTAACACAAGTGGAATAAGATAACTTGGGATAACAACTTGTAACCCTGTGTCAGGGTCGAAGTGTACAGCAGGAGCTATATAATACAGCACTCCTTCATCAATGGTAAATTCATAAAAGAACCTGCTTCCTTCACCTTTTTCTTCCAAGTCAGATAGAATTTTGTTGGCATATTTATCCTGCCCTTGTAATTTCTTAAGCTTTGTTTAAGGAGGCCGACTAATTATGGATTCAATAAGTTCTTCTGAATTTATTTTGTCAGCACCCCCTTGTACCCACTCCTCAGTCTGTAACATGGGATGACTGAAAGTTTTGTTTGGTTCACTGATGTTTATTGCATCAAGTTCCTTTTGTGAGTATAGTGCATTTATAACAGGGTCATGATCTTGCGGTAGTGCCTTTTCCCAGACAAAACATGCCCTAAGACATTAACTTCCTATTTGGCAAAATGACATTTTGAACCTTTCAACTTCATGTTGTGCTTACGCAACCTCTCAAACTTGTCGCAAGTGGGACACATGTGACTCAAAATCTTTTGAATAGCAGGCTCAATCATCCATGAAAGCAATTAACCATTTGTATTGTATGCCCTCAAAGACCTTGTTACGATGTGTGAAAAAAGTTAGGTGCCACACAGACCCCAATCCGTAAATAGTTGTATTCAAATAGTCCTTCGTGACAAACGAATGCTGTCTTTTCTTTGTCCTCTTCCTTTATAGGGCATTGATTGTAACCCATAAACATGTTGCCGGTGTTGATGTACTTTGCACCTTTGACTTGCATCATAACATCTTCTATATTTGGCAGTGGGTAGCTTTCCTGTAATCTATCACTAACCCAAGTTGTCCATTTGGTTTTGACACAAACAAACAAGGACTACTCCATGGGCTGCTGGACGGTCTGATAATACACTAACCTAAATGTCCATTTGGTTTGGGCACAAACAAGCAAGGACTACTCCATGGGCTGCTGGATGGTCTGATAATACCAGCATGTAACATTTTGTTTAACTGTTTTTCTAGCTCTTCTCATTGACTGTATGGCATGCGACACATTCACTGTTGTATAGGCTCATACTCTTCAGTGGGAACGGGTATTATGAAATCTGGCCCTTGTCCAAGATCTAATATGTCCTCAGCAAAAACATCACTGTACTCCCTCAACAAAGCTCCCAGCTGACTCTGTTCATGTGGAGGTAAATGATCTAAATTTACCTGTGGGGGTGGTTGTTTTTGCTCTGCCTTGCTTCCATTGGTTACTGTCACGTGCTCCTCTCCTGAAGTGTACTTTTGACTAATTATTCCATTTAAGTGATCAACTAGATTTATTTCTGCAGTGCTAAGTTGTTCTACATGTACAATTGCCATATCTGACTTGATGGTAAATGAACAGCCTGTAACATTTAACACCTCAATAGGAATGGTTCCACTTTCATCTATGTTTGCAATTATGGCTGGGGCCATAAGTCCAGGTTGGTCTAAAAAGAATGGGCAGTTGTCTAGGGGTGTTATCAAACAGGGCCCTTTGAGAGTTTTGTTTTTAACTGTTGCACTGAATGTGTTACTTGAGCCGGGAGGTATGTTTTCTTTCTTTAAGACTTCAGCCAAAGAAACTTGAGATTTTTCAGCTTTACGATGCATCAAGTGATTGTCCAATTTCAATGTCCTTCCATTAAAGTCCAGCTGAGCTTAAGCTTTTGTCAAAAAACACTGCTAAGCAAAGCTGTTCATGATATTCCTTTTATTATTTCAAAAGGAATTTCCCATGAAGTGGGTCCAACTTGACACTTTACCTGAGACACCCCTTGTGATTGTAATGGTTTCCCTGAAATGCCAACTACGTTTCCATTTGTAAATTTCCCAGGCCGCAGTGGACCCTTGTTTGGCGGTGGAATCATATTAAACAGCTCATGTGACACAATGGTTATGTCAGCCCAGTATCTACAACAGCATAAGTTGTAAAAGAACCAAACTCTATGTTTATCATGGGAGTAAATGGCTTTTCAAACCATAAAGCTAGTGAAGTGGGGCCATTTTCACCACCAGGTGAAGTTAGTTAGGCTTTGCAAGGAATTGGTGTCATTACCTCCCTGGTTTGCCTTATAACCCTGTCAGTCAGCCTGATCTCTTTGTTTCTTGCGACAATCACGGTAAAAATGTCCAGGCTTTCGGCAATAGTTACACAATTTATTGCCCGAACTATCAAACAAATTTGTTCGCTTGTTTCGTGAACTGTTTGTGTTTGCCTGTTGGCTTCCATTTGAACTGTTTACCTGCAGCACTTGCTGCAGTAATTGCTCAACATTACCTAATCTCTCTGCCACTGAATTTGTTGAAATTGGTGAGACATCCATGGGCTCTTCAACCCGATTTTCTCTCCATAAATCGAAGGACTTGTTTGTAAGCTGTTGATTTGAGGCAATTCTTACTGCCTCATCCAGTTTTTGTGGTCTTTTCTCTATGATTCTACGGGCTACCATGTCACATCTGATGCCCTCAAATAAATGCATCAATCAGCTGTTACTGTGTTAAGCTACTACTCAGATCGGCTGTTTCAAATGCTTCCTCAGCTAATTCACACAATCTTTCTGAATAACTTTGCACTGTTTTCCCACTTCTCTGCCTTAACTTGCGCATAGTTTGGAGGGTGTACTGACTGTCACTTTGATCACTGAAGCAATCTTTTGAAGAAATAATTTGCTTTTGAGTGTTTGGCAAGACATTTGAGGCTCACGTCAGCAAACTCAGCGGCTGCGCCTTTCAGGGTGTGAATCGCCAAAACTTTTCAAAGGTCTGAGTCCCCACCTAGAGTCATAGCTAATTTCTCCATCTCTCTGATCCATTGCCTTCAGCAAATGGGTCCCTGCTTCTGACCCACTGAAATTTGGGATCTGACTAGCAAACCCCTGCATATGCAGTTCATCCAGCAGTGACTAAAAGTTGTCAATTATCACTTGAATAGGCACAAAATTTGGATCCACATTGGAAAAATTACCTTTGGCCATGAAGTTAAAGCACAAGATACTGATTCTGTTTAAAAAAAAAATAGGAGTGGCTCTTGAAACCCTAAAAGCAAGTAAGTATTGTGACACAAACCATTTGTCCAAAGTTTCCAAGTTCCAGAGTTTGTGTGAAAATGTCCTGATATGTATATATTCCAATGAATATATATCCTGGTCATGGCACCAAGTATAGCCTTGTGAGTGTTCTCGTGAAATAAATGAACAAGTGCAGAAAATGTTCTGTGCTTCTTATATTGTTCCAAAATGGCAATTGTACATAGAAGCAAAATACACGGCGTATGTGTCCTGCCCAGCCCAACTCTGCCAAGAAACCCCAAGACAGGGATAGACATACAGGGGTCACATGAAGCATGCGTCCTGCGTCACAGATGCAAAAAAAAAATGAAGAAAAGACCCCTGAAATCAATAAAACATTGTCATTTTGCGTCTCTGTGGACCCATGCACAACAAACACAATGCATTTTGAATGATACAACTGCAAATATTACCCCAAACTTAGCAACTTTGCACCTTTAAAGTCCCGATGTTTTGCATCGTCCACCATGACCATGATTATGCATTATACTGGTGCAATCCTCTGGTTTTCGTCTTTGTATGTAACAAGCTCTCATATTTGCTAAGAAAAAATACTCCTGGGGTAACCCTGCAAAAATTCACTTTATTTCACCTCATTTTAAATGCGCTGAGAGCATTTTCAGGTTCCTCATTGGGTGGATTTGATCATGTGCCACTCACTGTCCAATCAAACTCGTTGTTGCCCATACATGTGCCGGTCTCATGTCCGCAATGTTGGGGAGGAAAAAGTCGTATTAAAGCGAAGATTATTGGACAAAGATGTTAAATTTTCACATCATATTTTCACCAAAAAGACTTCCATCGAACAAATCTAGATACAGATAAAGAAACGAGTGAAAATTCCTTAAAGAAGGCAAGGAAAATATACAGATTAGTCACCGCACGGTCACACGTGGACGAAGCCAAGATTTGCGTAAACAGGATGGGATCATGTGTTGATGATTGCTGCCTCCTATGTGTCACGTCGTTGTTGGTGATTTTTAACAAAATTTTGTTGTTTAGATTTTATTAAATTGTTTGCATAGAACAAATCTGGAGGAATGAAATTCATGATCGCAGGCCGAAAAAATATACGTACAACATAGCAGAAAACTATGCCTGTGACTGGCAGGCTGTGCACACTCGCTGGTGTTGCTTAGTAAAATAAAAAAGTGACCGCACTTAAGATCAAACTCTTGACACTTCCTACGGCATAAAATTTTTCAGATAAATTGAAATAGAAAGTGTACAGAAATACAAATCATGTAATTTCTGACCATGCCATCACGTGGAATGAATTGCAAAAATTCAAAGCCCAGGCGTGTTCAATATGCATGCCGCTTGTTGTGCAAGAGAGTAAAAAACTGCCCGATGGCACACGGTGTGCCAAATCAGATACTGGCACAGTGGCAGTGTGCTAGGGGTTAAGACCAATTCACAAACCATATTTTGGTAGACTAGGGACGTGTAGACTTAGTCTTAATAGCAGGTCCCTGGATAGACTGAATCAATCCTTGGGACAATCAACAAACTTTCAGGCATCAAACTCTTTTACATTGGCACATTGGTAACTTTTTATTCAATCTTAATTATAATCATCATTTGCCTGCAATAGCATATAGACCATATGTTATGTTTGTTTCTAGGCTTAAGTTACCTGCATGTTTTATCTTTGTATCATTTTTGGTAAACTCACGTATCACTGTATGTTGATCATACCAAATAAAATCAATCGATCAAATCACACCAAATGAAGTCTAGTTTGCACAATTTCAGACTGGACCCGTCGATTCAGTCCATGGACTCACTACTTTTCCTGAAACAGAAGAAAGATGGGTCCAACGGACCCACACTGAAAAATCTTTAATGTGACCCCTGGACATAGGATGCAAAAGTAACACCAGAGGTACCGATCATTAAGCTCATGGAAAAAGGCCATGTAAGGAAAAAGAATCAAGGGATGAGAATCACGTAGAAAGGACTGAGATTGACGCAGATAGCAAGTTGAAGTAGTTTCTAAATATATTACTTCTAAACTGGTTCAAACAAGATTTGAGGCTCCCAAAATAGAGAATTTTTTGGGGTGGGGTCAAAACCCCAGATGCATGCCTTCATATATTGATATATGTTGCACAAACTTTCACGGTTGTACCTAAAATGCCTTTGGAAATATGTGCGACACAAATGTGACAATTTTAATGTCAGACTTACGGACGGAAAAGGGCATAAAGATTGGAACAAATGATTTGCAGCATTTTCTTCAAACACAAAATTATCGATTCACTGAACAATCAGTCCCTTTACAAGTTGAAATGTTGTTTGTAACATGTTTCCCAAGAAATGCAAAATAAACTAGAAAATTTGATTTGCTTGTTAACAAATCAGTCTGGGTGCCTGGAGAAACGGCAATGCAATGTATGCAGCTGTGACATAAGCTCCAAATGTGTAATGGCATGTTAACAGTATGGCCAAGTTGGTGAAAAGTGTTGAAGAATGATATAGGTAGACATGTCTAGCTTTGACCTTTCAAGGTCACTCTAGATCAAAAAGACATCACCAGATGAAAGCTTGTATGTCATTTCCTACTCATGTTGAATAGTAACTATGGCCCAAAGTGCACCGTTTTCCACATACAGAGATTCTAATGCTGTGTGGCCTTGCTTTGACCTTTCAAGGTCACTGAAGGTCAAAAAAGAGAGCAGCACATGAAAGCCTATAAATCATTTCCTATTCATGTTTCATAGTAACTATGGCCCTAAAGTGCACCATTTTGTATATAGACAGATTCATGGTGTGTGACCTTGATTTGACCTTTCAAAGTCACTCACGGTCAAAAAAGTCAGCACCAGGTAAAAGCCCATATGCTATATCCTATTCATGTTTAATAGTATCTGTGGCCCAAAAATGCACAGTTTTCGAGATACAAGCTTTTTTTCTTCGTATTTTCTTTTTTGGTCTTTTTTGTTTACGAGATACAAGCTTTTATCACTTATAAATGCTCTCACTCATAGCCAGAAAATATGACAGATTTGAATTGTCCAGTGTCTCAAATTTGCATGTTTATAGTAACAGGCTCAACAATATGTCTATGTGATAGGCCATCCTAAGAAACATATATTTGCCATTTTAAAACATGTTACTGTCTCCAATAGTTTTGAAGATATTAAAGATTTAAGTTTTGGGTATAAAACTAATTTGCATAAATGTAAATGTCATTTACTTCAGCTGATGCCTCACTGGATGCACCTATGGGATAGTCCTATGTATTGAAGTTGGAATGGCATCTCTGTCTATACTAATTTTGAAGATATTCATGACTGAAATTTTGTTAATAGTTTTGAAAATATTCAAGATTGAAATTCTGTGTATTCTCCTAATTTGCATAAATTTAAATGTTACAACTTTGGCTCATGGTTCATTCGATGCATCTATAGCACAAATCTATCTATTGAAGTTGGAATGGCATCTCTATTTATAATAATTTTGAAGATATTCAAGATTTAAATTATGTGTATTTACTTAATTTGCATAAATTCAAATCCTACAATTTCTGTTCATGGTTCATTGGATGGGCCTATAGCTGAAACCTATATATTGAATTGGAATAGCATCTCTATCTATAAGAGTTTTGAAGATATTCAAGATCTAAATTTCCAAAGTGCCTTAATTTGCATAATTTAAAATTTTACAACTTTTGTTTACTGTCCATTAGATTGACAGATGTCACAAATCTATATGCTGAACTTCGAATTTTGTATCTTTCTATAACAGTTTTGAAGATACGGAGCTTTTAAAAGTTTAATTGCCCCTAATTAGCGTAATTTTGACCATCATGACTATTCCAAAAACAAAGACAACTTCCCTACTATATGTATACCATGCCAAGTTGAAACAGTGTAGCTTGCATGGTGTCAGAGAAAAGATCTCGACAAATTTGACGGAAAAAAGAGAGAGAGAGAGAGAGAGAGAGAGAGAGAGAGAGAGAGAGAGAGAGAGAGAGAGAGAGAGAGAGAGAGAGAGAGAGAGAGAGAGAGAGAGAGAGAGAGAGAGAAATAAAACAATATGTCTGGGTTGGTTCCCATACATAGAGATCCCCCCTCCCCATTATTTCCTATACATATGGCAATGATATTGGACAAAGTATCATGAACACTATATTAGTATAAAATGTATAATATACTGAACATGGGCTCTCGAAGTCTCCATCCTTATGCAACAATCTCGATATCAAATAAATATATGTATCTTTATTTTTGTACTCGTTGTACACAGTTCAAACAGGTTGTAACTTAAGCAATAGAAAAAGTAAATAAACTTAGCTCATATATAAATACTCTATCAGGTCATCAATTTCAGTGCAAGTGCAAGAATACCAAACAATCTATGATCATTTGCACGCGGACTGACGTGGATACCTGGAAAAGCGAATCACTGGCAGACAGAGTTATAGTACGGAATACAACAAAAGCCTCATCATACTGTTGTCCCACAAGAAATTTTTGGCTTCCATTACCCTTGAGGTTATCCCAGCTAATCAAAATTGTGCCTGTATGTCTGACAATAAATATTCCAATTTTGTTGATATATATCACAAACACATATTTAACGGTAATTTTAGAATTGATGAAAAAAGATACAAAATTTCAAAATGTCCTACGTTGAACATTGACAGTATTTTTTCAGGATACCTGTAATGCATTTGATTCCTAATGTATGAAATGGGCCAAAACAAAAAAAAAAAAAAAAAAAGGAAAACTAAGGCTTCAGTAACTTGAAGGATGGTTATCAAACTTGAAAAGAGTCTTTAGAAATAGAGTTTATCGTTACAAACCCCACATTAAGAATTTTAATATGGCAATTTAAAGCAGCGTAAAGTTTTAAAAGCAGTTCATTGATGAGGCAGGTAAGAATTTTGGGATCATCTGCAAAAAATATTATCTTGATGTTTTAAAAAATGAACTTGGCATAAACAATATTTCAGATATTAGAGGAAATGACGTATATTAATTACACAAACAACCCATTGATAATTTGGTAGATACACATAAAGATTAGATGAAAATGAATTTTTAATATCAAAATTTCTGAACAGGACTCCTCTTTTCCACTTTTGTTATGGAAACCCAAATTACATAAAAAACCCTACTAATCTAGATTCATAGCTAGTGCTTCAAAATCTACAAAAGAACTCTAGCAATTTAGGAATCATCATAGTAAATACTGTAATGCAATTTCTAAAAACTGTGAAATTAATTGGTTTTCGAGTATTAGCAATTCCTCTGAGCTCTTGTCTATCTAAAATCGGATATTTAAAAACAAAATAACCATCAGATGTTTTGATTTTTCAACACTGTACACAAATCTACCCATAGATAAAGTCAAAACTACTCTTTCAGAATTATTCACCTAAATGTTTAAATATAATGGTAAACCACACATAAATATTAATTCATATTTAAAGAAATCATATTGGTCACATAACAAATACTCAAAAAGTAAAGTTAAATCTTACACTGTTGAAACTTTGATACATGCTATAAAATTGCTTTTGGATAATACTTTTGTTCAATGGAGACTATTGGTTTTTAGCTCTGCTGACCAAAGGTGGCAGAGCATATAGCATGACTCATGTCCATCCATAAACTTTTGTTTTTTGAGCACGATAACTTCAAAAGTTTTGATGTTAGCCCAATAGAACTTTCAGGACTTATAGGGTGTATGAAAATCTAGATTTCTTTTTATATTGGTGGCGCCACCTACAATATTATGTAATGTAGGGGTCAAAATGTGAAAATCTTGTGAACACTCTAGCATCTGTAACTTGTAATGGATCATCACCAAATTTGGTGGGGTTGTGCGGGGGGTCACAGTCTTAGTTACTTGTGGCGCACCTATAATTTGATAGAAATTATGAACCAAAACAATGTGTTTTAAGATATAAAATTCCATATTTCCAAAAGTAATCAGATTAGTCTCGTCAAATTCATAGGATATATAGTCCATGTCCAATGCTAGAATGTTATTCTATATCAGTGACCTTGACCTATTTTTGTGAGTTCATCGTGCATATAAAGTTGAAAAGGTGATTTTGTTATAGCAGGGCCTGGCTGTGACATCAATGGCAAAGAGAGTTGAGCCTCCAGATCAAAACTGAACTTGATTACATAATACATAAAACTGTACTTGGTAACCTACTTTTTGGGTCACTGTGACCAAGTAATAATGGAGTTTGGCACTTGTCCAAATTTATAGTTTTCCTTTAATAACTTGAAAAATTATTATCTGATTTGAACAAACAGACTACATATGGGAAGCTGGATGTTGGGCACATATTTTGAACACTAACAATTTTTTAATCCGAGTTGGAAGGTCAAAGTGAAATGGCCAGTTTGAATATAAGGGTCATCTCGTGAATGCTCTGCACCCCACAATTTTTGAGATAAGCCCATGTAACATTTAGGATATATAAAGTGTTTAAAAATCCTTGTCCACATCATTATTGGTGGTGCCACCTATGGTAGATTGTAATATACAGGTCAAAATGTGAAAATCTTGTGACCGCAATACCATGCACAGTTCTCAACCTAGCCCAATATAATAACCTTCAGGATGTATAGGGTATATAAAATTCCAGGTTCATTTCGATATTGGTGGCGCCACCTACAATATTATGCAATGTAGGGGTCACAATATGAAAATCTTGTGAACACTCTAGCATCTTCGATTTTTGGCAGATCTTCACCAAATTTGGTGCGTTTGTGGGGGAGGTCAAAGTCTAAGTTGCAAGGGATACTAGTGGTACCACTAAATCATGAGCCAAAATGTGCTTTAAGATATAAAATTCCATATCTTGAAAAGTAATTGGACTAGACTTGCCAAATTTATAGGATATTTTATAGACAATGTCCTAAGCTAAAATTTTGTATAATATCAGTGACCTTGACTATTTTTAATCTTGATATTCCGGCCCAAGGTCACTGAGGACATAAAGTTAAGGACTCACTCGTTGTGGTCTTGGAATATGCAACAATATCCATCACAGGAATTGCACAAATAAGCTATAATTACATGTGGAGCCCAGTGTCATCTGGTGGTCAAAAAAGACACTAAAATCACATAAGCTTTATATGTTCAGAAGCCACTTAAGGACTCGGAACTTTGAAATGAACAGGTGCAATATAGCCACAGAGCCAGTAGAGCATTAGGCCCATGGGCCTCTTCTTCAACAAATAAAATGCATTTCAATGGGTAGCAACTGCTCCATGTTACTTGCTGATTTATATTTAACCTTGCTTGAATATATGTAGAGGGGATACATTGATGAAAATAACTTTTGAATGGCTACAAAATGATCAAACAATGCAAGATATATTGCTGACATTGAGATACAGGCAGGCTGTCCTTTATCTTTTGTGAGATTATACACGAAAAAAATCTACAAAATTGATATTTTGATTGTCACAGGGATTGGTGGAATGTATTAGTAGTACATATATCAAGAAAACACAACTAACATGTCCAAGCTAGCACAATATATGTTGGTGTTTATCTGGGCTAACCCTACCAGATGTCTCCAAAGAGAGGCTAGTCTAAGAATGAGGCTTGCAAACCGTCAGATGTGGCAGGAACCCAGCATGTGTGGAAAAGACTCTTGCATCTACAGTGGTACCTGTTGTATATGGCCACCCCTTCTGCCAAGAAAAAGTGGCCACATACAGCAGGTGACCTGTCACCACAGGTGAATTTACAAAGAAATTGAGTCCTATGTCCGAGCCTCGTGACCACAAAAAGCAATGTGGCTGATCACGGCAGTGGTTGCATACAGTGTTGGGAGACCTCCAGCACGGCCATCTTCTTATTTTCTACAATTTGGTGCATACTTTTAAGTGTTTAGTTAGCCATCCTTTATAGCCAAATGCTTTCCCACATTCCATTGCTGGGCATACGTAAGATTTCAGACCTATGGTGGATTGTTGGTCATGAGTGAGATAATGTTTCTTTAAAGTTGTACCATTATTGAATGTCTTGTTACATTTGAGACAGATCAGGGGTCGCTCCTCTGTGTGGGTGTGAGAATGGGATTGCAGGTTACTCTGACTTGTGAAACATTTACCACACTGTCTACAAGTCAAAGGTCTTTGATTTTGTTTTCCTGTCTTGTGAACTGCAACAGAATGATGCCTAAGGTTTCCACTAGATCGAAATTTCTGTCCACAATCTTGACAGGAGTAGGGCTTTTCTCCTGTGTGACATCGCAAGTGATAATCATAGGCAGCTTTCAAAAGAAACACTTTGCTGCAATTTGGACATTTATACTGTTTCTCCATAGTATGTTTGTTATAATGTGACCGCAAGCTGTCGCTGCCTTTGAATGCCTTTCCACACTCCTGGCATACATAAGGCTTTGTATCTGAATGCGTGATTTGGTGTCTTTTTAATTTACTCTTCTGCTTGAAAGTCTGTCCACATTCTGCACAGGCAAATGGCCTTTCTGATGAGTGAACGAGCATATGAGCTTCCAAGGCACGTTTGTCAAAAAATCCTTTGCAACACTCTGGACAGAAAAATCTATCCTCTGCCCTCTGTGAACGGTGTCGTCTGCGATGAGAGATGAGACTTGGGTGACTTCCAAATTTTTTACCACACTCTTTGCATTCATATGGAGTTTCTCCTGTGTGACTACGTGTGTGAGACAAAAGACTTGCAACATGTTTAAATGCCTTCCCACATTCTGCACATGCATAGGGTTTCTCTGTTGAATGCACACTTGTATGACAGTTCAACTGGGCTTTAGTGTGGAAAGATTTCCCACACTCTGAGCAAGTAAAGGGTTTAACATCAGCATGGAATAGTGAGTGACTTTTCAGTTGTGTTTGAGTGTGAAAGGTTTTGGCACAGAGTGTGCAAGCAAATTGCCCTTCTGGTTTGTGCAGGTGGACATTTCTTATGTGTCTATTCAGATCACTTTTACTGGTGAAACATTTCCCACATTGCCCACACTCAACTTGCTTTCTCTCACCTGTGTGCATTTGAGAATGTCTACGTAAGTTACTTTTGCAAGAGAAGGCACGTCCACACTCAAGACAAGGGTACGGCTGTTCCCCAGTGTGAGAACGAAGATGGACAGTCAACTCCCGATTGATGACAAAGCTTTTACCACATTCGCTACAAGAAAAAGGTTTCTCACCAATATGACGGCGAATATGCTGGTCAAAATGAGTTTTTGCATGGAATGCCTTGTTGCAATATGTGCATAAATATGGTTTTACTTCTCTGTGAACCCTCAACACATGGGTTTTCAGTGAGTATCTAAAAGCAAAACTTTTATTGCATTCCTTGCATTCAAAAGGGGTCTTACCAGAATGAGTGTTCATATGATCAATGAGAAAAACCAAGTCTACGTAGCCTTTCCCACATTGTTTACATATATGGGGCTTTTTGTCTTGATGAGTCAGTAAATGTTTGGTCAAGGAGCTTTTGATGGGGTATGCTTTGCCACAGTCTTCACACACAAATGGTTTTTCACCTGTGTGGACAGTGAAATGTAGAGCTAATTTTTCTTTGGTTTGGTAACTTTTTCCACATTTGCATTTATGTGGGCCTTCAGGAGTTTGGCCTCCAGAAGAACCATTTTGCTGTTGTTTCCAGGATCCTTTCTGTTTTTTCATTTCGGAGCTTTTTGAACACATGATATGATCTACATTATTCCCTCCAGAGGACGCATCATTCCATCCTACAGGTAAAACAGCAACTTCCAGCAATTCCTTTACATCCTTCTTTGGAACAATTGCACCATAGTTTGTGCCAGTCATGCTTACGGTGGTGTCATAATTTGGTGCGGACGGCCATTTATCAACACATTTCAGCTCATGAAGAGGGAAGTCAGCAGCTTTTCCATCATCTCCCTTACTTTTATTTTCAGGTTTTAAACTCTGCTGCTTCTGCTCCATGTCCATTCAACCAAGTGCAGTCTACTAAATTTTCATAATGGTTCCTGTCAACCTTGCAGCCTGTTGCATATAGGTGTTAATAAAATGATCCTTCATATTCATTGTTATGAAATTTCTCATGTTTCGGTGAATCAATCTAAGTTTTACTGCATTGTTTCCAAAAATTATGTAGAACAATCATTACAGTTTATTGCAAGTCATAACACCAACTTCCATCAGTTATTTTGTTTACAGAGCTGAGTATATACATCCAAATCAAGTAATCCAGGTCATGTTTGACTCATGACACATGTCTACAATCACTGTTTCACTGAATCATATAGAGAATCTGAGCATTGTAGACACATATCCTTCTGGCCATTGGTGGCAAGTGGAGTCTGAAAGAGAACAAAATCATTTTCAAGTGCAGGTATACACATATTATAAACAAATGTCTATTCTTTATTTCTAATTTCAGAAGCATAGTTTCATACTTTTGACTCTCCTTAAAGAATGAGGATGGTTGCTGTGAAAGATTTGCATGCTCCAATTTTCTTCAGCACTTAACACGGTTAACCACAATTAATACTCAGGGAGAAAACATTGAAAAAATTGTCGTAAAAGACCCCCAAAAGCAGACATTCTGACAATATTGTAATTCTTATGGAGTTATATTTCATAAATACGTAAACAGCTGTATAGATACATATGAAAAATGGAACTTGACCATAATTTGTTTGTCTTTCTTAAGACCCTTTCTCAGTTAGTTCATTAACAAAATACATGTAGCTAATGAATATTTCTGCATGCAAATACATTTTGGTGCAAAGAGTGATAAAATTGCCAAACTTGGTGGAAGTATACTGTTTCAAGGTAGATGCTCTGAAAATCACCCGTTCCTTTCATGGAATTCTCCCGTTCCAGTTTCTTCTGATGCTTTTATTTTCAAATATACTTTTTTCTCAAAAACCACCAGTTGGACCAGCTGAAACATTTACCAGATATCCTCCCTAAAAATTTGCACATCATGTGGTGATGTTTTCATTTAAAACTACTTTCTTTTGGTTTTTTTACCCAAGTCTGCAAAAGTCACCCTGGCACTCTTGTAGATTCTATGGATGGGAGGTTTGTGTCACAAATCAGCCATTCATCCCTTTAAACAGCTCTGACTTCAAGCCCTACCTGCTTTATGTAGTTACTGCTGTAACTTTTTGTGGTAACAGAGGTGTCAGTTTCTTTGTATATTGCCTGCAGTGGGAAGTCACCTACAGCATGTAGGCACTTTGTTTAACAAAAGAGATTGACACATACAGCAGGTACTTTGCATGGCTGATTGTCAACCACAGGCAACCGTACCTTCAGTAATACTGCATAATACTCATTCGGTCTGTATTCAAAATGCTGACCTGGACTCTATTCAAAAGTGAACCATTAAAAGGCAAACTTTCTAAACAACACACTGTTTAAAATCAATCAACTATTTATACTGCTCTGAAATATTGATACCCCAACTTGCAAAGGTCTGAAAATAGAGTCCTGAACAAAATAGATTTATTCCCCCATGGTCTGAACAACACACTGTTTAGCTTTAAAATCTATACCATAGTACAGTAAAACATCTCTAACCGAACACCTCCGCATGCTGAACACCTCTCAAAACTGAACACCATTTCTCTGTCCCAAATACATACATTCAATGCTATCAAACTTCCCTATGAATACCGAGCACCTCACTATATTTCATGTTCGGAACGAGCGGGACTCGAACCTGCAACCTTTGGCACCAGTCGCCTAGCTGAATATTGAACTCTTCTTTCCGGTCCCAAGGGTGTTCGGTATAGGGAGGTTTCACTGTACATGTACATATACTATGGTATAGATTTTTGTTCTATAGGAGCTACGTCAAGTTGGATGTTGCCTGTGCAAACTTGCTGACACATTCAGGCTGATGACACTCAAAAGTTTCACACATCGATTTCTGTAAGAGCTTTGTGGAGTTGAATGTTGTGTATGACAGTGCATATGGTGAGCCTACTAGTTGATATTAGTAGAGATTGTCATGTAAATGTTTTTATGTTTCTGTAAATAGTGAAACTCAATACATGTATATCAATGTACATGTTTCACTTGTTGTGGCCATTTTGTGCCCCAGATTTACAAAGCATGGGAATCTGGTGTTGATGTAGTAATTTTTACTTTATAGTATAAAAGAGTTTAGCATAAAATTTAAATGTCATGTTAAGATTATGTAAATTAGGGGCAATTAAAATTTGAAGAGCTCTGCATCTTCCAACCTATTATAGATAGACAGAAAATTTAAAGTAGTACATACAGGTTTGTAACGCCTGTCAATCTTATGGGCAGTGAATAAAAACTGTAGCATTTGAAATTATGCTAATTAGCACACTTGAAACATTCAAAAGTTGAATATCTCCAAAACCATTATAAATATAGGTGTCCGTCCAACTTCCATTTGTAGGCTTGTGACATAGCCGCATCCAATAAAACGTAAACGAAAGTTGCAGCATTCTAATTCATGCAAATTAGGTGAATACACAAAATGTGTTCAATTACTTGAAAACTCTAATAAATTGAGGTGTCACTCAAACTTCAGTTGATAGATTTGTAGGATAGTTGCAGCCAGTGAACCATGAATTAAAATTGCAACAGTTTGATTTATGCAAATTAGGAAAATGCACAAAATCTAAATCTTTGAATAGCTTCAAAACTATAACAGATTTCAAAAGGTTCCTTTCCAACTTCAATTTATAGATTTTTGACATAGCCACATAAAAAATATTGTTGCAGGAGTTACAAATATTGAACAGGAAATCTTTACTAAGCACACAGACTGATTTGCTGACAAGCAAATCAAACTTTTCAAGTTTGACCTGTATTTTATCTGTTGTTTTGTAATTAATCAGGGACCTATAGGCCTTCATATTTTAGGGCAAGATGTCATTGCTAGGCTGATGGCATTCCCTAGGATTTGAGCAGCTTGCATTATGTAGACTATGATACAAGAAGTAGGACTAACAAACTTTTTGTACAGTATATTGAAACAGACCAGTATTTTATCTGTTGTAATATGTATTGTAATTTATCATGTTTATCAGGGACCAACAGGCCTTCATATTCTAGGGCAAGATGTCATAGCTAGGCTGACCGCGTTCCCTGGGATTTAAACAGTGTGCATTGGGTCTGATAGATGAGGTATGACCGATCAAGTTCTTGTTTATTATTTTGTCTTTTGTATTGTTAGCTCAGCTGGCTTGTCAGTCAGCTGAGCTTACAGGATGGTCCTCGTCCGTTCACAATTCACATTTTCGACTTCTCCAAAACTGTCAGCCTGATTTACTTCAAACTTGGTGGAGATGTACCTTGCCAGGGTCTCTACCAAGTCTGTTCAAATGGTCACACTCCAGTTTTGGATATTTTATGAATTTCTTTATGAATTTCTTTACTTTTTGGGGCAAGTCTTGAAAAATCTTCTCTGGAACCGCTTACCCAATTGCTTTGATATTACACAGGAACACTCCTAGGGACTCCTAGTTCCTAATTTATTCACTGGGTGGCGCTGCAATTTTTTTCTAATTTTTTATTATTTTTTGTGTGTTTTTGCTATTTTCGACATCTTGTCCAGAACTGTCACTCAGATTAAGCTGAAACATTATGGATATGTTGCATGTGGAAGGGTCAAACAAAGTTTTTCACTGGGTAGCACTGCTATGGATTCCTCATTTTCAAGAATTTTTTCAATTCGGGTTTTTATCGGTAAATGTACCTTTCATATTGATGTAACAATGATACTTTATATTTTTAGTATTTCATAATTTTCTGTTCTCAAGTTCAACTTTTACATTTCTGTTTTAATTTTCTACTTTTTAATTGCATTGTATTTGCACTGGATGAACCTTTACAGGACATCCATAACATTGGTAACCAGGACACACCTGTTGTGCCACACATGCATGAGTAATCTCATTTTGTAGTCATGTTATCATCTTGCTTTTAACTGTTTGTACTATTCTGTCTGGTGATCTCTCCTCACATTTTACTGTTGCTATTTGCTTAACTGGAAATTCTTGGTTGATCGTTTTCATTTTTCATTACCCTTTAGATGCTACCTGCAAAAACACATATGTTATACATTATATTGTACCATGTATTCAAAATAGCCACTTTAAAAAAGACTGTAAAATCATTAAGTAACTTTCAAAGTAAGTCCAGAGCGTTTTTTTTTTTAATTATTATTTTTTAACAGGCCATCTGTTATTTACAGGACAATGGCATATCATTGGAGGGAGGCAGTGATATTATTATCGGTACAATCCGGTGTTTATCATACCCGATATCCCAACAAGGATGGGCGGCTGGTTCAATGACAATGCTATTTTAGGGTGCTTGTAAAGATTCTCTTACACAACAATCAATATGCATAAAAACTGCAACATACTATATAATTTTGGAAAGATTACAAACAACTGATTTGTTTTTCCCACTGTCTGTGTGTTTGTTGTCCCATGTTTATACAGCAATCGTACCAAGTGCCGTGCTCTTTTCAAAGAACCTTAAGAAACTTGGAAGTTGGATTCAACTTTTTTGTTTTCTGATGTAAAGACATTACATTTGTGTCAAACTGTTTGTAACAATGTAAACTGAAAAAGCGTGTCCCAAATTTTCAATAACAAGTGCAGTTTTGGTATGAGAATGAATGAGTCCAAGTCTGGTCCCTTTGGCTTTGATGCATCAAGTAAGTGTCATTGATGACGATGTGACTCCAATTTCCAAACGTGAATAGCGCTGCCGTAATAACAAAACACAAATCACACAAAATGAGACACGCTTTATCAGTTTACATTGTTGGGAGAAAAGGAATCAGTAGTTCGTTAGCTTTCCAAAAATGTATAGTTTCTGGCAGTTTTTTTGCATATTGATTGTTTTGTGAGATAATTTTTACAAGTGCACTCAAAATAGCAGCGAACCAGATACTCAACCTGTTCATATGGATGTAATTATAGTAATAGACCCTTCCATCCGCTCTCCACTGTGCCGTTTGGCGTGGGTCACCGTCCGAATTCAGCAAGAAAAATGCAGTGTGCAAAATAATCCTGTGCCAGCTTTGTTGTACAAGATCAAATACGCTATCTCTCGTCTTCATATCCTTACCGTATGAACTTTACCTCACAATCGGCGAAGGTGGTTTTGCACAATATGCACACACAAGCGCAAGCGTCCCTCATTCACTCACTGTCACCCAGGCGCATGCCCCTCACCCGACTGTCTCAACGGCGTCATCTGGTGGCTGAGTAAACATTCACCTCTCTTAGTTAAGGTGTGTGTGTGTGTGTGTGTGTGTGTGTCAACACACACTTTTCTTTCTTTCTTTTTATGTCTATTTGCCAACACAGACATACTGTTTTTCTAGGAATTCTTTCTTTCTTTCTTTCTTTACCAGCAAATTTGTCCGACACTTTTCTCGGACACAAAAATACATAGAAACTCCAAACTTGCCATGATTATACCTCCATACAAGGAGTTTGACCGTTTTGTACAGAGGAATGAAGATGTTTGAAATTATGCAAATTAAGGGCATTTGAAATTTTAAATCTTGAATATCTTCAAAAGTAGAATAAATAGAGATGTCATTCCAACGTCTACTAGGGGCTTATTGGCCAGTACGCATCAAATTTAAAACAAAAGTTGTAGCAATTTGAATTATGCTAATTAGCAGCATTTAAAATATTAAATCTTAAATAGCTTCAAAACTATTATAGATAGAGATGTGATTTCAACTTCTACTAGGGGGGTTATTGACCATTGCGCACGTAATGAATCTGAAACAAAAGTTGTCTCAATTTTAATTATGTTAATTAGCAGCGTTGGAAATTTTAAAACTTGAATATTTTCAAAACTATTATAGATAGAGATGTCATTTTTAACTTCTACTAGGGGGTTATTGACCATTGCGCATGTAATGAATCTAAAGCAACAGTTGTAGCCATTTAAATTATTCTAATTAGTAGCATATGAAATTTTCATTCTTGAATATCTTCAAAACTATTATAGATAGAGATGTCATTTCAACTTCTACTAGAGGGTTGTTGACCATTGCGCATGTAATGAATCTAAAACAAAAGTTGTAGCAATTTAAATTATAAACAGATGGAGATGTCATTTCAACTTGTACTAGGGGGCTATTGATCATTGCGCACCTAATGAATTAAAAATAAAAGTTGTAGCAATAAGAAAGTATGCTAAGTAGCACCATTAGAAATTTTAAATAGTGAATAACTTCAAAGCTATATTAGATAGAGATAGTATCCTAGCTTCTATTTCTGTGTTATGGAATAGTTGTACGTTGCCATACCAATATGCTTTGAAGACACACAAACTGATTTGCTATGCAGCAAATCATCTTTCCTAGTCTTAGTCTTATTTTTGAACATCTATGAAATCTGTCACAAAGCGAGACTTTTGATTGCAAATATAAAGCCATCTTCCTACATGGAGAGATGATAGTATCATGACAATAACCCGTTTATAAGTAGACATCAAAAACATGTGAATGATAGGAATATGAACACACGACATTTTGTAGTTTACTGTTCCTAGATTAGACTTAGACTAGAGATCTTTATTGAGATCTTTATTGGCATGAACATAACGTCATAAGCCTAATATAACAAGTGTCTGCAAAACTGCCAGACGACTGTACCACTGGATGGTACTGTACAGTGGCGTTATCCAGGATTTGTTAAAAGGAAGTGGGGGTTGGAGGGCGTGAAGTGACAATCTGAATATCAAAGTGAGTGACATCGAGAAAGGCGCGCGCCACTTGGTGGGGGGGGTGTGCTTTCCCGTCCAAGCTTCCACCCTCCACCCCCCACCCCGTTTTGCAAAAAGTAAGTAAGATGCTGCATTCTGGTGCATATTAAGGGTGAAACATATGATTTTGCTAACTTGCAGACATAGACTGGTGTCACATGGTAGTGGTATACCTGGTGTGATGTCTCTATCGTGATGCCTGATGTCTATGCCTACATTTTAGTAGGCCCACATATGCAAGCAGTGTGGTTTACCCACAACCCGGGCCCAATCTAAATCCGCTACTGAAATGACCACATTGTATATAACTATACATTAACATTTTCCCTGTCACTGACCAGATTTTCTGAGACTTACACGCTACAAATGCAAGCAGTGTGGTTGGCCCCGAACCCCCATCTGAAGCCTAGAGCTACCGTTACTCCTTTTTAGCCTCACAGGCTTTGGCAGTGTTATGTTTGATCAAATATAAAGTCTCTAAACAATATTGCAGTTGGATTTCATAAAATGTTTAGGCCCTATATTCATTTTTTTTTTTTTTACATTATTACTGCTTCACTGGCGACTAAGTAAGCATGCTGATATTTCTGGTTCGCCCCCTCATGACATGACCCTCACCAGCAAAATAGCATTGGATCAACATTTAGGCTTACTTATATTGCCAGCTTTATAGGCCGAAGTTTAACATTAACTCTTTCACTGCAAAGTTTTGGACTGAGCCAACAGCTTTGTTCGGCACACTTTGGGCGAAACACACAAAGAGTATAATATATGCAGTATTTTCCCTGCAGAACAAAATCAATGATTCATTGACCCAGTGAGTTCCCACGTAGGCTAGCCTAGATTATGTCATTGCATTGGACAGGCTACAGGTAAGGTGACACGGCCTACATCGAAGATTCATTCTTCTCTTCTCCGAGACAAGTATGTATGTATGTATGTATGTATGTATGTATGTATGTATGTATGATTGTATGTATGTATGTATGAATGAATGTATGTATGTATGTATGTATGTATGTATGTATGTATGTATGTATATTAAACATAAGTTTCCACAGATATTGTAAGCCTATTCAATTTACAATGGAAGCCCTAAAACTTTGTCAATATGTAGATATGAGTATCTAAACATTACCCCTGGGGTGGGCATAATGAAACAATTGACCATCGCTGATTTCTAAATACCTTTTTTTTGCGATCAGATTTCACAAATTATAGTGTGAAGCACACGATCGAGGGATTATCCATTGAATTGACATCATTGTGGATAGCAGTGCAGAAACATAGCTCTATGGAACCCAATCGAACGTTTACGTCTGACACTGTCCCACTCTTCCTAGACCTTCCTACCTCTTCAAAGTGCCGACAGCGACCTCAGTCGAACTGCAGAAAAGGAACTGCTCTGAATTGAAGAAAAAAGGATGCTAGATTCATATTCAGTGTAAAGAGACCTTTCGTTCAAGTACCAGCATGCCTATGGAATAAATTACTAAAAAATAATGAAGCCTGTAATCATCAAGCCACTGATACTCATTGTAAATCAGTCACTTTCCACTTGCATCTTTCCAGATAATTTTAAAATGGCAAATGTTACCCGCTTTATAAAAAAAGATGGCGCAAGTTTGTTTTAAAACTACATACCAATTTCTATACAGCCCAGCTTTTTTGAAGTCTTTGAGAAAATGAAGTTCCATCAACTTCATGAATAGCCTATTTCAAAACAAAAAAAGTATACTCTAATCCTCAACATGGCTTCAGTGAATTGCATCCACTGAAATTGCCTGCCTTGAATTAGTGGACAGACTGCTAATAGATATAGATGAAAGTGATATTCCAATATGTATATTTATGGGTCTGTCCAAAGCGTTTGATACTCTTGATCACAATATTCTACTTAAAACGCTAAAATATTATGGTATAACAGGCACAGCTTTACAGTTATTCAAAATTATTTAACTAATCGAAAACAATATAGGCCTTCTTTCTTCTTTTGCTGTAAACTCAGCTGACTGACTAATCAGGAGAACCAAAAAGTGATAGGCCTACCAGGTTTCTTTTTATTTTTGGCAGAAGTAATAAAATTTGGATTTTGAGTGACCAGGCCTATACATTTTTGAGACACTATAGTCTGTAGTTAATGAAGAATATTTCAAAGGTTGAGATGACCGGTTTAAAACCACCAGTTACCTTTCATGGGTGAGTGCCTGTCTCAAGTCAGGAGTGAAATTTGTTTCTTCACATCAGTATTGGAAGATGGATGTTGATAGCTTGGTAACTTTGGAATCTCTTTGTTGTCATTGTTGGGTTTGAAATGTATGAATATGGGTCATGTTTTTGTAAACTATATGTAGATTTTGACGGTATCAGTTCTTATTTGGAGGGCATCACAACATGCGTGCCTTAAGGGTCTATCCTTGGCCCACTGTTATTCATAATTTATATAAATGATCTATCTTATGTGTCCAAAATTTTCCATCCAATTTATTTCATGCTGACGACATTACTCTTTTCAGCACACTACAAGTGTTTCAAACTCATGATCTAGCAGGGAATGTACCTGCAAATATTAATCAAGAGCTGTTGGAAATAACTAGATGGACAAAATTAAATAAATTATCCTTAACTGCTGATAAAACTAAGTTCATGATCCTCTCAAATCCTAAAAAGTGGTAACAACTCCCGACATCCTAGTACTAGACAACACAAAAATTGAATGCGTTGATAACTTAATTTTCTGGGTGTCGCTTCAGATAAACATCTCAGCTGGAATGCCCACTGGGACAAAATTGCAATAAAATTATCCCAAACTATTGGTATTATGTATAAGCTGAAAGAATATCTTCCCCAGAATATCATAAAAAAAATTTATAACTCTCTTTTACTTCCACATCTAAATTATGGTATGTTAACATGGGGTCATAAAAGCTCAAGGGTTGTTTCATTACAAAAGAAAGCAGTGAGAATGGTAAATCATAGTAAGTACCTCCCACAGACAGAGCCAACTTTCAAAAGCTTAAAATTGTTAAAATTAAATGACATTTTCCTTCATCAACAACTTAAGGTTTATTACAAATTTGGTGATAAGCTGTTAAGTATACTTCAGTAATCTTTCTATAAAATCAGCATCTCTAATTTATTGCTATCAGACAGGAAATAAAAATAAGATCTTTAAGACAAGAACTAGATTAGTTAGTACAAGAAATTGCATAAGACATGAAACAGTAGAAACACTGAACAACACTGCAGATATTGTTACAATTCATGCCCATACTCATAGTAAATCTAGTTTCTTTTATGCAAAAATGTATTTTATTGATAAGTATACTGATATATGCACGGAGCCAAACTGTTATGTTTGCAATTTGGAATAATCATAAATCACTCTCATCCCAAATTGGTATTCATTCCTTAATGTGTTTACTTACGGTAACATTTTAGTTTTACACCTGTTTGTATTTATTGTCAATCTCCACATCTTGGAGTAAACTATCGCGTTAGGGTGGCTCCCATGATAGCGGTATCCGATGCCTTATTGGAAGTCTCCCCACCAGCAATCAGGTTTTTTTCATCTTACACTTTACATTTTATATTTTAGGTTTTGTTCTGTTCCACACATTGTATTGGTGGAATAAAAGTATTTCTGAGTCCGAGTCTGAGTCTAATGGTGAAGTAAGAATAGTCCTGGTCAACAGCGAACTTGGAGTGCAATACAACCATGGACCTCTCGCTAATAGGTGCATGATATCATACAACCAATAAAGTGAGGTTGAATTACTCCTTATTATTTACTTCATCGGGCATAGTTTGCAGCTCGAAGCAACACAAACTTGCAATTTTAACTTTAAGGACAATGCTCGGTCTCTTTGTAAATTTAAATGGCCAACATGGGATATTGATACACTTAATTACGGCATACAGATCCAGGTCTATTCACTTTTGCTCACATATTTTTATGATAAGGCCTAGATGAAATTGAACCCCCTGCTGTTATTGGAGTGGGCCGCTACAGAAGTTGTCAAAGGTGGTGTGTACGACTTGATTGATTGTATGTATGCCCCGAATCAAACCTACAGAACGTTCAGGGTCGAGACAAAAAGATTAACTGACGGTTTCATTCTTTGAGCACCAGCGCTGCAGAATTTTTATATGCTCAAATTAAGCCAAAACATTTTATCCGTAATTTAAGAATAAACAGAGCTTCTGATCCTGCAATGCTTATTTGGACTTACAACAACCCTCTCAACTTTAGAGTCATCCATGGCTTTGTTCATAAGGGGGTCGGGCAATTATGGTATTGAAATTTTGAAGCTCACACATTAACAAGGATTCATAACATTTTGATAACACAGGATTTTTCAAATTTTATTCTATTTCATATAATTTGTTTATTTGTTTATTATATTTTACCTTAATTAATTAATTAATTTATTTATCAGTATCATTTTTGGGGGGGGGGGGGTGGAGTTACGCTGAGCCCGTCCTATGCAAAATAAGCTGCTAGTACAAACTGTACACCTGGAAATCCCAACAATAAACAAGGGGGAAGTGTGAACAGCCCCTGCTCAGTTGACCTAGACATTCATCACACTTGCAGCTCTGTGAACTTGGGACAGGGTCAATGTCACCCATGCACTGACTAGGTCTGACCTATATAGACCACTAACATGTGCAACATCAAGGTCCAAGTTCAAATAGTTCTCAAGTTATAGTGAAGAGTAAAATTCATGTATGTGGCACTGTGACCCCAGAAACGAGGTCCAGGTCACTCATGTACTGTCGAAGCATGACCTTCATTGAGAAACATTAACCTGCGCAACATCATGGTCCTGACTCAAAACAGGTCTCAAGTTATCAAGTGAACAGTAAATTTCGTGTCAGTTGTCCTGTGACCTTGGAAATGAGTCTAGGTCCAAACATCACTGGAGCATGACCATTTGCACAAAATGGGTAGATACTTATAAAAGGTACATCCCTACCAAGTTTGGCACAAATCTAGCAAAAATTATTTAACTTAAAACCATTACAAATATTCCCATCTTAAACTTTCCTATTAAAAGCTTTTAAAAGATAAAAAAAAAATCATAAAAAATCCAAAAATCACTGGAGCGTAAACATTGAAACACATTTGGTAGAGACCCACCCAAGGTTCATTGCGACCAAGTTTGAAGTAAATCTGACAGACAGTTTCTTCAGAGAAGTCCAAAATGTGAATTACCATTATAATGCATTAGAATGCCCACTGACCTGCATAGTAAGCAATAGAAAAGGTACATTTACCGATAAGTACCCCAATTTTCTTTTTTTATAAACACACAATTGTTAAAAATTAGGAATCCACAGCAGTGCTACCTAGTAAAAATCTTTGCTTGACCTTATTACAAGGAACATGTCCACAAAGTTTCAACTTAATCTGAGAGACGGTTCTGGAGAAATTACAAGTAACAAAAACACACAAAAATTCATTGAAAAAAAATTAAAAAAAAAACTGCAGCATCACCTGGTGAACAAATTAAGAACTAAGAAGCCCTCGGAGGGTTCTTATAATATCAAAGCAATTGGGTGAGCGATTGTGGGGAAGAAGATTTGTCCAAAAAAGAGCAAAAAATTTATTTATAATCCAAAAGTCACTGGAATGTGACCATTTGAACAAACCTGGTAGAAACCCACCCAAGGTACATTGCCACCATGTTTGAAGTCAATCTGGATGCCGGTTTTGGAGTAGAAGTCGAAATTGTGAATTAGCATTAGAATGTCCATTGACTTACATAGTAATCAATTAGTCCATGAGCCAGACTGAAAATTGGTAGCATGTGAGGGCACCAAACGAAACGTTTATACCTGCATCGGTACACCTTAGGGTATAACAAAAATGGATGATGGACTTTCCAGAAGCCCAGCTGGAGCCCGTTATTGCAATTTTAAAATTTTACACCCAGACGGCCCAAAAATGCTGTATATGGTGATTCCTGTTTTGTTATAGTTGGCCACTACATTATAATTATACTTGAAATATACATATTATGTTTGTATCCAGTTAACAGCTGCCACAGTGAACGTCATGCGACCTATAAATATTAATTGAATCCACATGGGTAAGAGAAAAGCCATTATTATACCCACATTGATTGGATTTTTTTAGGGGTGGGGGTGGGGGGGGGTTGCTGCGCTCAGCTTGTAGATCAAGTATTACCTTTCTGCAATCTCAATACCACATGAATACATGGTCCAAATCTCTTGAAAAATGGTGAAAACATGTTTCTGGGTCATCCTTTGATCCCTGTTTTTTTTGGGTCCCTGACCCTATTTTCAAGGTCACATCCTTGTGGAGGATATAACCGGTAGGCCTGCAGAGATTGTTCCTCCATTGTAAGGCACATATACATCCTGGTGAAATTTCACATTCTTTGCATGTATAATCACACTTTGTTTCATTTTACTAATTGGAGGTGATTATATACTGCATCATGATGACTAAATTTTGGTGACCTTGACATTACTCTGAAGGTCACACACTTGTGGGTAGGTACATATAGCATTTTTGTTATATAAAATTGTATGAAAGGAGACAAAATCCGAATAAGGACAATATCCACGGCATTTATTTCTATTCTTACCAGTCCTCCATTATATATGGTGACATATATATATATATATATATATATGTATATATATATATATATATATATATATATATATATATATATATATAAGTATGAAAGCATTTTTTTGCGATCGGTTTCAGCATTTTAATGCATTGTCAGGCTCCATAACGCATAGATGTTGAAATAATTTTCAGTCCAGTATAATCTTGACGTTATCCGTTGTTATAGTGAAATCTATTAGCATAGAAGCATAATATGACGTTCATTTATTACGTTACTGATTTAGGCCTATTACATGACGCCATTGCCATATCAATTAATAATAAACGTCTCGTAATGAAATTAGTCCTAATTTCTCCTAGATTACTATAAATAATTGGTAAATTACACTATTCAGTCTAGGCGTGTATTTACGTTGGAATATGAATTCTTTTTGTTCTCTTCCTATGTCAGAATCATTTGAGATCTGATATGGGACTTACATAGAATTAAGGCACAAGATTAGAACAAATATCAATATGTTCACTGAGCTGGATTTCCCGAGTCTCAGGCACCCGCATTTGCTGTCTGTGTACAGTCATGCGCCTGCGTAGTTCGTTGCCTGTAGGTCCTATCTATACATCATTGCATCCTATAAGACAATCGCATAAATCAAATGTTTACTCAAACAGTCCATTTTTGTTCTAATTTGAAAGTTTGATAGCTTTCCTGTTGTGTCCAGCGAATTGTGTCAGTAACTATCACGTTTATACAATTCTTACCAGGCCCGTCACCAGCCTTTCCTAAAAGGGGGTTCGAATTCGGTATTGTCACTGCGAGGGAGCGTTAGCGACCGAGCGGGGGGAGGGTTTGGGAGGGGGGCGTGCCCCCCTCCCAAGAGGTAGAAGCTTTTGAAAAAATGAGTGACAAAATGGTGTGTTCTGGTGAGTTTTGGGGTCACATTTTAGCCATTGTGCCAACATAATTTTAAGTGCATATCTATGTATTTTTATTCTAAATTTCTATTCTATGAACACTTTTGATTTATATTCCAGCAGAATAAACATTTCAGCCCATCCTAAGTAACTGGACACAGCTACATGTATGCAGATATTGTTCTGTGTGGATGAGGAGCTTGGGGTTTCCCCACCGATGTGGTGTGCTTTCTTAGGGGGAAATTCTGTGGAACTAGGCAAAAAACACTTTTTCCTATACCGATTTCAGTGATTAACGTACGGAATTGGAGTCATTTTCCTCAAATATTCATATGCAATGATTTGTTTTATGATCCGATACACAGAAATTTAAAAATGGATACACAGGCAGAGAAACCCTTACCACATGATATTGATATCATTAATGATTCACAGCAGGGCATAGATAAGATTACAGAGCTTTCTTTGAAGGTTGGTGTAGGGACCATTGGACTCATTGGAAGAAACATAATACACAGTTTATCTCACTGGTGGTGGGCTATTGGTGTGTTCACATCTATTATTTAGGCAAGGATAGATTTTTTTCTTTTTTTTTTTTTCAAAGGGGGGTTCGTTCGAACTAGTCGAACCCCCCCTGGTGACGGGCCTGCTTACAAAGAGGAAGACCACATTTTTTGCTCACGCCTGGACTGTCCATTGATTCAAAGTTTCCTCTCGTAAGAGTTTGTTTTAGATTACGAGGCTGTCTTTGGCTTGAAATAAAATTCAGATTTTTATATATTTCTCCAAGTGAGGGATCCATTTCCAAAATTTGAAGAGTTTCACGTATTTGTGGTGTTATCACTAGATTGTTAGGATTGTATCTTGTGATCATGACCAGATTTTTGTCGTCCCCCTTGTGATTTTTGCGGTCCTTTCTTAATGATTCTTGTGTTACACTTAAAGCTCGCTGAATACCCATTGAAATGAGTGAATCTGGCTAGTCCCTGGCTTTTAGAAAATTTCCCAGTTCATCCACACGCGTTGCTTTTCTATTTGAATTTTCTACAATTGTACAGACCCTTCTTGCTTCATTATATGGGATATTTGTCTTAGTGTGCCGTGGATGACATGAATTGAATGGCACATACTGATGAGTATCTGTATTCTTGTAGTATACATCCAATGAAATCTTTCCATAATTTTGAAGAACTTTCAAGTCTAAAAATTCTAATTCACTTTGAATATATTTCATTTCATATATTGAATACTTGGTTCAAGCTGATTTAAAAGTTGTTGAAATATTGTAAATCTGACAGCAACTTTGTCCACATTATAAAACAGTCATCTGGATACCGAAGCATCCGGATGTATTTCTAAGTTTATCGTATAATAAAACTTCTAGACATCAAGAATAAGCGTTGCATAAGTTGGTGCACATTTAGTTCCCATCGCACACCCTTTTTTCGGTATGTAGTATTTTACATCAAATCTGAACACATTATTTTCTAATATTAGTGAAAGACCTTCCTCAATAAATTCTCTTGTGAAACGCTGATTTTTTGGTGTCAGGATATTTGTTCAGCCAGTATTCAATCGCACGCTTTCCTTACCAATCAGGTATGTTACTTTATAAATTAATCACACCAAAAATGACTAAATACCGATCTTTGACTTGCTCTCATGATATTTTATTCATGAAGTCGATATGGTCACGCATGTAGCTGTCGACATTTAATAAGTACGGTTTTAAAATTTCGTTTACGAGTTCGCTAAGCCTACTCGTATTGCATACAGGTCCTGCGACGATTGGACGGAATTTTAAATCTGTAGGTCGAATAATATGTACATATAAACCATCTTGTTCATTTATAGCTTTTTTGATGATATCAGATTTATGAACTTTCGGTAAGCCGTATAAATTACTTGTTCTTGACTGCAAACCATCCAGATAATTTCTTTCTTTCGTTGTAAAGATGTTGCGATAATCGTCAATTACTGTTCCTTAATTTATCACTCACTTATTTTCTCTGTCTGGTTCGCATCGCTTATAAAATTGTTCATCATTAAGTAATGATTTTATCTTTTCTGCATGATAATCGGTGTCCATAATGACAACTGCTCCACCTTTGTCTGCTTCGTTAATTATGATAGAATGTCTGTTTGCAATTCATTCATAGCTTGTATCTCCTCTTTAGGTAAATTATTTTTGTTGGTGGGTGAATGTACTTTGTGGAGAGAATGCGCAATTTCTTTCAGTCCGTCAATACATTTTTCTAATGTCTCATTTTGACTTTTAGGAGGGGTGAAAGAACTTTTTCCTTTGACCAGTGATTCATCCCATTCCTTATCTGTATTGTGGAAAAATTCTTTCAGACGTAATGTACGACAAAATTCTAAAATATCACACACCTGTTCTTCTGTGTCTTTTCTTGGTGTTGGTGTGAATTTCAATCCCTTTTTAAGCAACTTTACTTGTCCTTGTGTCAATTGTTTGCCTGATAAGTTTATAATTTAACAATAGATATATTTGAAGTTGATATCTTCTTGGCTCCTGCTGTTGGGGGTATTGTTGCACTCTTTCTCTCCATCTGTTGTATCTTTGCTCTTTTTGGTAGGCGTTTCTTGCCTATCTTGATTGTCTTTGGTTTGTTTGTGGTCTTTGTCCTCTTTGATTTGTGTAGCCTTCTTGCTCTTGTAGAAGGCACCCTCGTGTATTTGGGCGTGGTCCTCTTTATGAAAAAGGAAACTCTTCTTCATTTCCTACATTTAGGCCTAGTGCATATCTCTGACCTTGGCTTTGTCTGTCCAATAGGTCTGTGTCATGTCTAAGTTGAAATACTTGAAATCTATTGTATGTAGAGAAGTCTACGTTTCTTCTGTTTTCATTCCTAGCTACCATTGCAAAAGTTCTGTTGTTTCTAAAGGGTTCAATACATTGGCTAAACATTGACAAATGTTATTTGTCCTTGAATTTTGATGTAATGTCCGTATAATGACCCTACAGCTATTGCACATAATGTTTTGGTTTTGTAATGTTTGCAATCAAGAGTAATCTACATTCATTTCAACAGCATGCATCTAATTGATTTTATGTGTTCAAATTTACAATAAAATTTGGCCAAAAGGTGGTATCTATTGTGATATGCTAATATGTGTTATGTAAATTAGATATATAGTGACAGTAAAAAACAATATACGTACGTCGCGGTATAAAGTTTCCGGCATATGGGTCACCCAAGCTTGTCTATGGGTTCCAACTTCTCCAAACAGGGAGACTGTCTTATTGATTTGCACTTTCCTTACCATGAATAAATATTGATTAGCATTCTTTAGCAGTGTATCAAAGTTCCTCAAAGTTGATTAGCAGTTGTTTGGATGAGGCATATATTGATCTGTTCAAGTTCCCTTATTCTACAATGTTTAGCACTTTCACTATCATAAATCTATATTGATTAGCAATGATTAGCAGTCTTTGCACATTTATTAAAAATTGATAAGCACCTCCATTTCCTCAAGTTTCCATTTCAATTAACAAACTGTGATTCAAATCTTGCTACCTTTTGCCTTGTGACATGTATACTCATCAAACGAATCACTATGCAGAAATTTTTTCACCTTTTATGCAAAATAACATACATCTATTAAATTGCGTATACTGACTAAAAGCTGTGCCGCAGAAAAGTCCATCATGCTGTTTTGAGTTCCTGAGACAAACACAAATCAAAAAAGCATTGTTAAGTTTGGTGCCCTCATATGGTACCAATTGGTCAAAATTGGACCCTCAGCTCATGAACTAAATAGGAAAGCTGCATTAACCGATAAGTACCCGAATTGAAAAAAAAATCGTTAAAAATCAAGAATCCACAGCAGTGTTACCTAGTGAACAACTTTGCTTGCCCTTTCCACAAGGAACATATCCATTAAGTTTCAGCTTAATCTGAGAGATGGTTCTGAAGAAGTCAAAAATAGCAACAACAAAAAATAAAATAAAATAAAATAAAAAAATGCAAGAGAAAATCGCAGCTCTAACTGATGAACAAATTCAGAACTAGGAGTCCCCGGGAATGTCCCTGTGCGATATCAAAGCAATTGGGTGAGCGGTTTCGGTAAAACAGATTTTTTTTAAAAATTGCCCCAAAAGAGAACAAAACAAACTAGAAAAGAAGATTGGCTTCGCAGCAAATCTGTCTGGGTGCCTTCAAAATGAGGACAGTTTGAAATGCTACACTTTGCCATTGTTCAACATAATCTAAATTATGTGTATTAGCCTAATTTTTATAAATTAAAATGCCCAGCTTTGGTTCTTGGTTCAAGGGGTGTGGCCATGTCCCAAACTTATAGAGTACAGCTTGAATGAAACTACTATCTATAATAGTTTTGAATCTATTCAACATTTTAACTTTGTGTTTTTGCCTAATTTGCATGAATTATAAGCCTAGAAGAACTTTGGTTTATTGTTCGTCGGATGGGGCTATGCCACAAACCCATAAATTGAAGTAGGAATGGCACTTTTATAATTGTTTTGAAGCTATTAAAGATTTACATTTGCATATTCACCTAATTTGCATAAATTGAAATCCCACAACTTTGGTTTATGGTTCATTGGATGCGGCTTTGGCACAAACCTATAGATTGAAGTTGGAATGGCATCTCTATGTACAATAGTTTTGGAGATATTCAACTTTTAAAATTTTCAATGCCGCTTATAAGCATAATTTGAAATTCTACATCTGTAATGTCAATTAATGTGGTAAGTGTCACAAAGGTATATATGCACATTGAAATTTTGAGTCCATCTGCAATAGTTTGGAAGATATGGCGCTTTTAAAATTTTTGTTGCCTCTAAAATTTTCATAATTTTAAACATGACTTTTCCAAATGGGATGCATAATTTCACTGGTTATGTCAGTTACCATGACAAGTGTGGTGGTTTTCGGAAAAACAGTATCTGAAAAAAACTCTGGACCAACTTGGTCAGAAAGAAAGAAAGAAAGAAAGAAAGAAAGAAAGAAAGAAAGAAAGAAAGAAAGAAAGAAAGAAAGAAAGAAAGAAAGAAAAAGAAAGAAAGACATTGGCCTTTTATTTCTTTCTTAATTTATCTGACATGAAAGACCACCTGTCCTATTTGACCACTTCTGTCTGGTATTAGGGGTGGTCTTAAATTGCAGGAACCACTGTACAGTGAAACCTCTCTACAGTGAGCACCCTCGTGACCAGAGAAAAGTGCCCACTCCTGAGAGGGTCAGCCCTTCTGGAGACTTTTGATGAGTATATGTGCATGTACAGTGTACACATATTATAATTCAGAGGGATGTGTATACATGCAATACAAAACTGTCTTTGTTCCTTTATTACATAAACAAATTTAAACAGATGCTGTCACAAAACTAAATGTACATGTACCTGTGAACTGAGACACGCACTATACTGACTCAGTATTGGCTATGAAGAATAGGCTTCATCTCACTGGTTACAAGAAACAAAAACATGAAGGTGTCCAGTAAGATGACACTAATCCACACACTTTTTCAAAATTCATCCAGTTGGGAAAACAGTCATTGAGGACTGTAAGCTCTGTACGTAGTCTATTTTTAACAGAGGGTACACTCTGCAGGACTTGTTCTGCATGAGTGTGAACATGGAGCAGATATGTTTCTTGCATGAACAGAAACAGATTCTCTGTATTTTGTTGAAAACCTCATTACACAGTTGTTGGGAGTTCTCCCCCCCCCCCACACCTCCCATTTGTCATAAAACCCACACCTTTCAAGCCATACACCTAGCAGGCATGACTAGAAGGCTGCCTATGAGACAGGTTCAAGTATCATGAATGCAAAATGGTTGCCTGGCACGACGGAGGCTTGTAATATGCAGTGCAGCAGAAGCCCCAGTCAAAATGTGGATTATTGGGAAATTCACTGAATTTAGCACACATTAAAGTTCCTCAACTTTTGTTTGCATGCTATTGGATTTGCCAGATGTCTCAAACCTATATGTATAAGTTAGAACTTTGTGTCTATCTATAATATTTTTGAAGATATAAAGCTTTAAAAATTTTAATTGCCCATAATTTGCATAATTTTAAACATAATGACTATTCCAAGTCAGGTGCCTAATTTCACTGGTGGGTCAGTCATAATGGCAATTTTGGTGGTTTTCGGAATGATAGGGTCCGAGAAAAACTCCGGACAAATTTGGTCGTAAAGAAGAAAGAAAGAAAGAAAGAAAGAATAACAAAATGTCTGGGTTGGCACCCAGACATAAAAAAACAAAAAACAAAAACAAAAAAAACAAAATGATGAACAACAACAAAAAAAAAAAAAAAAAAAAAAAACAAACAAACAAACAAACAAACAAAACAAAAACAAAAACAAAAAAAACCCCATAAAAATCCAAAAGTCACTGGAGGGTGACCATTTGAACAAAGTTGGCAGTGACCCTCCCAAGGCACATCGCCACCAAGTTTGAAGTGAATCTGGCTGACAGTTTTGGAGAAGAAATCGAAAATATGAATTGTGGACGACGGACGTCTCTAGTATGATATACTTATGTAGAAAAACATGACCCATATTCATAAATATCAAACCCAACAATGACAGCAAAGAGATTCCAGAGTTACCAAAGCATCAACATTCATCTTCCAATACCAATGTGAAAAACAAATTTCACTCCTGACTTGAGACAGGCAGTCACCCACAAAAGGCAACTGGTGGTTTTAAACTGGTCCTCTCAACCTTTGAAATATTATTCATAAAATACAGATAATAGTATTTCCAATATGTATAGGCCCAACCACTCAAAATCCAAATTTTATCACTTCTGCTAAAAATAAAAAGGGAATTGGTATGCCTATCACTTTTTTGGTTTTTCTGGACGGACGGTGGATGGCTAGTCATAACATAAGCTCAGCTGACTGACAAGTCAGCTGAGCTAAAAAGGGAAAAATGAAATACCTCTTATTTTTAAATTATATTTCATTATACGTCTGCGAACGGAGAAATCTGATTTATTGTTTTATTAATCGATTATACCGATCAAGGCAAACTGCTTTCTTCAGAAATAACTGAAACATACTGACAACTTTTCTAACATGACGGAAGGCGATGTGCTTCGATCAAAGACGACCTGCTACCTACGCGACAAAAGAAACCAAATAATCACTCACCCCTCACCCCCATTCCCCTTTAAAAAGGGGGTAGAGGTGTGTGGGTTCTGGTGTAAGCCTGAATGACAGTTTTTTTTTTGTTTTTTTTTATTTGTTTTTTTGTTTTTTGTGAAACTTTCAACGAATCTTTGACCAAATTTTCTGATAAATTTGCATTTGCGTAGAATAACGTTTCTGCCAAGTTCTCATTCAATCATATGTCATTTCGACAATGATGTTTTACCCCTTCAGGGCTTCACTGATATATCGACGAAGTTGGTTTCGGCAATGTGGCATTCGACATTCAGTCCAAGATTCGCTTATTCACAGGTGGATGTCCATAGGTGGGCATTTTCTTTTATGTCATTTGGGTGCATACCAGTGTTACTTTTTGTTAGGATCTATGCTGAAGTAAACTTGGGTTACATGTCGCAACGCATCAGCATTACCCCCACCAGACGTCATTAGGAAGTTTAAGTTACCACGGTCAAAATGAAATTCATGAAAACGTCATACACACAAAAAAATAGCTGACAGACCACAGTGCAATTTTCCCTGAGGTCTTCAGTGAAACGTCCGTGATTCGGGAATATCGAAAGACATTCTTACCTCTTGAGTTGGATATTTCCGTTTTTTTTCTTTCGATTTTTCACACTATATTGCTTTAGCAGTAAAAAAGAATAAATAATACATGATAGAGTCATACGGCTACTAAAGTAGGCCTACAACAGATTCTATGTGCTTTCTTTGCTTGGTGCCTTCCCCAAAAACCACAAACAGCCCCCCCCCCCCAAAAAAAATACCACATTGTTGGTTGATTTGTTAACCTTGCCTCCCCACTATACTGAAATGTTTAATGTTTGAAAAATACACACTTCCATGATAAGCCCAGTTGTGCCCCAAGACTGACAATGAAGCCAGTGAAACTAATTGCATATTTATAAATTACTCCGGAACCGGTCAACATGTATGTAGTTCAGTAACTCATGGTATGTGAACCAGGAATATCAACAAAGATGTTAAGTCTCTGGCCTCAGTCATACTCGGTTGCGAACTTCGAATACGATCCCCTACAATGATTTCAAATGTGTAACTTTCTTGTTAAAAGAAAGCACTTTGTGTGCGAATTGTAGATGCAACCTGCCTATTACAAACAAACATAAAAGTCGTAAATAGAGCTGGACACATTATTCTAAATGGGCAGATTTGTATTTAAATACCTGGACCAAAATCTATCTTAAAAGATACATGTGTTTAATAGATACCTCTATTCAAATGCATAAAATACTATCAAATAGAAATAACGCTATAGAAAAAAAGCATATCTTGATTTAAAGAGGTATATATCAGCCTGAACTAGATGTAGGCCTTCCTTATTTTGATTGAGATATGTCTCCAGTACACATTGCTCAGTTTGAAACAGACGTATCTATTTCAAATATAGGTATACATATATGAATTGACATTACAAATGGACATGTATGTGTAACTTAATGACCAATACGGGTGGTCTGTTTGCAGGTAATCAAACAAATCTGGTCATTAAGGTTCGTGTCTGAGTCTATCAGTACGATAACAGAAAAACAGAAGTGTGTGTGTGTACAGACAGACAGACAGACAGACAGACAGACAGACAGACAGACAGATAGATAGATAGATAGATAGATAGATAGACAGACGTGTGTTGGGATGTTTGCTCAGACGCTCTGAAAAGTATGAAAAGTTGGTTTAACTTTTCTTTCCCACAAGCTGGGGGTTCGTGACCTCCTTTGTTAGACTGGATGGGTGTCTGGGGCATGCCCAGTGTCTTCCAAAGGTTTCATCAGCAAAAGAAGTGAAAAGATGGAGGGCCTGCCTTATATACCAAGACAATGTCCTCATTTACATATCTTTATGCATGAACCATGATGCGGCATATATTGGACAGCTGATATTTTCCTAGTACCTGAACTCTCAGCCATAGGGCTCTAGGTGAAGTGCCACTGTCTTAGTAGCAGTGCCTCGTTTATAGCAGCTCGCTGATGCTGATACTCAATAAAATTGGAGTACCCCAATGCTGGCTGCTGGCTAAATTAGTCATATTCAAATACCTACTACTTTATACTATGCTACATGTTCAAGGTAAACTCCTGTTACGGTCATATTTTGAAGTCACAGTTATCTTACCCATTATTTACAATGTTAACAATAACAGAACATAAAGTTGAAGGGAAAATTGTTTTATTGCAGCTAGGAATTGGGCCTTTTTCCCTTTTACCCAAGTAGGAGTATTAGTTAGGTAACGTTACCTCTCGACCACCATTATCAAGACATTTGTGTCTGGGTCAAACGCCCATGAAATTGGATTGAGTTTCACTCATATGATTCTGAAAACCTGATGGGCCCGTCGTGTCATCTCTCAGGTCCTTTGGTTGTGACTCCCAGTGCACATGCTCCACTTATCATCCTTCCTCTTTTGATGGCCAGTACTGGCTTGCCCCTTGGAGTTGAAGGTCCATGCACTTTCATTTAACCTTACTGTTTTAGTGCTTTATGCACGATTCCTGCTGCGGAAAATCTTTTCTCAGCGGTCTGGTAATCTTCACAGACCTAGATAGCTGACCAGGATCCACTGAGTATGTATACATGCACAGATTTGAGACCACTTGCATGCTATTCAACACTAAGTCTCATGCTCCTGTGACAGTCCTGGCAACTGTGTCCTGCGTTGCAGCAAAGCCGGCTTTATATACCAGTCTGGGTGCACAAAACTGTACGTCAGGAGACATACAAAACTGCATACCCATGAGATGTACGGAAGTGTACATCGGGAGACCTACAAAACTGTTTGCTCAGGAGATGTACAAAAAGTGTGAGTCAGGGGACATACAAAACAGTGTGCCCAGGAGATATACAAAAGTGTATGGCAGGAGATGTATGAAACTGTACACCCAGGATGTAGAAACTTGCACATCCTGATCCCAGGGTGATTGCCAAATCAAATTTTTAAGCCTGTTCTGGGAAAAATCCATCCACCTTATGTCCCTTAACATTTCTGAAGGTTTACATTGTAAAATTATGTACTGTAGGATCTCATCAAAAACCACAAATTATTTGTTTCACCCAAGCTACTGCTGAATTATGATTATCTTCACCTTCACTATTAGGATGTTTTCATCTACTTAACCCATCACAATCTGAGCTAGCCACACCTGCCCTGTATTCTACTCTAAAAGCGTAAGCGGCAAGTGCAGGAAGCCAATGATGCCCTGTAGTGTCTAACTTAGCAGTAGTTAACAGGTAAGATTATTATCACTCCTTACTACAAATTTCCGGCCATATAGATAATCATGGAACTTTTCTGTTATAGCCCACTTCAGTGCCAAGTACTCAAGCAAATGACCAGGGGAATTGCAGTCACTTTTGTTTAACTCTCTCCTAGCATGTGCTGTGATGCACAACTTTCCTTCCTGTTCATAGTACAGGCTAGCTCCCAGTCTTTGACTAGTAGCTGCATCAATGTGTAACATATATATCCGCATAGGCTAGTGTTGGATGTGTTATCAGTTTCTCAATGATCAGTTCAGAAGCCTTTTGTTGGTTTTCTCCACAGTTCAGTTTAAATGGAGTCCTTTTTAATCTTTAGCTTCCCTCTTTTCGTTGGCTGGCCAACTGTCAAATCATGAAGCAGTTTTGCTATCTGAGGAAAGTGTTTGGCAAAGTGGCGATAATAGCCTGCAAAACCTAGGAATTTTCTCAACTCTTTAATATTTATTGGTACTGGCTATGTTTTTAGAACCACTGTCTTTTGAGGGTCAAACTCAATGCCATCTTTGGACACAACATGGCCTCAGTAGTTGGCCCTTTCTCTGAATAGTTTACATTTAGAAACCTAAGGCTGTATTCATAAAGAATTTGATCTGATCCTAAGTTTAAAAACCCAAAGTGAAAATCAATGTGGTTTGGGCCCTGAACTACTTAATCCTTGGCTCAATGTTTGATCAAAACTTCGAGGATTACCCAATATGTGCTCTTGGATACACTATGAACTTAAGGATTTACAAGCTCATTTTATTAAATAAATCTTGATCCAGTATTTAATCTTTCCATCCAAGATGAACATCTGGATAAAATAAAGTTTGATGTAATAAAAAGGAAACTTTAATTCCAAAGTTCATATCAGAGCAGGGAACACAGATTAATGAATGCTGCAAGGTCGGTTCAAACATTAGGTCAACGATTCAGCAGTTCAGGGCCCAAAGGCACATTGACTTTCATTTTAGGATTAAATTCAGGATCAGATTAAACTCTTTGTGAATACAGTCCCTGGAGTTAAATTCCATATTTTTCGTCTTATGAATATACTCTTTAACCTCCTCAAATATTCCCCAAATCATACTGATAAGGCAATAAAATCATCAAAAAAGGACACATTCAGTCAAATTATGATATCCATAGCATTTTCTCATCATACACTAGTATGTGGCTGGAGCAGAGGTAAAACCATACCACATTTTGTTACATTCCCAATGTGTCTGACTGGTCCCACAGTGAATGATCTGCGGGCCTTGTGCTCTTCAGCGATAGGAGTGGCTAAATAACCTTTAATAGCATCTAAAGTTGAAAATAAAGTAGAGTCAGGCAAGGGATGGAAGCACTCTTCTATATGGTATGGGACATAGGCATTCTTTGTAGTGCAAGAATTTAGCTTTCTGTAGTCAATGCACATTATGTTACTATTAAACTAAAAGACTTCCACTTATAGAACCACAATGTATCAGCTTTTCAAGGTGTTGCCTACACTCATCATACATTGCAGGGTGTACAAAGTCGTACTGGAGCTTAAAGCTCAACTTAGGTAGCTGGCCCTAAATCATATTCATGCTGGAACAAGACATATTTCAACTTGTCTGAAAATGCCAAGGCCTGAGTGAGGTGCTCTGGAGTTAGGTTAGACTTGGACAGATCTACCTTATTGTACTTCATGTATGATAGTTTGGGGGGGGGGGGGTTGGGGGGGGGGTATGAGTTCTTCCTTAGCAAACATATTTTGAACCCTTAAAGGCATCTTGCAAATGCTACCTTTCCCCTTCAAGTTCACCTGCACTACAGTTAATTGGTGCAAAAATGAATGCACTGGATTTTGTGCTATCCAATGTTGTCTCTATTACTGTGATGTAGCCTCCATGGTCAGTTTTTGCCTTCACATAACCATCAATTATTTTGCTTTCATTTGGGCAAAACACTTCTGAGTGTTGTTTTTCAAATTTTACTGCACTGGTAACTGTTTCTGGACTTCAAGAGTGCTGTGAGGAGGAAATAGTCAAATATTTATAAGCTAAATCCCATGGGGGAGGGACTTGCATCTCTTGTGAGAAGTGGACCCAAAATCTTTGCTCACACTTGTCCCTACAAAGTTTTATCAGATTGGTACCTATAATTATGGGCACCTTTCAGTTGTTCACTGCGTCTTTAGCTATAAAGGCAAGTATGCTATGGGTCGCATCTTCTCCTGTGACAACTCTGTGGACCGTAACCTCAACCTCAATGTACCCCTGGTAGGGTAGTGCCTCCCCACTAGCTCCCTCTATCTATGAACAAATTATCAAGGGATTTTAGCTCTAGGGATACCTGCAGGTGTTCCCCAATTAAACTCTGTCAAGGGGCTGTAACCATACATATAGATCTAGTAAGCCTCAACAAACTGCATTTCCTACATAAACATAACATTCATTTGCTATACCTACAATTCTACCTAATATATTACTCCCTTTATTTATATAGTTATTTGGGGTTGTATCTACTTTGGGGCCGTCAACACTGGTTGAGCTGTTGTTGTCTCGGTTACATAGGCTGGTTCCTATTTAAAGGCTGGCCATTAGCCCTAGCACATGGCCTATTCCAACAACCTATGGCACCTGACTGGTTACACTTGAAGCAAATAACTCCATCACTTGTGTCATTTCCATCAGTCCTGGTGACTGAGTGGCACTACCTCTAGACCTGTTCCTGTTACCAGTATTTCCTCTCCTTCCTTGGCCCTTTGCCTCTAGATTTTCAAGCCTTGCCACAAGATTATCTAGGCTAGCTTCTTCCTGGCCTTTCTTATTACAGCTTCAATTTATCTAGCCTTTGCATTATCATGACTAAAGCTTTAAATAACCTTCCTGTCCTGGAGCTGATGCCTGATTGACCCTACTTGTCTTGCAACACTTTTGCTACCCATACTTTTTAGATCCTCTCACTTTATCTAAGGTCATGCACTATCCTGTGAACAATGAGTCAAAATCATCAAGGGACTCTACTTTTTGGTGTAGGGCATTTCAGACGCATTCACTGTAAAGGTTAGATCATGATTTTGTCCTAAGTATTTGGTCAAATGCCCCCAGAGTAACATTCCCCATCTCCCAGGCTCTCATTAATATCTTTTAAGTGACAGCCCTATGCTGCCACTAACTCGCACTCCTGCTGGAACTCACTGTAAAACTGTTGCAACAGGGTTTCCCTTGAGACAACTGTACCAGAAACTCAAATTTCGAAAGAATATCTGTGACAGAGGCGTCTGCCCCTAAGTGCATTAGCACTCTCCCAGCCTCCCATTTAACTGACTTATGCAACCTTAAAGGAATAGCTTTAGGGGTGTATACTTTTCCTGTTACTAGGCACTCTACTTCAAATTTCTACACATCATAAGTGATGTCTTCCTTCCCCCACAGGTTCTCCTGAAAAGTAGGACACTCTTGGCCACTGCTGTAGCATTTTATGCACAGACTTGCCATCTTCTTTTCCTTCATCCTCGCGGTTGGTTCCAATGCTGTAAGTAAGTTTGTATGTGTTTTTGTTGTTAGTCTTTGAAGGAAAGTATCCGTACCTAGTCTGCCACCTCTTCCCTTAGCTGCATAGCCATGTCTCACTCTACCATACACAATTACACCAGTCAAGCAGCAATGACCAGGCAAGGTCTTTCACTGCAATTCCTAAAACGGTACTTATATGACTACCAAGTTTAGTAAGATGTTGTTTAAAAAAATCCAAATAACACATGGTAAGACAGTTTATAACTCAGAAATTTATCAACTTTAATGGTGACTTAATTAGATATGCATGTCAGACTTTGAATTAAAATTGCTTCATTCAAATTGACAATTTTAACACAAGTTATTCAGCATTGGGGCGGGGGAATAATTTCTCAAGTTAACCAACATAGAGCAAAATATGCATACATTTACAAACAGTTTTATGTGCATGCAAGAAAAAAATGCGAAACATATATCGCTATGCACTTTATTAAGACAATCCATCCTATTTCCGATGCACAGGAAGATACTCAAAGATGGAGGTCCTCTGTCAACAAGTACACTGTCACATCCAGCAGTAGGGTTGAGTGAATCAAGTGTCAACAGACTGCCCTCCATCAAAGATCTTAAAAACTGCCATAGTAATTGTCGCCAATATCAGATTCCAAATTCAAAGAGAGAGAGAGAGAGAGAGAGAGAGAGAGAGAGAGAGAGAGAGAGAGAGAGAGAGAGAGAGAGAGAGAAACACAGACAAGGAAGGCAAGGAAATCCAAAGTAAACAAGGAAGTTTAAACAGCAGGCAGTTTAATATCGGAGTCCAATAGGCATTGAAAAGAAGCAGCATTTTTTAAAAATCTAAAATGTGTTTTCTTTATGCATCGTTAGAGTCTGGGCAGGTTAAACACTGACAGGAACGCAGAAGGGATGGCGTGTGGAATAAAAACAATTCCAGTACACAACAAGAAATACTTATATCTGATTTTGTAACACTGAGATGCAAGGCACAGGCGATGCTTTCAAGATGATTCATTCTGTTTCTGTGATGAAAAAGCTTGACCACAATATATAACAGACATGATGTGCAAGAACTTTTCCAAAATTAATATCTGATATGTATAAAACTTCTTATCGTTTTCAATCACATTAGAAGAAATAATTTAAGGTACTGTGATGACTGGTCTGTTCATATTTACACAATTTACTGTTGCAAACCTTTTGTAGTCTCCTTTCGGTAGCAGCCTAACTGTGGATTTACCAAAGTGTTCAATGACATAGTTTGAGTAGGCCAGCTCTAAATTATTATGCATATTATAAGATCACAGGTTATTGGCCATTCCATATCATAAATTTGCATATAATATGTAGTACTAATTGTATGATGATGATTGAAAGAAACACAAGTTTGAAAGTATCGTATATTATGCTACAGTCTATTCAATACAAGTTGGCAAGGCAATTGAGCATGGAATCACAAGGCAAAGGTGAATCGGTTAGGTTACACTTCTCACTACTTGTGACAAGGAGTACCTCCATTGAAAAATATAGCGCTACATACTCGGGACAACATACTGTCTTCAATAAAATTTTGTAAACATGATCCAGTCTGCATCATTGCCACATGGGGGGGGGGGGCGTGTTTACTTTTGAATAATTTTTTTAGGCATTTAGCGATATTTGGTTGTTAAATGTAGCTTGATTTTCTAACTTTCTCTTGACAACTTTGCCACAAGCTGTGAAGTTATGCATGGCCAACTGACAATTGCACACCTGGGTAAATTTGGTACATTACATTGTGGGCCATTTCAAAGGATAAAGTAAGTTTAGACATGCACAACCGAACATGGTAACGTCCATGTAAAAAATTAATTTCACTGCTCACGACACAGCCTCCCTAAACAAGATGTTTGGAAAATTTATTAAATTGTTCACTCTGTAAGACTATATATTTGATAGATTTTGCTCCTTTATCCATATCCAGTGTTATTCTATCAAACAATTAATCTTGGTGGGAATAAACTGGACAGATTGACGAATATATACATGTATATTTTTTTAATTACTCAAATATCGAATATTGAAGGCATGGTATGACATCAATGTTACACAAGTTCTTTAGGCAGAACAGTAGGTATATAAGTATCAACAGTTTTTATTTTGAATGAACCATACCACTTAATTCAAATTGATTCCTGGGAGTCTGACATCATGATCTTTTGCTCTTTTATATCCAGTTCTAACACTATGAGTATGACATTATGGTTCACAACTGGAGAATAAATGTTTCAAAATTCATTGGTATATAGAGGTTGTTATGGACACAAAACTGCTTGTGACCATGAGTCTTCTTACGTTTTAAGTGCAGGACAGCAGTTCTTGTCATGTGGAAGCCATACTGTAAGCACACATTCACCCAATATTAGATATACATGTATATTGGCAGCCAATGGTTATCGATAGGTTGAACGTTGGCTGCCTTATTGGGTTGGTTGTATTTTGGATTTATATTGGCAGCTAATGCATTTATTTAATTATACATTGGCAACAACATTGTTAGCCCACATTGGAGGTATTTTGCCTTCATGTTGGTAGTACTTTGTGAAACAACTTTTGTAGTTGGATGTGTATTGGCTATACATGGGCAGTCAATTTGGGTTTGTTTGTTTGTTTGTTTGTTTGTTTGTTTGGTTGGTTTTTTTTTTTTTTTTTTGGTTTTTTGTTGTTGTTTTTTTGTTTTTTGTTTTTTTTTGTTTTTTTTTTGTTTTGTTTGTTTTTTGTTTTTGTTGTTTTTGTTTTCTTGTGGTTTTTTTGATGGCTACCATGTATAAAACTAGTTTGGCCCTTCATTTGCTTGTAACATACAGCTGTCAATGTTTGCCTAAGAGCAACCCAATGTAGAAAGAACACTCTCCCATGTAAAGATAGGTATTTGTGTGAGTGCAATTTTGGTAGAACTCATGTTAAAAGTATATTTAACAAAGTGACGAGTAAATTTTAGTTAAAGGTTACTTATACCTGGAGAGAATATAGTCATAAGAACCCAAAAACAAAAGATGAAGTTGTAACTGAAGCACTTTGGTTAAATTCTTTTATTAGAGTAGGGACAACAGCAGTTTTCTTTTTAAAAAAAATGGTATGACAAAGGTATTAAGAATATTTCTGATTTATCATCCACTGATGGGACCTTTATGTCTTTTGGAGGTTTCACTTGAAAATTTCAAATATCTGTAAACTATTTACATTTTATGGGTCATTTGTCTGCCATCCCATAAAGGCGGAAAGAGTGTATAGCTAACCAAGGAAACCATCATGAAGATCTGTCCCCTTTCCCGTGTCCCCAGCTAATGAAAAGCAAATAGACAAAATTATAGGAATTTGGAAAGTCCCTCACTTTGTGTAAAAAATGGAAAGCAGAGCTTAACTGTGAAATCCAAGAGATTGAATGGTTTAACTATTTTGCAAATATTTAATTGGCAACAATCTTGATAGAAATTAGAAGTTTCCAATTTCCAATTGCAATTTTCTTGCACAGAATTATATATACTAATGAAAAATTACACAAATGGAAATTCACAGAAGCAAATCTATGTTCTTTTTGTAAAAGTGAAATCAAAACTATGAAACGTCTCTTTTGGCAATGCAGTCACACTGCTGAATTCAGGAGATGGGTTTTTGCTGGCTTCTCAGTAAATAAAGTTCCCATTCTGCAATTTTCTGTCGAACAGTTTTTTCTCGGAGAGAGTGCTTTAGAGGCTATTTATAATTTGATATTCATACATAGAAAAAAAAAATATATATGCTTGAAATACGGAAATGATCTACCTCATATTGCTGGTTTTGTAACTACAGTAAAGATGATTAAACGTCTTAAATATTGCATTGCAAAAAATAGAAGAAAAACTGTTATGCATGACCAAAAAAGGCACAGATCCATGTTCCAATAAGTATTTTCCTTCTTGCTACTGATAGACCGTGATTCTAGGACGAATACACTTCGAACAATTTATTGGAATAGAGTATTAGTTCATTTCTATGTTGAAGTAGCACCCAATACATGCATGAAAAAACCCATTGAAAAAAATGTAGATTTGGCATCAAAACGGGCTAGAAAGCAAACTTGACCTAAGGTTCCTCCAATGCTCAACGCTCATTATCGTCATGTTGGCATCAAACATTGGCCCAAAGTTGGTCAACAGTGAACGTCCATGCTGCACCTAAATTAATTTGCTCATCGGCCCCAATGCATGTTGCCTACCAATGCGTTCTTGAAAGCGAACCTTTGGACAAGTTAACGCTTTTCCAGACCTACAGTGTGTAAATACTAGCCACATTCTCAACACTTGTACCAGAAGTTGGGGAAAAGCACGTCCACTTACTTATTGATGTTTCACTATCGAGCTGAATCACTAGTATTAAGGATGCAATATCTTAAATCTACCATAGCTGGAGTATATTACCTTTTGCGGACATGTTCATGCTTCCTTGTTTGTCATTTATTTACCCTATATATAACTACATATTTATCACGATCATATATAATTCTAAGTTAATCCGTCATCATATCATATGGTGGTTAGCTTTACCCTAGGCGTGCCCAGGGTTAAGCTTCCTATCATATGATATATACTTTCTCATGCGTTTCTGATCAATATCTTGTGATATTTTTCCTCGAAAGGTTTATTGGATTAAACTTAACAGCTGCGATTTAATTAATGAATAATGGCGACTATAGAATGCGACAAATTGCGTTTATCTGAGGCACGCTTGCATAAATTATGCAAGTGGAGCGACTATTTTAAAAGTATGACCATCAATTTATCATGTGTTGCTGACGGCACTTTTGAGGTGCAACTTCCAACGCCACTCGGAGGTACACAGACATTCATTTGGGGAACTTTTATCCAGTATGTGCCCATCACTTGGGGCGGTCTGATACGCCCACACAGCTATTGAACTCACCTCTTCTTGAGGTTCTAACGCGGCTATAAATTTACTGGCAGATAGTTGGTGGGTATTTTGCATTAGATGCGCAGTGAACAGCAGGCGATATTTTAAAAATATTTGGAGCTTTTTATAGTATTTATGGACTCCACAACGAGGCCAAATATAAGCGTGAAAAATGTACGATTGGTATGGATATGATAAAGACACTGTACTTTCATATTTGGGCAAACGTCAAGGCAGTGGATTCTCCACCCGATATTCACATCGCAAAATAAACGTAAACGTGTGCATTTGTGGCAAATGCATTCTCATGATCTGAAATGATCACTATGCACTAAACCTGTCAAACGTTTGTCTTTCTTTTATGGACCAGCCAAAAATTGCATCTTTTAAAAATGTTATGACCTTGTTCACCTGCGTTTGCAAAGAATTGCATATCACAGCATAGATCATTGCAGCAAATATCAGGCTATTTGGGATTGGAGTGAACCCAATTATTCCGTTACTTGTTTCGTTTCTGGCATTGAATACCACGAAGATGATGGAAAAAAACCCAGAATGTTGATTTAGATGCCGAGTGGCCCAGTACACATGGCCCGAATTACAACCAAAGAAACAAAAGTCAAATGGTCTGCCATCGGGCTGCTTTGTTCCTCTAGTTATCATCATCATCATCATCATCATCATCATCATCATCATCATCATCATCATCATCATCATCATCATCATCATCATCATCATCATCATCATCATCATCATCATTATGCTGTGTCTAAACATCAACATTGTATTTATATTTACAATTGTTCAGGTTCGGGACATTGGTAGACTACTATTTTGCTATTGCTTCATCCACTTTTCATGAAATTGGCTTGACAGCATTTCTTGGATAACGTGTAGCTGCGTACAAAGCATATTTGCTTTGTCATGGATTATTGTTTCTGGTGTGTCGACTAAGTTGAATGTGCGCATTAATGGGCTCTTTCTGACTCAGTTGGTTCGCAATGTTTTTGGCCACTGCGGATCCAAAGTTCCAACATACAAATTAAACTTAAAACGTGTTTACGTACCATTCGATGTAAGCCATTTTTCCTCAGTCAGCATAATCAAACTTTCTATTTTCTGTTGCATCCATTCATACATTTTATGGCTCTATTTCTTTCACGTTGTGGTAACTCATGTTGGCCATTTAAACGGATGTTTTCTTTCCAATCATAATGATTTTTCCAACTTGAAACAAATTCCATTTGTCTCTCTGACCAGTTTTGGCGTACTCCCTGTTTCACAATATTTTCTGTTGCATACATTCATACATTTTATGGCTCTATTTCGTTCACGTTGTGGTAACTCATGTTGGCCATTTAAACGGATGTTTTCTTTCCAATCATAATGATTTTTCCAACTTGACAAATTCCATTTGTCTCTCTGACCAGTTTTGGCATACTCTCTGTTTCACTTTATCTGTTAATCTCAGGCCACTGTTTATGAAAATATCTTTCACCTCTACGCAATTCTATAGTACCACCGATTAACCCTCTATTAATGGTCCGCATTGAACAATTTTTTGTATCCTGAAAGTATAACATACAGAAATGTGCCAGAAGGCACATATTTTAGAGGCCGCGAAAATTGTCATAACGGCTGAGAAAATTTCTAATTTGGCAAAATTCAATTCAAACATTAATTTCTGAACAATCTCTTGTACATAAGCCAAAAGCATTGGCAAAGCACACGTCTACCAGTTTATATTTCACATTCTGTTCTTGGTAACTCAAAGCGGTGCAGAATGAACCAACAGTACATAACTTCTTATTGCAGTATTAATCTCCTGGGCTGATTGTGTCAAACCCACAAGCATGTTTAAAGTCTGCTGTTCTACTGTAAATCACGGATCATGTAACGCCTAGTCAAACCCAAATGTTATATTTCTTCTGAAATTATCATATTTGGAAATTCTTGTTTAGATCCCCAAGACCAGGAACATTATTTGTGTTGCTTTGGGTCGCTAATTATGGTTCATGGGTGCACATAACTCATTCCTCCCACCTTCTATAAAGTCTGGACCTAGTATTATTCAACTTGAAACCTATGTTTGAGCTATGTCATGCCTTTTGTGACACGTCATTACACATCCCCACATTTGGCACAGCAACTAAGACTTCTAAAACCTGCAACTACAACACATAACGGAAGTTCCCCTTACCTAACTGAGATTATGAAATTCTCACACGGCACCAAAAGCAGTTGTATCTCCATTGGTCAGAAAAACCCATCCACTTCTAACAGAACTTAAATCAAGTAAATATAATCAACTGTATTGTAAGGGGCCAGGCAGAGTCGCTCGAGCCTCAACCAACCAAACTGGAACTGCTCTTTCTATGTTGCCTGCTCACTACACAGCATGATATAAAGTCAGCCAGATCAATAACATAAGCCAAAGGCAAATTAAAACAACTTGAAAGGGTCTTCCGTAGATTTCTAAGATATTTAGTTGTTTCACTTATATTTAGGTCACGTCCTAAGTAACGTAAGAATTTATTAAATGACAATAACGAAGCTTAACATTCACGTAAGTTACACTAACGAGTGTCTACAGTCAATACACAAAACGCTTTTGGCTGTTCGCGCAATGTAAAGTCCAGGAAAGTTACATAGCGATGATGTACACGTTAGTCTACACAAGGGTGAATTGTACTGCTCGTGTTAAGTGTTGACAAGCAAACAGCATGAAAATATGTAACCTCAATTCGTAGATACAGTATGCCGTTTCATTTAAGCAGAGCTGCGTTTAGTCTGTCTGAACTTAAGCTCTGCTAAGTCAGATTCTCTTCACTTTCCACCATTTTGTTGCATATCTTTACGTGCTTATCTAAGCATCTTTTATAGCCAAAACTTTTTCCACATTTCAGTGCTGGACATGCATAAGGTTTTAAACCTTGAGAAATCACCTTTTCACGCGAGTGGACAAGACAATGATTTTGCAAAAGCCTTTTGAGAGAAAATCTTTTTCCACAAATACCACACACTTCTGGTTTGGTGTGTGTTCGCTGATGGCTGGTAAGATTGGTTTTGTTGAGAAACATTTTCCCACAGTCTGGACATCCATAAGATTTTATCCTTTGGTCGTGGGTAAGAAAGTGCCTTTTTAAGGTTGCACTGTCCTTAAATGTCTTGTTGCACTTCAAACAGATCATCGGTCGGTCTCTAGTATGGACAAGGGTATGTCGATTCAGGCAACTTCCAGTGGCACATAATTTTCCACACTGTTTACATACCATAGGGCGTAAATTTTTTATTCCAGTCTTGTGGATTGAAGCTGCATGTTGTCGCAAATTTCCGTTCGAGCGAAATTTCAGTCCGCAATCTTGACACGTGTAGGGTTTTTCCCCTGTATGACACCACACATGGTAATCACAGCATATTTTATTCAGAAACACTTTCTGGCAATATGGACACTGATATTGTTTCTCCATTGTATGTTTGTTGTAATGTGAACGCAAGCTTCCTCTGTCTTTGAATGTTTTTCCACACTCCTGGCACAAATAAGGCTTCGCATCGCTGTGGGTACTCTGATGCCTTGCTAATTTTTGCTTTCGCTTCAAGGTCTGTCCACACAATGTGCAGGCAAATGGCTTGTCTGTTGAATGAACAAGCATATGACTTTTCAAGCCACTTCTATCCAAAAATCCTTTGCCACATTCTGGACAGAAAAATCTATTTTCTGGCCTATGGGAACGGTGCCGTTTGCGGTGAGAGATGAGGTTCGGGTGACTTCCAAATTTTTTGCCACACTCTTTGCATTCATATGGAGTTTCCCCTGTGTGGCTGCGCGAATGAGACCTGAGACTAGCAATCTGTTTAAAAGCCTTTCCGCACTGTACACATGCATATGGCTTCACTGTTGAGTGGACTGTAGCATGGGACGTCAACTGGTGTTTGGTGATGAAGGATTTCTCACATTCTGTACATCTGAAAGGCTTCACATCGGAATGGATAAGCGCGGGAGACTTAAGTTCTGTTCGTGTTGGAAAAGACTTGCCGCACGGTGTGCACGTAAATGGTCGTTCTACCTTGTTTACGTGGATGCGTTTTGTGTGTTTGTTAAGATCAGTATTGCTGGTGAAACATTTCCCACATTGTTTACATGGAACTTGCTTTCTGTCACCCGTGTGCATACGAGAATGCCTATGTAAATTACTACTGCAGGAGAAGGCACGCCCACACTCACCGCAGCGGTACGGCTGCTCCCCCGTGTGAGAACGCAAATGGATGGTCAACTCATTGTTTATAACAAATCGTTTGCCACAAATACTACATGCGAAAGCACTTAGTTGTACAAAGTCTTAATGAGGGATATCAAAATGAAAAACTTGCTATAACCCAAAGGAAAGCTGCCTTATCTCTCATATTTAAGAAAGGTGACCCAGAATGCCTTGAGAATTGGAGGCCGATAAGTTTATTGAATTGTGATTTGAAAATAGGAGCTTATGCCCTTGCAAAAAGGACTCAAAAAGTGCTGCATAAAATAATTTCTACTGATCAGACGGGATACATAAAAGGACGCTACATTGGATGCAATATACGCCTCATTAATGATGTGATTGACTATGCCGAGCATCTTGACTTCACTGGTGCTATTCTTTTCCTAGATTTCAGAAAAGCGTTTGATACACTGGAATGGTCTTTCATGAAATCAGCTTTGAAAAGATTCGGGTTTGGAGATTCCTATATAAAATGGGTCTCTACAATGTATAATAACATCAGTAGCCATATTGTTAATAATAGTTGGATATCGACACCTATCCAACTGACCCGAGGAATACGACAAGGATGTCCCTTGTCTGCACTACTGTTCATAATCTCTGTTGAATTCCTTGCTATAGCTATACGATATAATAGTAAAATTAAAGGGTATAAAATTCCTGGAAAAAACACAACATAAATAAAAAGAGGACAATACGCAGATGATACAACATTGTTCGTCCGCGATAAAGTTTCAGTAACTGAGTGTTTAAACACTGTAAAATATTTTGGCTTATTTTCAGGCTTATGTCTTAACCTGAACAAGACAGAAGGACTTTGGACTGGAAAAAAACCTAAAAAGAAAAGCGACATTGGAGGCATTAAATGGCCTAACCAACCAATAAAAGCTTTAGGAATATACTTTGGATATGATAAGCCACAATGTGAACATCTAAAATGGGCTAGAAAATTAGAAAAATTATCAGAAGTTTTACGAAACTGGAAAAAAAGAATTTTAACTCTATATGGTAAAACATTAGTTATAAAGACGTTGGCAATATCTCAAGTAATCTTTAATGCAAGTGTATTACCTGTCCCGAAAAATACTGTGAAACAAATCAATAAAATCATTTTTGAATACCTTTGGAACAGTAAAAGGGATAGAATAAAAAGAACTGTCCTTATTGGACACTATGAAACAGGAGGTATTAAGATGGTTGATATACAAAGCTTGTTCGACTCTTTACATATTAAATGGATACAGCGTCTCCACTGTGGTGAAGACGCAACTTGGAAAATGTTACCAACATGGTGGTTGAATTTTTTTGGGAAAGACAATTTGGTATTTAAAATGAACATTAAACATATGAATGACCTGAAAAGAATGATTAAAGTAAATAGATTACCAATTTTCTATGAAAAAATGATTAATGCTTGGCTCAGGGTAAGAAAGCTAAACAAAAATCCCACAAAGGGTGGAGAAATAAGAAAAGAAGTAATTTGGGGAAACAAAAACATTCTATTTAATAATAAGCCCATTTTCTTTCCACATTGGATAAATGATGGTATAATTTACATTAATGATCTGTTAAATGAACATAATGAATTTGATCAGCAAGATTTATATAAAAAAGTTAGTAATAAAAGTAACTGGTTTTCAGAAATAAGTATATTACTCCAAGCTCTCCCAAAGAAATGGAAACATATTTTAAATTCACAAACCTCAATAGTTACCTCAGTTCGCTTGATCCTAATCTTTTTATATACTCCATGGAAAAAGAAGTTTTGATTTTCTTTCAGTTAAAGATAATCTTTGTTACAAAATTTTTTTAGAACACAAGGTTGAAAAACCATATGTTGAAAAAATGTGGGTTATCAAGTTTGATATTAGTAACTTCAGATGGGATGCACTGTGGAAATTTATAGAAAACAAGATAAAGCAATTTCGGTTTAAACTGACACACCTTATATTACCATGTGGTCAGTTATTACATAAATGGAAGCTTAAAGCTACTCCCCTTTGTATATTCTGTGATTGTATTGATTCTTATGAACATTTATTTTTCAATTGTAAAAGACTAGATATATTATGGCAAAATGTGAAAAAAGCATTTAAGTTGTTAGGATTTGAAAATTTAGACCTCTGTTTGAAGACACTAATTTTAGGCTACAAAATTGGAAATGGAAGTTACTATTGGGTAAACGAAATTATAACACTTATTTGTTTTGTCATTTTTAAAAGTTTTTGTATCAAACAGGATGGAAAAAATGCGGATGTTTATATATTATGTAAGAAAGAGCTAGAATATCGACGACAGGTCTCAGAAGTAATTGATAAATATAAAAATGCGAAATATATTAAGTTCGTTTCGTTATTGTAAACTCATTTCAGTCTGCCGATGAAATGAGGAAATATTGTAAGGCGGATATTAAAGAAATAAACAGTTGATGATAAAAAAAAAATACTACATGCGAAAGGTTTTTTACCCATGTGACGGCGGATATGTTGGTCAAATTGAGTTTTTCCATGGAAAGCCTTATCGCAATAGGTACACGCATAAGATTTGGTTTCACGGTGAATATTCAACACATGTGTACTCAATGAGTATCGGAAAGCAAAACTTTTGCCGCATTCTTTGCAGTCAAAAGGGGTCTTGCCAGAATGAGTGTTCATATGATCAATAAGATTGACTAAATCTACATAGCCTTTTCCGCATTCTTTACATGTATGGGGCTTTTGTTCCTTATGGGTCAGTAAATGCTTGCTCAAAGAGCTCTTGATAGGATATGCTTTGCCACAGTCTCTACAAACAAATGGTTTCTCACCTGTATGGACAAGGGAATGCTGCACAATTTTTTTTTGTATAGGTAGCGCTTTCCACATTTGCACTTGTAAAGCTGCCCAGGATTTTCGCATGGAGTCGTTTGTTTCGGGGATGTTCTCTGTGTTTTCCTTGTCTGTTTTTCTGATAGCATACTTTGAACAACATACCCTGGGGGAATGCTCTGTAACGTTTTCGTATCTTCTTTATAATCAGGTTGTTTCACGTGACCATCCCCTGAACACGTCGTTTCCTGCTCCATGGTTCATCAACTTTATGGTGCCTGAAAAGCTACGCCTCAGTTCTAAAACATTTTCCTTACGTACTTTGTCATCATTGGAGCCTGGTACATGTAGAATTTTGTGCAGCAATCTTCCACGTTCACAGTTAAGAATTATGTAGCTTTATGGAAATCTATAGTAGTGGCGCGTCATTGACATCAGAATCATCATATATGTTGGGTAGCTACAGCATCGACTTCCATGCGCCATTGCACCAGCTGCTGCATCTCGTCGAAACTTTTCTTCTGCACAAGATACCCAAACCTGGTTTTATCACAGCAGAATAACTTAAACCCATATGCATTGATTACTGCTAGCATCCAGGAGACGGTTCGCTTGTGATATGTCTCTTGTTTGTTTTGCTTTGTTTTTGTTTTTGTTTTTTTTCACTGTACCATAAACAAAATGGTAATACTCCACGTCTGTCTTCCTTCTCATGCAGGCTAATCGGAAACTGTGAAACTGTAACAGATCGAAGTATTCGTATGGTAAAACGGTCTGCAGGTTTACACATATACTCTAACCGTTTGAATGTTTGTTGCTATACAATTTAGTTACTACACGTACTAGAAGGACACATAGTAAGCTAAGGGAACGTGGCTTCTGAATACGTGTGGCGAAATCATCTTTCTCACTTAACACTTACCTGTCAATTTATCGAATTCGTATCTTCGCTAGTGCTTTTGACAATCACATTGCCTGAAATAGATATATTTTTTTACAAAATCTCTATATAGTTAAAACTGTACAAGAAACACACACACACACACACACACACACACACACACACTATATATATATATATATATATATATATATATATATATATATATATATATTTACCCATCGTTTTACAGCTTTTTCACCTGTTCGGGTAACAACTACCTTCGTGGTAAGTGTATTCCAGACAAGGGTTGACCAACAATTCTCTTTCAAGATCAAATATAAATACACGGCATGCAGGCCTGCAGCAAAATTATGGAAAGTAAGTCTTACTTTGACATGTCTTTGGATAGATTGTCAAAATGACTCCTACTAAGGACATAAATTTTGCTATCGCACGGGTCATCTGGAGGTAATTTACAATTCAACCACACTTGGCTGGAATTCACGAGAACCCTACAGTTCAGCAACACTCGGTCGAAAGGAACTGAAAACAATAAATATTCAAGCATAATATTCAAGGATTTCAGAGATCACATGAAGTGGTTTCACGAGTTACACATATGACAGCCAGGAGTATTTTACATACATTTCAGATATTTTAGGCTGGCATGTTTTTTGTCAGGTGAAACCACTAGGGGCTACCGGTAGGAAGCAGCAGCCTACGACAGTTACAAGCTTGCCTAATCGTACTTATAATCTGGTTAAGAAAAATTTTATTTTGATTATATTTTCTTGACTTAAATGCCAATGACTTTCATTCTTTTCTGACATGGCCAACACATTTTGCTTTTAACATCCAAAGATTGTTAGGCAAGTTTGGCTGCAACAATTTTAAAGATTTTAGACTTATCTGTTTTGCTACTTAATTTTAGCTTTTGGCATTATTCTGTTTTCATATTCCCCTTTCAGACATATTAGGATTACGTTTTCTGTCAGGTTAAACTCCCAGGGGCTATTGGTAGCAAGCAGCAGCCTACTACAGTTACAAGTTTGCCTAATTCTGCTTAGAATCTGGTTAAGAAATATATTTTGATAACATGTTCTTGACTTAAATGCAAATGACTTTTTTTTTTTTTTTGACATGCCTAAGTACACATTTACTCAGTGCCAAAAAATTACTACAATTTTAGACAGTATTCACTCAAATGTAATAAACGTGACCCTTTATGCTGAAAAATTATCTCAGGGCTGGCAGCGAAATAGTTTTATTGCTTGGAGACTTTCAAAACGAGAAGTAGGTGTCATCATGGAGTTTGTTTTACTCTGCTGCAGCAGGATGTCCAGTGTTGCAGTACTTGATAGGATCTCCCTCGGTTTGCACAGGTGGTCTAGCTTTAACTGATTATTTCATAATCACTGGGACTGAATATAATGCCCCAGTTTGTTTAAACTTCAGTTATACACTGGCAGATGTTTAAATTAAGGTAAGCTATCCAGCTAGAAAGGGTACATACTGGTCAAGGGATGTCAAATTGTTCTCATGTGAACATGTACTATACAAATTTAGTAGTTGTGTGTGGTTTGACAGGTATTCTTTATTCATGTTGAAGCTCTGCATTTATAAGAAAAACTTAACTTATTTAGCTAAATCGTCATTTGCAACGTTCATACTTATATGGGTGCAGGTTCCGAAATATGTTCTGAGTAGTTATCCGCTGAAGGCTCTTTAATTTATTTGGGCTAATACACCCAATGTCAAAAATTCTACAGAAGAGCGTGTGCAATATGGACAATAGTAATTCCATAATTATATAGGTTAGACAGTGACAGGTTAGCTTATGAAGTGTGAAGAGTTCGGACTGCGGAATAGGGTAATGACTACCAAGAAGTGGTACCGGACCAAAAGACACAAATACAGTACTTTAAAAAGCTGTGTATACATTTTATCTTGGATATATTGCGAAGATTACGTCATGTGGAATAAACATCTACTAATCTAATACCTGACATTTTTTTTATCTTTGCTCTTTAACCCTTTCGGAGTTACGTCGTAGACTAAGTCAGTAGTTGACGCGTAACACATCCAAAGCGCACCTAAGAAAGAAGTTGACCTGGAACAATTTTTTTCTTTCTCCGCAAATGTAGGATGTCGGTGCGTGAATAAAAATTCTTTTTATGTCTCTTCATGAGGAATATAAATTTAGAATTATTATAATAAGTCACGTTTAAGCATCTTTTGTTGTGTTTAGCACTGAAATAGATAAAAGTATTGGACGGAGTACAACATATCACAGCCAGCAAGGATGGAATGGCAGACATGTTTTCGTGGTAATAGATAATGCAGTTTGTTATACGCGTACCTAAAATAAAAATTCAATGCTTGTAAACATAACAAGTGCCTTTGCTGTAGAATATCTAGCAGAAGAAAGGATTAAATATATGGGCGATACGTTTGGTACGACACATCAGGCTGGTAATTATTTTGCAGCTGCCGTGAGGTTAGATAACTTTGAGGATTTAAGACTCTCACTTATAGTATGAATATAGAACGTTTCTAATATGTTTCAAAATAAAAAAAAATACAAATTTATCCAATTTATGTACATAAATTAACTTTCAAAAATGAATATTTACTCTACAAAACGGATCTTATATTAATCAGTTTCTTTAACGACAATGAGGTAGAGTGGTAGTTTGGCACCTGCTCGACTGCAACTTTCGACAACATCTGTTGATGACCTTGAGGATCTGAATTCTACAAACTTTACATGGAATGGCTTTCCTAATTATTGATGGATACCAACGGACACACAAGTCCCGATATTGGTTCAGAAACATGCTCTGCTAGTTCCCGCCGAAGCCGAGTTCATAAATGAGGCTGAATTCCCGTCTTCAAAAATTACCAGTTAAACATAGCATGGTAAAGTTACAGTTAAATCTGTCACTGAATGATGGATAGCGACAGGAATGGACATGAAGCGAATTGAATCTGAGTAATCATTTTTTCTGTGTAATGATGCAATGGGGGGTGTTGCAGGGCATTTGACTTCGCAGTTGAACATTGAAAAGTACTGCTGGGATTGGATTCAGGCCCGTAGCTGGGGGTGGTGGGGGGGGGGGTCGAACGAGCCTCCCTTTTCCTCTTCCTCCTCCTGCTCCTCCTCCTGCTCCTCCTCCTCTTCCTCCTCCTCCTCCTCCTCCTCCTCCTCCTCCTCCTCCTCCTCCTCCCGTGCCAAGGAGACGCCTGAATTAATCAAGAAACATCACAATAGTCAAAAACAAGCCTATATCATAATCCTGGAATCGTGAATTTATATCAAAGGTCAACACTTGTGACCAAAAGTTGAAATAATTATTGAAAATTTACGTGGTATAATAGAGGAAGAAATGTTGGGGTGTGCCCCTATTTTGGCACGTCCTACCATTGAAATGAGAGATTTTTAAATGTTCATCCAATCATGTCAGCTGATTGGTTAAAGCCAAACTAGCTACATTAAAAAATAAGACCAGGTGTGCATTCAATGCTTCTAAGTTTAGGCTTAATGTGCTCATGTACGGGCATTTAAAACACCATGCTGTAAAATGCATGGCTATTTAGAGATTTTTGGGTGTGTAAATTTACTTTCAACCCATGTCCATTTGAAATGATCATATTATTACCTTTTAGAAATGTATACTTATAAGTTTTCATATGTTTGCACCAACACTTTCTAATTTATGAATATGCAAATGTATTTCGATTTTTTTCCCGGTGTGTATGCTCCCGAGCTCACCAACCCCTTCCCACTGCGGCGCTCAGCCACAAGCTTCTTTCCAACAAACAAACCCCCTTTTAACAAGCTGGCTACGGGCTTGCAATTGGCGGTATTTTTCTTCTGTTTGAACAATGGATGTGACGGCGGTTTGTCACATCAAAACCACATTATTTGTATATAATAGTAACAAACATTTGACAAGAAAGATATATGTTTCTCGATAGTTTACTGCAGCAAATATGCATACCTTAACCGGTAAATGTACCGTTTTTGGTCATCAGGTAACCAAGACGATGTGAATTACTTTTAGGACGGGTTTGCAATGGATCTGCGAGTAATTTGTAGAGCAACACAATATTGCAGAAGCGAGATAAATCGTTACTTTACCAGTTAACACCACTGAACCAAATACTTTACCTGTGTCGTGTTGCTGCCGCCCCACTCGGGGTTTTTAACTGACTGATATCACTGAAGACCAGGCCAATGTAATTGTACTCTGCGCCCTTCACCTTGACCCACGGTTGCACGTTGGGCTATTTGAGCTTGAGAGTGCCATCTGGTGGTGCGCTGTTCATGCAAGAAACCTGGGTGCAGTCTGCAGAGGTCAAGTCTTTGAGGCAGGTTTGGGTTATCCCAGAATTAAATATATATGTATTGATTGTTGATTCAAAATTGAGGCCAAGCTGGGCAGTGTCACAACTTTCGTAATACGTCCCCACTTAAATATTCTAAAAAACTCGCAGCTTATTTGTTACGCGTTTTAGGCGGAATCCCACACCACTTAAAATAAACTTTGTCCTGATGTTTTGTGTAATTTGGGACACAATTGGGGACCAACATGGTGTCACTTGCGTGAATATGAACTCATCACCATGACTGGGGAGCTAAAGGTATAAGACCAACAAGTTCAAGAATGGCAGGCAAAATAGATAAATCAAGGCTTAGCTCTTTCACTGCCAACTGCGACTAAACTCGAAGTGCTCAACATGATAATCCCCAAATTATCAAATGGATACTCTATCAATGTTCTTTGTAAAAAGACCTCTCATTCAAGTATCAGCATGCCTATTGTCCTGTGGACTCTAATGGTTCAGGCCAACAGCATAGTTTCCCTCTACATTACGAGAAAAGGGAGCATGTATTTTTTCCTTTCTTTCAATTTGAAGTAAAGATATCTATACTCCTATGTCATGACATTCTTCTAACTGTGGTCGAGTTAAAGAGATAAATAAAAGTAATTCATTAATGCCATTAATTTAATTATAAATGTCTGTAACTATGCACAGATAATTCTGCTGAAATGTGAAAACAGTTTTCCTTAATTGTAATTTTTATCCAGACCCGTATGCTGTGATATATATTTACGTGAGGAAGTGATCGAAGGAAACACCGATGATTCCAATATTTTGGACGAAGACTGGGTTGTAACCATGCCACAGTTATTGTGTACCTCTGTCTGGCTTATGTCAAGGAAGTCCAGCAAGCGGATTTCAAATTTCAGGGAACTCTGTACTGGTGAACCTGCAGAATGGGAAAAAGAAAAACAATCTAACCCAGTGTCACTAAGGAACTCCTGGACCGAGTCTACCTACCATACACATGCAAAATCAAGCCAATATATGATTTTACAATTTTTTTGCCAAAAAAATACATATTTTGCTACTTATTAAAGATTTGTATTTAATGTGCGTATCTGCATTTCACTGAACTTAATTCCATCAGTGTTATATTTGCTGAATGGTGGAACTATCCACAGATGCTACAAATAACTTTGAGACTAAATGCTAACACGCACTATTTCGGATCGTCCGAAAAGCCTTGTACTTTAACACGCTTTTTGGAAAAAGATTTTCGCACCTTGCGCCTGCTTAACGACCCCATGCCCCAGCCCATTTCAACACATTCTCGCCATACACTTGTGCTAATTGCTACTTTTAATCGAACTAAAATTTTCAGGTTCAAGATTCTACGCAGTCAGTTCCGCACTGCACCCATAAACCAGAACGGTATGCTTTCTGGACCGTTGAAGTCAGCAAGGACTGTATCCACAACGGCACACGGGAATGATAAAAGTGAATTTTTTATTATTTTCAATTTGTGATCATGTCGTAGTAACCGCTAGTGTATTCTGAAATAGTAACACATTAATGTGAGGGAGTTATTTAAAAAATGCACTCGGATATATGGACAATAAAAAGGAACTCAATGGGAATGTTATATTTAAACCGATACTTACACCAACTGAGTTGCAAAGGCCGAATGGTTACAGCTATGCATACTGCCAACCTTTATCATTTCAGTTTTGTGGTTCTTCTCCTACGCGTGCCTTTTTTAGTTTCTTTCTTTCTGTGGGTCTGTTTTCCTTTGGGGCGTTAAAGCCGCAACCATTCAAGGCATGCGTAATTAGAGAAAGAATCAAATTCAGATATATGACAGTAATAGACAAAATAACCCGAGTCGTTAATCTGTCAAACCAAATTCCCCGAGTTTTTTGCCTGCCTGCGCGCCTGATCACCCGAGCGCGATGCGCGCGGGTGATAAGGCGCACAGGCAGAGGAAAGTTTTAATTATTTTTTTCCAGTGCAACAAATACGTTATGGCGGGAGACGAACTCCAAACTAAAATAATCCCCCTTGCAGACTTCAATTTAAGAATATTACTTTTTGGACTGTCAACAAAAAATAATTCTGGAACTTTGGCTATATATTATATTAGAACCACCGGAAGATTCAATGTTTCGCTGTCCTAGCACCTAGTTGCAGCTGTGCCATCATAATTAGCCACGTAATTAGACACAAGGCAAACATTTTACAGAGATAAGTTACGTATATTCTACTTCGTCATAATAATAATAATAATAATAATAATAATAATAATAATAATAATAATAATAATGATGATGATGATGATGATGATGATGATGATGATGATGATAATAATAATTATAATAATAATATAATGATACTATTGAAATCTACCCCGTTACACAGGGGGCACCAGCGGACCTGGGTGATCTGCGGTGCGTTCAAGTACAGTGCATGGATCAGTATATACATATAAAACACAAGTGAAAACTACAAACTAAAACAATTATGTTAAAACTTTAGTTACCAGCAGTTTGTGCATGCTAGACATTTTCTAGTTGTTCACGCCGGTATTTCCAAGCTTCTTTTAAAAATACCTAGCAGACAGCATCCATGTTTTCGTCACTTAAAGGCATATATGCTTTTGTGTTGGGGGATGCGTTCACAAAGCTCACCCAAGTAGAAGGGCATACTGATTATGTCTGTGTGCCAACACAGACATACTGTTTTTCTAGGAATTCTTTCTTTCTTTCTTTCTTTCTTTCTTTCTTTTTTTCTTTACCAGCAAATTTGTCCGACATTTTATTTGAAAAGGATTATACTTAGAGACTCCAAACTTGGCACAATTATACTTCTATAGATGAAATCAGGTCTTTTTATAATGAGAGGTCATGCTTTTCAAAATTATGCAAATGAGGGCTAATTAAAGTTTTAAATCTTCAATATCTTATGTACTACAGTAGATGTAGTTCCGAGTGTATCGGAGTTCGATCATATCAAGGCAAAGGTCCTCTCAAATATCAAGGTCATGTCAAGGCCAAAGGTCATGTCAAGGTAAAAGGTCAGTTTTAGGTCAAAATGTCATTATAAAGCCAAAATGTCATTTTGAAGGTCAAGTACCACTTTAGGTGGAGGTCATTTCAAGGTTAAAGGTCACTCTCGATGGTGGCTTTCTTCTAGCCATAACTTGGTCAATTTTTATCCAATTTTGATCATGTTGGTCTCAAATTGCAGACATTGTAACACTGCACATTTCTGAAGTCTTGTTTTTTATAATGAGAGGTTATACTTTTCAAAATTATGCAACTGAGGGCCAATTAAAGTTTTAGATCTTGAATATCTTATATACTATAGTAGATATAGTTCCCAGTGTATAGGAGTTCGATCATAGCAAGGCAAAGGTCATCTCAAATGTCAAGGTCATGTCAAGGTCAGAGGCAAATTTTAGGTCAAAATATCATTTTAAAGGTCAGGGTTCACTTCAGTAGAGGTCATCTCAAGGTCAAAGGTCATTTCAAGGTCAAAGGCCACTTTCGACGGTGGCTTTTTTCTAGCCATAACTTGGTCAATTTTTATCCAATTTTGATCATGTTGGGCTAAAACTGTAGCTATTGCAAAACTGCACATTTTGCAAATTACCTGTGACCCCTAAAGGTCAAAGGTCAATGTCATCTAGACCTTTGAAGGTTTCACTCAGCCATCAGTCGGCCAATTTTCATCCAATTCTAATGATGTTGGACTTTAATTGTGGGTATTGTAACATTGTACATTTTTGCAATTTACATATAACCTGTAAAGGTTAAAAGTCAAAAGTCCAGGTCATTTTGACTTGGAAATTCTCATGCAGCCATAAGCTTAATGGAATGTGAAGTGCCAAAGCTCAAAAGTTGTCCCATTTAATATTTACAACTTTGGAAGGCACACAGACAGATTTGCTTTGAAGCAAATCTTCCTTTTTAGTTTAATATGTGTTTCCGGGCTCAGAAGACATTTTGTTTGCAGGTCTTGGAGACCTTTACAAGTAAATAAGAAATGTTCCAAGTGTTCTTGCCCATTATTACGTAACTTACATTTCCCGTCAGACAATCCCCAACGGGCCAAGTCCGTCTGAAGCCCTAGACAACCTGTGCGAGCTTTAAATTTCAATCTTCTACCTTCAAAGTCATCACAGCAGAAAAGATACTTTTCTGCATAAGTAGACAGAATTTATAAAAGGAAAGTGAACTTTTGTCATTTATTCCTTCGAAGAACTTGTTCTTAAAATTATCCAAACTTAATCTGTGGAAAACCGAGGGAAGGGCAACTTTTTTACTTGTAGTGCCGTAATCTAAGCCCACGTTAACTAAAATACGTTTAATTTCCTTAAAATAATTCCAGAATGACGACTTGTTTTTTTACAAAATTTGATTCCATGTCATCAAATATTTGCTTACACAACCTTGTATTTGGTACATCATGTCGTAGTCGGTTAAAATACTTAATCCTCACTTTATCCAGGACGAGGCCACACGGTAGCCAACCAAGTTGCAGTAAGAGAAGGAGTACATTTGATACGTAATATAGCTCGTGCGGCTGCATAGACTGAATAGATGACGTACTTGTCTGGGAGTTACAGAGCTATACTGGACACCCATGAGAAACTGATGGCATCAGAACACTTTTCCATAGACTGTCGCCAAAAGTAGCCCGGTTTTCATTCTAGTGTGATGCTAGGATGCTACACATGTATCCTACTAATTTAGACATTTTAGGCTTCAGATACGTACCAATATGTTTAGCGTCTGAAAGTGATTGACAAAATTGAATACCAAGATATTTGTACATGTTGCACTCTTGAAGGAGCGTGTCATTTGATTTGATTTTATTTGGTGCAAGCCAATACATATAAAAAGAATACATCGAGATAAAATCATGATATAACAAAATAAAGATATAAGGATACAAACTAAGATGATAATAATCACATAGGTACTTCACAGAGAACATAATACATGTGTTACAAAATAAAATAGACGATACAGTATTAAAGACATCACATAACTTAGGCATAATGGTAAACTAAAATAAACATAAGTAAGGATGACATGATGGCAGTATAATGGAGATCACATGGGATATAAAATAAATATATACCTTTCAAATAAATTTGTTGGCTTGCACCAGGATAACCCAAGAAAGCTGGGGAAAATCCCTGCTTATTTCCATTGGGGTCCTCGTGTATAAAATAAATTATCTGATTAAAAATTAAAATCTAAGTAGATGAGTATTAAAATGTAAAATAGAGTAATTATTGAATATGTAATGATGAATGAATGTAAATAAAGATATCACATATTACTTCTAGCACAGATTATTATAAATATTCATGGTTTTATAGAATAAATACAAGTTATGCATAGAGGAGGACGTCATTCCTTTCTGACTTCAAGGCTTCATCAGTAAGGTATTTTTTCACTTTTATTTTGAAGCCCGGCTTGCTCTCAATTGATTTTATGTCAGATGGGAGTTTATTCCATTCAGTGATGGCAGTGTGATAGAAGGTGGATAGATCATAAGTTTGGGTAGTTTCAGGACAAAAGAAGTTGGAGGCGTGTTTTCTTAAATAATGTTTATGAACATCTGAGAATTATGTAAAATTATGAGTCATATAGGCTGGTGCAGTGTTGTTAAAAATTTTGAAAACATGGTTTAATTTGAGTTGTTTGACTCTGTCCTCCACCTTGAGTGAGCCTATGCTGCTGAGTTCCCCTGGCCAATGTGTTCTCTAGGACCTTTACTTAAGATGAATCTGACCATTTTTTTTTTTTGCATTACTTGAAGTTTGTTCTTTAAGGTTTTACTGAGGCCAGAATACCAAGAAGAGCAGGAATAGCCAAAATGACATTAAATGAGGGCAGTAGTGAGAATTTTTCTAGCTTGTCTATTGAGTGAAGAGGAATACCTGTATAAGAATTTCAGTCTTGCGTTAGATTTTTTGATAATGTTATTAACCATCTGTTCGCCGGAAAGGGTATTGTCTATGATAGAACCTAAGTATGTTACAGAATCAGTGTTTTTTATTTTATTACCATTGCAGTAAACTGTGAAATTTTGGACTAGTTTTAGTTTTCTCTGGGAACCCAACAGCATGGACTCTGTTTTCCCAAGATGGAGAGACAGTTTGTTGTCGCATAGCCATTGAAAGCAAGTGTTGAGTTCATTTGAGAGATTCTGAGCTATTGCGTAGGGGTATTTGCCGGAAATTAAAAGTGCGCTACCATCAGCATATAGAAGTAATTTGCAATTAACGCTAATAGGCATATCATTGACGTAGCATAGGAAGAGAAGCGGACCCAGGATACTTCCTTGAGGGACACCGCAACTAACTGGTAAGGGGTCTGAGTGTACTTTACCTAAAGCTACTGTTTGTTTCCTTCCAGTTAAATATGAATGAAACCACTCAGTGGAGTCGACACCCATTCTATGTAACTTTTTACTGAGTATATCATGTTCCACGGTGTCAAAGGCTTTTAGCAGGCCTAGCATTACCATGCCGACATAGTTGCCTTTTGAAAATTCTTTTCTTATATAGTCTGTAAGGTGTATGAGGCAGGTGTCTGTTGAATACATGCCTCTGAAATCAGATTGGTAGTCATATAGCAGGTTATTGGTATTCACATGGGATTCTAGTTGGGAGTAGACTGCTCTTTCTAGGATTTTGGATATGGCAGTCAGAATACTTACCGGTCGGTAATTGCCCAGATCCAGTTTATTGTTTTTCTTGTACAATGGCTTGACCCTGGCAGCCTTGAAGTCTTCAGGTACTATATTGGAAGAGATAGAGGTATTGATTATGTGGGTAACTGGAGTTTTTAGGAATTTTAGCACCATCTCTCAAGAATCTAGGATGGATGTTATCTAACCCTACACCCTTGAATGGATTTAGCTGTTTAAGCTCTTTGAGAACAAACACTTCATTTACAGTCTGAAGCTTGAATCTTTTGGGGGAGATGTCATCATAGTAGTCTTTGAATTGTTGGGAGTTAGTATCAAACTTATTGGTTGCTGGGGGGGGGGGGAGAGTTTGGACACCAGGGTCTGAGCTACAGTTGTAAAGAAATGGTTAAAGTGCTTTGCAACTGAGGTAGGGTCGAAACATATTTGATCATCTATTTTTAAGATGATGTTCCCTTGTGTTTTTGATTTGTTGTTGTATCCTAAAGATTTTAAGCTGTCCCATAATTTCTTTGGGTTGTTTTTATTTTCTTCAATTTTGTTACTTATACAGTCTACTTTTGCTTTACTAATTACTCTTTGGGCTTTGTTACGGTACTTACAGTATTCTTTGTAAGCTTCTGTTCTGTTAACATCTTTATTGTTTCCTGTTTTACCCTTGGACAGATTTACGTAGTGATCTCTTAATGAGATGAGTTCCAAGATTTCATTAGACATCCATGGTTCTGTTCTTGATTTTTACCTAATTTCCTTTAATGGTGCAATATCATTAATGATTTTTTCAAATGTTTCTTTAAAAATTGTCCAGGCTTTTTCTACACAGGTGCAGTCCGTTACAGTTTTCCAATCTATTTCAGATAACTTTTCTTCCAATAGTTCTTTTGTGTAATGTTTCAAAGAGCGTATTTCCACATTATTTTGTTGGTTAATTTGACCCTTGACAATCTTGCGAGTACAATAGATGAGTGAATGATCACTCAAGCCTATATTAATAGTTCCACTTTGGCATAATTTTTCAGAATTGTCACTGATGATGTGGTCCAAGATAGTCTGTGATGAATCTGTAATTCTTGTTGGGTCATTGATCAATTGTTTACAGTTAAAAACACTAAGAATATCAGAGTATTTCCTACTTAAACCAGAATCAGCACAAGAGAAACAAATATTAAGATCTCCCAGAATATAAATTTCACAGTCTGATCTCATCATGGATAGTGCAAGTTCTAGATTTGATAGGAAAAGATTGTCTTTCAGTGGTCTATAACATATGCCCATTATGATTGGTTTGGTCTTCGGGAGTAGTATTTCAAACCACACAGATTCCATATTGTCTCTAGGTAGGTCATCTCTGGGGTTAAAAGCTATGTCTTTCCTGATGTAGGCACAGACCATGACGGGTTCTGTCATTACGTAGTAAGCAATGGCCATCAATACTGACTTCTGAGTCAGAGGCAGAGTCGTCAAGCCAAGTTTCGGTAATCCCTATAACTGCTGCATTAGTTTTTGTTGCCAGTAATTTTATCTCCGAGAGTTTTGGCAGCAGTGAACGTACATTCCAATGAATAAAATGCATACATTTGCGGGCAAAACACTGAAAATGTTCATCGTTTATATCACCAATCGATGAAAAGGGGTTGTCATGATGAGTATTGTCATGCGACTCACGGGTTGCATGTCCGCCTAAGCCTTGGCCGGTAGATATGTAATCCGAATCTGATGAGCAGATCAGCTCACACTCACTGAATGGTAATGTTTTTATCAGGCATTGGTTGCATATGTATGAAAATGAAGCATCGAGTCTTTGCATTTGATCATAAAATTGTGCTGTGATGTCTCCGTTTGTACATCGTATATGCATCCAGTTATCACATATGTCACAGTTAATTGCTTTGCTCCTAGATGTTACCCCTTTACAGCAATTTATACAAGGGTATTTCGGCTGTCTTTTTCGAACCACTGGCCCAGGATTTGTCTGTATGGCTCCGCAAGTACAAAGCAGGATTATAAAATGAAGCGAAGTGGTTGGAACTCTGTGAGAACCAAGTGGTTGCCGCCATGTTTGTTTACTATTTGCATCCGGGCTATCCGTTGTGGCGGGTAATCTGAAAAATGACAGTGGCAAAAGTCCATTCACCTGGTTTACAATTTCCTCGTGGCATTGTATGATTGCGAACCCCACGGGATCTGGGTGTGCTGAGAAGTCAATCAGCGCTGGTTCAGGTGAATATCTAGGTATCAGTGCATATATTTGTGCAAAAATGCACAGAGCTCGTAGGAGAAACATCTTGCGAATCAAGTTGCAGTAAGAGAAGGAGTACATCACCCAATAACCATATTCTTTTATTGTCTAACCTCATACCAATAACCATGACCTTAGATTTACTCCATTAAATTCCATTCCCCATTTACATGCAAACGAGTTAGCTACTTCAAGCATACGTTTAAGTTGATCTTGGTTTTCTGCGAGGAGTACCGTGTCGTCAGCGAAAAGTAGTGCTGGCAAGATCCCGTTTTTATATTGAATTCCCAACATTTCGTCTCTTAACATATTGATTAGGTCATTTATTACGACTGAGAACAACGTAGGGGATAAAATACATCCCTGCTTAACGCCATTCACTACATCAAACCAATCAGACTCGACAGGGCCAAAGATTACCTGATTTTCAACTTTTTCATATAATGCTCTCGACAAGCCGCCATGCCTTGCCCTGGATTCCGATGTTCCAAAGTTCACCGAATAGACATCTCTCTATTTACGGTATCAAAGACCTTTCTGAGATCGAGAAAAGCAAGCCAAGACTTTTTACCCTCGTCTTTTCTTAGGCTGCATATGTATTCTACTTGTTGTTATGTCCAATTATATATCTATGTATTTACGGGAATAACGCACACCCATTTCCTTAGTCTCTCCCAATTTCCCATTATGTTTATTATGTCCTATGCGTTCTCTATTTGTTATCTAGATGTTATCCACTTTTTCTTGTATTGTCAATTCATGTACAAGAGGCCTTCATATAGGCATTGTGCCTGTTGGCCAATTGTTTTTGCAAATGCAAAAAATATGTTTAAACCGAGGGTTATTTTGCATTTATCCCCTACGGTACATTAAGAAAAAAAATGACAATTTATATCACTTGTACCATTTTATTTCACAATATTGCATCGGACTTTGCCACAGTCATGCCGCGCGTATGAATATAAAATTTAAACAACAAAGAAAAGCGGTGGACCACAGTCCTAATGGCGGATTTTTTGGAACGGCCGTCGCTTCATCCCAAATTTTCGACAAAATGTCATTTTTTTATAATTTCTATATAGAGTGAATTTGGTGGAAAGGAGAATTGGAAGGTCACGTTGCCTTGAAATGGTGTACCATTGGGTCAATGGGGGTGGCAGGTCAAGGGGGTGCACGGGGGGGGGGGTCCTTCACTTTCAGCATCAGTTCATTTCTTCCTTTATGCCAGAGGGACAACGCAAGAGCAGCATAAATTATATGTGGGTTTATGAACCGAATCCGAGACCATTTCGGTATCGGACTCGGTAACGCGTACCAAATCATGTATATTGGACGGGAGGGGGAGGGCAAAAACAAAGAACCCCGAGGATCTGTCAGACCCTAGAATATGTAGGCTATAGACTTTGTTTACAGTTAACGGCAGGTGTTAACATTTTGCATCATTTTTTTATGACTACACTACATTTAAGCTGTAGGGGTAATGTTTACAGTTATCGGTCTGACACCTAACATTCACTGTAAAATTAATTTACATTTAGGGGTGTGTTCGGTCCAACATCAACTTTACCTGCATATATACATTAAACAGAGAATTGGTAGCTACTTTCGTTTCATTATCTTCATCATTATCATTGAATTATTACGGAAAGGTTCTTCTTTATGGAGGGTGACGATTTGTCGCATTATAATGTGAGCATTTTACATTCATTTATTTTCATGAACCATTGTTAGAATATATACCAATTGTTTAATCTGCTCATTTCTTGTGCTCCACACAAATCCTTCGCACGTGGCTGAACCTGAGACCAGTACATCACAAACAGCAAACGATCCACCTTCTCTATAACTTGAAAAATCTGAAGAGACATTTTATAGTCTGCATGGTTTTACTCTTTGTTTTCCTTATAATTTTCACACACCAATGATAAAATCTGTAAAATATATATTTTTATCATGATAAGTGCCCATATAAAGATTATTTTCATAATGCCCCTTTAGCTTGTGCCCCTAAATAAATGTTGAATAAGAGCACATAACAATATTCTCTCCTATTGCGTCTTGATAGATATGAGACACATTTTGAAATATTGTGATTTTTGTCTCGTTAGACCCAGAACATTATTTAAAAAACAATTGAAATAATATTTGAATGTAAAGACGGAAATAAATCTATTATTTTCTTCACATAGAGTATGTATTGCTGGCGCAAAACCACTTTAAACAGAGTTATCTTATTGTGGAAAAATATATTCATCAGATTAATAGCTTTACAGCGTGTTTAAAACATTTTATGACTTGCCTGACATTTTGATTAAAACATCTATCTGGTAAGATTATAAAATGAAAAAAAAGTGATGAAGTTTTATTATTATCATTGTCTTTATCATAGTAAAAATTGTCATTCTAACACTGTCCATTTGCAGATATATGAAAATAAGCTGGCCATTAACGTTTTTGTCCATCATTAATATTAAATGTGGAAAGACAGACAGACAGAGGACAGAAAAGCCGATATCCGCGTCAAATATTCATATTAACTTCTGTACTTATGGCCTCCACAGACATTCCTTGTGCGTTAGAGTACTGGCTTGTGGGTCAGTGTTCAGGTCCTCCCTTCGCCCTCCACCCAGGTAAAATAACAAACATCATTACCAGTCAAGGATGAATGCAGATAAACTCATCAGGTGGTGCATGCTCCCCCTCCCCCCCCCCCAAGTAAAATCATAAAAAGCAGTGACACCACTTCAAATGAATACGGTTGAGCTCATTAGGTGGTGTATAGAAACAGTTATTTGATTTGGGCAGACCAGGTGAAATATTATCCCCTACTTTGTACCATATTACATTGAAAACCCATGGGATATGGCCTATGTGATATTATTGACCATATCCCATGGGTGGGACTACTTTTTACCATATTTGTAATATCAGAGATACGGTTTTCCAAATATGGAAGGAATCAATTCCATATTTGGTATATCCAAACTCGCCTTATTACCGTGCCATAATAAATCACGGCCGAAAACCTGATGGTCCGTGGTATATATCCCTGCGAACGGGTAAGAATAAACTTAATTCTTTGATGCAAACTAGGGCCAAAATGCAGCACTGATGGTCACCAGTAAAAACAACCACTCTGGGAGATGCACGATGTGCAGTCGACTTTTACATCCAACTCCAACTGTCCCGGTCGCCAACCATTGCTCAACAGCTGAGCGGGCACAAAAATACGCAGTCTGTGAACAATTATGCAACAGCAAGCCGAAATAAGCAGCACACCACGTGCAGCCTTCTCCAGGGAAATTATTCTTCTTTTCAGAGACCTCTAGACTCCCCAGACTGTCTTCATCGTTTGTCCCAGCTGGTGTGGCAGGGAGCCATCGCCCCGTTCCTTCGGGCAATGCTGGCAATGCTGCCGTCAGTGATGGGGCCAATCTGACGGCCAACAGTCAGTTGAGCTCCACGGGTGCATACTTTGGAATGTTTCCTGGTGCAACATTCCAAGTCAACGTGACCTTCCAATTCTCCGGTTCACCAAATTAATTCAATATAAAAATGATAAAAAAAAGTGTCTTTTCGTCGAGATTTTTGTCTGAAGCGACCGCCGTTTAAAAAAATCCGCCAATAAGCCTGTGGTCGACCGCTTTTCTTTGTTGTTTAAATTTTATATTCATACGCGCGGGATGACTGTGTCAAAGTCCCATGTAATGTAGTGAAATAAAATGTCACAAGTGATATAAATGGTCTTTTTTTCTTTCTTAAAGGACCGTAGGGGATAAATACAAAATAACCCTCGTCGTTAATCTGTCTAAACCGAATTCCCCTCGTTGTTTGCCTACCTGCGCGCTTCGCGCGAGGTTGATCAGGCGCGCAGGCAGGCAAACAACTCGGGGGATTCGGTTTGACAGATTAACGACTCGGGTAATTTTGCCCATATATGCCATGGTCACTGATGTCATTCGGAGCACCAAAACCAGAAGGGGTATGTGACTATGATCAAGTTAGCAGGGGCGTATCATTACATCAGTATACACAGTTGTATTTGCACTTTTACACGAGTGTGAAAACTGTACCAAGTTTAAAGCCGTAATTGGATTTTCTACCGTAAATACAATGCTGTCTGAATGTTATTGTCATCCCCTGTGCAATCAATGTCTGTACATGTTTCACCACATTACCTCAAACGTATCAAGTGTGGCTCTCACCAATGTCTCCAAATTAGTAACACAAATAAGCGAAACGAGTGAGTTGAATCCTACTGAAAACCATTCTAACGTGATAGATTTTAGCTCAGCTGACTGTTCAACTCATCTGTCCATCATCCGTCCGTCCATTACCATTTCGTATTTTCACGTTCACAAAAATATTGGCTGGATCACTACATTTCATGTGGCTTGTTTATGGGCGAAACAGAACATGACATAAGCACCACATAGTGAACACTTTTAGAGGGTACATAGTCAAGGCACATATTCTCCCGAATGTGAAGCGAATCAAACCACTAGTTTGAAGTGAAAAATCAAACCAAATCAACACAGAAACAAACCAAATCTGACAAATTCATTAAAAAGTGTAACACCCCCCCCCCCCATTTTTACTTGTTGAGCACATGTCTAGTTTCCCAGATTTCTATATAATTTCAAAACACCTAGTGAACACGTTCAGTGGGTGCCTAGTCAAGGCACATATTTTCGCTAAGTGTGAGAAGAATCAAACCACTAGTTGGAAAAGGTGAAAAATCAAACCAAACCTAACAGAGTGATACATGTCTCGGTTTTTCAGGTTTCTATTTAATTTCAAAGCAATTGGCAATGCCGTTTAACAGTAACTTAGATAAAATCTGTAAAAGCTAAGAATGAAGACAGTATAGCATACTTGGAAAACTTCATGGAGACCCACTTAGCTATCAAGATGACATGAACTTGTGCTGAGCATTAGAAGCACAGAGCATACAAAATGTTGAAAATAATTCTTGTTGATTTCCAACATACGGACAAAGGGCAACAGCACCACCACCACCATCACCACCACCATCACCACCACCACCACCCCAAAAAAAAAGAAAAAAAACAAGCACACAAAAACCACCACCAACAACAAAAACCCAGTAAACAGAAACATACCCAACTCAGATGTAAACTATTCTACTATTCTAAAACAAGACAATGAGTATAAAATATTTGTACAGTTGAGGCCCTGACTGATTTAACTATCTTGTGGTAGCTCCACGGTCAGATTAACTCGAGAAGCTTGTGATTTATTTTACAGAGACTAACAGCAGCGGTTCCGCTGGATCATCCCAGGAAGTCTGCTGGACCAAAACCCTTTATGTACTAAGTTTTCCTTTTCTCAATCATATAATGGACTTGCAGTAAGTTCCAGTACATGTTGAATAAGCACTATAAATAATGGTATCATTGATAGGCAGTAAACTTGCGAATGCATTCACCATGTACACTGACAGGCAAACTCCAGTTGTGTATTCAGCACATGAATCAACTTATCCTAATTGGTCAACACCACCACCACCATCACCACTATCCCTCCTACCCAACCCCCCACCCCCGGTGCACGCAGCTGACATCTGCAGATCACAGCATATGGGTGAGTGGTACCTTCCATTAGGGTCTCTCAGAGGTTAATTAGTAAAAATGATGCATTTGATGATACGGATTTAAAGTCAGATTTATTGAAAAACTTGCTGGTTCCCTGACCCTCCCCCCCCCCCCCCCCCCCGCAAAAAAAAACAATCGTCTCCACAGTATGATGGCAATGCTGCTGAGCATACACATGATGGTAAATCTCGTTTACTGTGTAAATTGTTTGCTTCATTTTATACTGAGATTATTACAGATAGTATGGTTCCCACTGTCTGTACTTTTAATATCACTGTTCCCATCCACGAAACCAGCTTTGAACCTTAATGTTACTAGTAATATTCGTCCGGTCACACTAAGCTCAAGTTTGTCCAAATTGTTGAAAAATTATGTCAGCTGATGCTGATGTAAGTGTTGCTCACTTTGGATTCAGAGAGGGGTGCAATACATATTTAAGATGTACTCTAATAAATGAAATAGTGTCATATTATAACGGGAATAACTCGCCAGATTTTATAGCTATTTGTTCTTGTATGACGCATGCAACCAAGTGGAGATTTAAGTTAGGCCTTGCGAAAACAGGTATTCGTGGATCAGCCTCAATGAACACTAGGTTGATGTAATATTGAACATGTCACAAGTGTAGAGGTTCTGGAAACTGTTTTCACTGACTCAAGCAAAGATAAAGAACATGTGGAAAACGAACCCACAATTGAGACGTGTTTATTATGGTAATACAAGTGTTGGCCTCTGCTACCCTGGACTTTCGACTGATGCTAAGTTATAGCTTTGCTCCACTATTTGCATACCCATGTTGACATATGGGACCAATTGCTTACATTTATCAGCAAGTGACATCAAGAAACTTGAGAGTACACAGGGCACCTTGGTTAAACATTTTATGGGATTATGGAAAGAGGCTTCAGCGTATCCTCCGTGGACTAAGTAATAGATCCCATCATAATAATTTGGTAAAAGCCATACATTTACCATGTGTGCTGGACATCATTAAACAACAAATTGATTTTCTATATTATAAGATTTTCCAGGTTGATTCTCCTCTGAGGAATATCATGCATACACTTTTATCAAGGTTTTGTGTTTGTGTTGTTTTGTCCAGAATAACTTCCTGGTAGTCATTACACTATTGCGCAGTCTGAACTATTTAATCTCCCTAAGCTAACAATGTCACTGTCTAACCTATATAAATATGGAAGTACTATTGTCCAAATTGCACACGGTCTTCTGTAGAATATCGACATAGGCTGTATTAGCCCAAATAAATAAAAGGGTCCTCAACGGGTAACTACTCAGAACATGTTTCGGAGCCTGTGCCCGTACATATCTCTCTGAGTAGCGGCTCCTTGTCTGAGCTAAATATTCAGCAAAGACAACCCACATAATAATAAATAGATATGAACGTGGCAAATGATGAATTGGCTAAATAAGTGAAGTTTTGCTTATAGATGCAGAGCTCCGAAATGAATAAAGAATACCTATCAAACCAAACATAATTACTGAATTTGTGTAGTAAAAGCTCAGATAAGAACAATCTGACTTACCCCTGAACCAGTATGGACCCTTTTTAGCTCTATAGCTTACCTTAGTTTACCTTAGTTAAACCACCTGCCAGTATATAACTGAAGAAAAAACACCACCTGCATATAGCTGGCGGACAATTGTACCATTGGTCATCAATTTCACCACTAACTGCATTGGGTCTCTCTCCAGTGAAATGTGCTCATTTTTCTCCGTCAAAGTTGGATTTTGCCTGCCAACCGGGCACTGACGGACATGTAAACACACCTTAACAACTAATTTTAAGTGACAATTATTTTAAACCATGGTCGGCTGAGCACATTTAACTTCTCTGCTCACAAGGCTGCTGTAGAAGTTATTTACAGAAAGGCTAAATGTTTATTTCATGTATTCTTAAAGTAAATTGTATTTTGGATAAATCCCGACCTTCGGACGCGCCCAAATTAGGGCGCAGTAGATACCGTATTCGGAGACGCTCAACTGACCAGCTCCCACACACCCGATTCTCACACTATCGCACGCTTGAAGCATAGTGTAATACGCACACTATCAACGTGTGATAGTGTGCGAATCGGGTGTCCCACACATCATTTTCAGACAGCTAAGCGTGTTTGCTCACCAAGCCATTCTGGAGACTTGGGCTGTATGGTTAACATCACATATACTACTTGTAAAAAGTCAATTGTTACTTCAATAAACCATCAACTGCCCATTGGACTTGTCTTTGGGACAACCAAAGCAACAAGACAGCCAGTCAAACTTTATAAAAGCTGGCCTGGTCACATGAGGGTGGCGCGTTGGACCAGGCTGATCGGCCTGGTGGCGAACCGTACGAGGCCCTTCGCATTGTTCTCCGTGCGCCCGACCTGCCTGGTCCCGCTCGCCGCACATGCCACTGGGATGAAACCACCATTATATTTACTGTATATTCTCATATTAGCATAAAGGCGTATAACTTTTGTTGCGTCACTTTTTAGAATAAAGTATGCAGTTGGTGTTGTGCAGACACCTTTCATTGAAAACATTCAAAATAAAAAAGGCGAGTCTTTAGATAGAATCAAAAGTTATGCCAGTGTTTACCTGTCATAGCCAGGAAACACGTGCTCCGAGCACGGCTCGCCAGCATTACGTCACTGCGTATGAATATGTGATTCGCCCTCTGTTTATAAAACTCATCATGGAAAAAATATCTGTCAAACCATACAACACAAACAGGCTGATAAGCTCATGTAATAGTCTAGCTGAAACAGTGGGTTAATTACAGGTAAATTGCCCCCAAAGGTGTCCGCACACGACAACCAAGAACTATTTAGTGCGGTAACCTGCACCTGATTGGCCGCAATAGTGTATTCATACCCACTGGAAGTAACATTGGAGTAGTCTCTCTATATATTGACATATTCGTTTATTTTATCTCTGTCAGAGGTTACATTTGAATTATGTTATCTATTTTATAAATGTTGGTTTAATTTTACTTATCTCCTTGGAGTTCTGTGGTATGATTTCGATGAATGCCTCAGGCATCAATGGAAATCATATCACAAATTTCGAATGGGTTAGGCGCCCTTGAACTCGATGTATGACTTATGTATATTACGTTATCCAGTTATGAAGGTTTTAATGAAATAAAATAATTATAATGACAATAAGGTGTCATTGTTACCTCAATCACGTACTGTTAATACAGAAATGATACACAGACCTTGTTCAGGGAACCTATGTGACTGGTAAGAGGAGAGCTATTAACTGTGAAAGAGACTGGTAACATTCTCCTTCTTTCCATTCTTGTCCACGTGTTTAAATCAGGAATTTACCTTTTAATAGTACTCTCAATGATACAATAGAAACTAGACTTTTTGTAATTTTCTGATATTTTTGTTAGCCTATGATGGTCTGGAGTAAAAATGGTACCTCGTCCTGCGTAAGGCAAAATGAATTTTATATGTACTTGGAATTCTTACAATCTTGTAATACCATGTTGCAATTTTTTGTTTTATTTTTCAATGTGCTATGGGACCTTGAATAAAGGCATAGCATTAAGTCAAATTATTTGTTTTTCACATTTAGTGATTTTATTAAGTGTGTTTGTTAGCCTGTTCATACCAGACAGTAAAAACCTCTAACTTCTATGATCGTTTTTTCTCATTTAATGGATTTGTCTCGAAAACCAGCATGGGCATGAGGGTAGTACTAAGTGTCATATTGTAAACAAGGGCAAAACAAAAAAGAAACCTAGTATGACATGCACCTTTATGCTCGTCTTTAAAAAAAAAATAAATAAAAAAAGGGGGGGACCCTGCTAGGTGATGTCATGAATTCAAGGCTGTGCATGCATGCCTACATACCTTGAAAAGTTGAAATGTAGAGACAAAACAGCCTACTTATTTTTCCGTGATGAAAGAGAACCTTAAGTGTTAGCAGTACTTCACACCTTCTTCAAGATTTCGTGACGATATCATGTATTCAGAGGCACAATATATATATATATATATATATATAGATATATATAGTGATAAAGTATAATTGGTTTACCATAACTTACAAAATTGTATGCATGTTAAATGGAATTTATCAAAGGTATTTATCATCAGTCTGAATACTACTTGTATCAGTGCATGTCAGTATGTTGTGTAGTCATAATATGTCATATTTAATGAAAAGTGCCAATGTTTATACAATTTCTGCGGAAGTTATGCTGTTATAACGCCTTCTTTGACAAAGAAATAACAAACAACAGATTTAAAAAAAACAGAACTTTTTTTTGTCTATCATGATGCACGTTTGCACCATTGTAAATGAATGGAAAGAATCGATGCCTGCAAGTACGGTGGTGCACCACCACCGGCAACATCCTCCACTGTTCAATAGAATGACACTTTGAAATGAAACTAACCTTAGTTTGTAATAAAATGCATTGAGTTGTTCGAGTTCGACCGCCATCATAAATTCTGTTTGGCTTATCTATTCCTTAAGAAAGTTTCCGATTCTGTATTTTTAATTTCATATTCATCTATGAGAAAACCAATCATACCCGTGGAGAGGGTGGGGCTTACCTTAAAAACACAGTACTAAAAAACCAATATTTTATTTCAGTGCTTTTTTATTCCTATTATAAGTGTCTAATAGCCCGGCTAGAAAACTGTAGAGCTTCATCGTTTCATGTATCGCAGAAAACAGAATAGTCCATCTCGTATGCACACAAAGGCTTAAGTGGGTGAGAAGCAGTGGACGCACATGTCAGCTTTTGTGATCATTTTATGGAATCTCTCATTTGATAAAGTCATTATTATTATCCCCATACACACTGGGTACTCTAAAATAATTGTTTATTGATGGCTACTTGACAAATTTCTGATTATATCCGGAGTGGCCATAAACGATTTGAATGTGAACATATTTTTGTAAGACAGTGTGAGCCGCTCTTTATTAACAATGCATGTATGACTAGTAAATTAGGCAACATGACAAGATAGCGTGACTTATTTGTTTAAAATTGAAACCAAGTTTGTTTTTATTCAAAATATCACACGACGAGCTGCCTGTACCTTGGTTTGGGCATGAAATTGGGAAAAGAGGTACACTGCATTTCGGGTTTTGAAGCTCCAATATCTTCATCCTATCCAGCACCTACCAGCGACCGGTTAGATACATCGGGGTTTTCCACCAAAACAATCTGACTAGGCGGAGAAACTGCAAAGTAAATAAACAACGTCACGAACATTCCTGGCTCATAAGGTCAAAATTTTATTCTTTTAACTTTCTGAAAAGACCTTTAAAGAATTGCACCAAGAAGGATCCCCCTTATTATAATAATAATAATAATAATAATAATAATAATAATAATAATAATAATAATAATAATAATAATTTATTATTATTATTATTATTATTATTATTATTATTATTATTATTATTATTATTATTATTATTATTATTATCATTATTATTATTATTATTATTAATGATGGAACTGATGGTGACGTGATGTGCACAGGCGCCCCATATCGTCCTTTCTCTGTTCGAGATTGGTCAGGTGACATCAACTCTAAGAGGAAGTTGGTTGGTCGGTGGGCTTCTCTGGTGATCGAGAAGTACCACCATTGCTGATATACAACATAATGACGGTTTGGTTATCATCACTGGTGCACTGAATTGTATAAACCACTGGGACTTGCAGCTTGGTGGGAACCGTCAGTCGGTGTGAGGAGGCGACATCTGCAGGGAAAACCTCAGAGCTACGTCGAGATGAGGCCGCCGCCAGCAAAAACTAGCCTAAACCAGAAACCCTCCTTACCGACCAGCATGGGACCCCACTTAAACCCCCCAATGCTCGCCTGCCAACATGACAATTGTCTGCCTCGCCGGTAGACATTATCGGTTTCAGCTCCATCAGGCCTGGACATCTAACAGGACCTAGTTGCAAAACTGGTGGGTGCCGGGGAGGGGGGGCAGTATATGGTTCCATGAGCAAAGATATTTTGCGTCAAACCAGCGACAGGCCGGGACATCGAGACAAAGTGCCTGATACTGTTTGAGGTTAGGTCTACTAGGCAAAAAGCCCAAAAAGGCCCACGAAAAAATGCGCCGACCTATAGGCCCGCATCGGATTTGACCATGAGAGTGCCATCAGCTGGAACATGGTGGCAGCTCTGATGGGATCCAGAAGGCCAAACAAACAAGTATCCGAACCTACACAAAGCAGCCTGTTACGCGTGCAATAGTGTACATGCCATTCTCAAACACTAACATGTCAGGCAAGTTGTGCTCAGTGAAAGTAGTAGACAATCCCCTCTGCAGGCCTATAGAATGTAGACAACCACAACTTCCGCTGGCTGCACCAGGAGGCATTGAAGGCTCGCACCTCATGAGCTCTGGCAGAGACAAGCTGTAAGGCCTCTGGCTGTTTAATCCATGATGAAATAATGTTCCTGCAAGCTTGCTCCTTTCGCGTGTTACTAAATGGTAGAAAGAGGGCAGACTTCCGTCCCCTGAGTCCATCTGTGCAAGAAAGGTACCAGGGAAAAGCTCTCAGTGAGCACAGGTCTCTCTCCTTGAGAGTAAGAGCGGCATCCGTCACGTGGAGGGTAAAACCTTTAAAGGCCGTATCCGGATCTCAAGCCACTTGGTTCTTTGCAAGAAAGCCCAAGTGAGGCCTCAGGGTCACCTTGGAGTGGTCAGGTGACCATTGGAGTCGGTCATGAACTAAGTGCATACATCTCCGAATACTCCAGTTTGCGAGGTTGCTGTATGTCCAAGCTCTAGGACCAGGAGAACCGAGATCAGCTGTAGCCGTCGCTTGCCAGACCTCTTCAGAGCCGAGTGTGAAGAAGAAACAGTCTACTGAGAGGGGACAAACAATGCATGCAACATCTAAGCCTGCTGTATCATACTCTGCGACATTGCCTCCAAAGCATGGACAACCTTTAGATCCGTGCAGCGAGCAGATTTGGAAGTTGGGGCAAAGCCTCTGAGAGGAGATCACTTGTTACTGGACTTTTGACTCTGACGTTTCTTAACCTTCTCCCAAGGTATATCTAGAAAAGAAACATCTGCCTTTGGGGACTGTGGATGAGCCGAAGCAAGTCTACTCTCTTTCCCCTTAGACACATGAGAATCTGGAGCAAGTCTATGCTTCTCATGGGGAGTCATTGGTGACGACTCAACGGAGTCAGACATCTCAGCTTGGCGTTTGGCGGCTCTTGCAACCTGCCACCTACACCTTGCATGATCCAATTGGTACAGAAGGTTGCTGGTTCGAGACTCGGCCATTCCGTACTCATAAGACATACATATAAAAATTCTGCATAAAATCTTATTGGTAGAATCCACTTAGACGGTTTGCAAATTTACCATTTAATTCCATAGTCTATGACATAGACTGGTTGTCGTGATTTGCAAAGTGGATTGGCTTGTGCACCAGTGACAGACATCTACTGTGGTTAAGCCTTCTTGGACAGATTTTGTGGCAGGATCATTATTTCTATTGGGCCCATCCCTTTTCATTTTTTTCATATCTTTGTATCTGCTGAAATGTAGCCACGCTACTGTGGTACACTCAAATTAATATTTCACAATGAAATCTATAATCAAAACGGCTTTAACTGTCATTTTACTTATTTTAATGAAAATGAACTTGTCGGTCGAAAAATCCCTAAATTTGGCTACCAGGATACATACAATAAAGAATGCGTGACAAATTATACAAATACATATCCATACTTACGTATTTTGTTTTGCTTTGTGTACATTGTTGACTGTCAGCCAAAAACCAGCCTTCTAGATCAGTGTACACCTGTGGCTTCAGATTGGGATTGTTTAATGCTGCACACAGCTGGCACCATATACACTGAGGAGTTGGCCACGGCGTGTAAGTCCTATGCCACTTCAAATACTGACTATACAACTCCTCATCTTTGTCCAAACGTATCAAGTAAGATGCAAGATGTTTAGGAGAAGTAAAATCAGCTACATTGATGTACGACCACGGAGGAGATATTTTTGAGTAATTAGCCCCTCCCATGACAACAGGAACCACGCCAAGTTGTAATGTTCTCCAGAACTTCTCAGTTACATAATCCCTGCAGTTGCCATTTTCAAATGCAAAATAGAATTTATACTGTTGTATAATTTCGTTACAATCCGTATCACAGGCTTTATTTCCACACGCTCCGTACACATCCACTGACATATGTTTACGCAATTCCTGCAAATATATAAACCTGTCATTCATATCAACTTTACAATTACTGATCATAACAATGGCGAACTTTGTCTTTCTTCTAAATAGCACTTTCAATTCTTGTGTATCCTCCAGTTTCCCTTTGTGGTTCACATTTGTTCGAAATGTATATCCCCCATAAGGTGCAGGAATATCTGAGTCCAGTCTATAGCTGGATGTCATGTTAAACATGTTGTTATAATTTGCTAATCTACTGAAGATGAATTGCGTGGGTGCCACTTGCGTGAAGTAAGGTGGCTCTAAATTGTACAATACCCAGCTCTGGTATTGAGAATGCTTTGCTGGCATATCTGACACGTAAATATCCCGGATATGAAACCACACTGCATCGCTGTCTTTCAAGTGGTTACGATCATAGGTAAAAGTGCAGTTTTTAAAAGGACAATCTTTCATGCATCCTGTATTCCAGTTACTACCAAAAAATTTGGTCCAAAACAGAATCCTTTTAATTTTTTTCGTGGTCGTAGATTGTTCTTTGGGATTCGTGCTTTCAAAAACCTTTATAAATGAGTTAGACAACTGTATTGGTTTATACATCTGGGTACTATTTGGCGAAATAGTCACTTGCATCACTGTCAAAACAGTCATGTATATCATTATGAGAATGACAATCCAAGTACGAATTACTCTGCAGCTAAAAAGTTGTGTACATCCATGTCGGAGTTTCCTGCGGAACCTACAAGGACAAAATAGCATGAAATCATTTTAGACATTTATGTTTCACCCCAAACTGAGTATTTGATTTTCAATATCCCCGTGAAACTCTTATATTGTATAACATATTTGTTATTAGAACCACATTGTCAACAGGTTTATTATCATGCTGCGAAGCGAGGATGCCAAATATTAATTTTGCCGTCAAACTTAACAGTCAGACCTACAGCTCCTTTGCGCCAATCACTATATAGACACGGTACAGTTACCCTGCATGTACCGATTCAATTATTTAGCGATATCCCTAAATCATGAAGGACATCACTAAATACATCTTATTTGGCGATATCTCTAAATCATTTAGCAATGTCGCTAAATCACTTAGTGATATATGTAAATCTTTTAGCTATACATCTAAATCATTTATGGATATTACTCAATGATTTAAGGATGTCAGTAAATGAGACCATTTAGCGATATCACCAAATGATTTAAGAATATCGACAAATGATTTAGGAATATCGACAAATGATTTAGTGAAATTGCTAAATGATTTAGTGATATAGCTAAATAGGACTAATGGTCAAAACGACTTGCTAGTTATTTAAAGTGTTATTCATACTGTTGTGTCGTTTTCAAACTTTGGCGTCAGGTTACCGCGTAGGTCACGTCATATGATATGTTTTGTCGATTGTGAAGCCCGGTTAGATCGAGAAAGAACCAAAATAAGACATTTCACATGGGAGTCCATTAACAGGCGTAGAATGTGTGAATATTGTCGAGCGCCAAGTACTCCCTATCAAGAGCACTTTAACAAAGGGGCAAAATGTGTAGATGGTCTTGGTTTCAATGCCTGTCTAGACCAAGGTATTGATCAATTCGATGTGCTTTCCATCCCGGTATTTTGCTCACATTCCAAATGGTATAAACTACAGGCCAGTGCGAGTGCATCAGTCGTTGTATAAACATTGGATTCTATCTGTGCATTGTAATGCCAATTATTTCCTCGACGAAAATATGTATAATGTTCACTCTTTTCCATATTTTGTGGAAGTCTGAGATTAAAAGGTCTAGCCTATTAAAGAAAAGTGCGAAAGTAAAGATGCGATGACGAAGAGTCACCAGAAAAGGGAGCTTGCTCCTCAGAAGTTTAACTTCCTGACTGTAGCCTTTAGTCGTTTGCCACTTGGGACTGCACAGATTTTGGTTCCATACGTGACTAAAACAATTCGGTTGATCATTTATTTGGCTTTTATGACACACGAAGTCAGCTGGATGTGGAGCCCATATTTTTTCTCGTGACATTTTGATGAACCTCCCGTTTAAAAGTTCACTGACAACTAGGCTTGTCCAGTTTATGTTTACCTAAGCTAGAAAGTGATTGGCCATAGGCTGTCTGCACTAGATTTAATTGTTGATTATGTCGGATATACCAGTCTGTAACCCATTGTTCAATCGGATGGCTACGGTCCCCGACATCTTAGTTTAGTTTAAACATATTTATTTATTCTGGATTATCGTATAGTGTATTATATGACTAGTACAATGGGTTTTTTTCAGACACGGAGAAACGCACAGTGTATATACAATACACACGAAACATGCTATGTTACCAGTACTTATGTACATGTAAAATGTGAACATTGTCGGTGGCAGGTTCCATAATGTAACAACGGTAGAATTAATAACACTTGGTCATTAATAGTCATTCACTTTTGAATAAGGAATCAGGAAAAAAACAAGCAGTAGAATAGATACATTCATACAAACTTGAATAACAAATATCAGCAATGGTATTAGATTTCATCGAAGAGGCCGCAAAATGTTGATAATTGAAAAGTTTAGACAACAAAACCCCTACTTTGGTTATATAATTTTGTACCACTTGAAATATTTATATGTTGAGGGCATCAGTCAGTTCCTTGCTACCACAGACGAAAATCTGACGCAGTTTTTCACCAGTGATATTAACTAATACATTAGATGAACACCTTGAGTTTCTTCCAAAAAGGGATAATACATAAGGCAGGAAAAGAAGTGAGTAAAATCTTCGGTCGGGAAAGAACAGGAGCAGGAAGGACTAGGAATTACATTTACTTTTATAAAGATCAAAATTTAGAGAAACCCTGCCGAAGCTGGGTCTGACAGATATTCGAAAGGCGATTTACAAAACCCATTGTATTGTGAGTTATTGAACAGTGCAACTTCCATGAGTGATGGCCATGGGAAAATGAGATTTGAAGGGAAATTGAGTCTCCAATACCATAGGGAAGATTATTCCAAAGCGTGTGTCTGGGAGGACAGAGTTTGTAAAGCGTTATGTCCTGCACAGGGTCTTGTGTATTAATCTGGAATGAGGTAGGTCTCGACCAATGTTATGAGGCGGTAGGACGTTGAAAAGATAGGAGGGTGTAAGATTGTACGTCATTTAGAAAAATGGAATCAATTTTGAAGTATTTGCGTCGGCTAACCAAGGTAGGTCAACCGAGTTCTTACAGAAGTTTTATGTGTGAAGTATGCCTAACGCACCAGTGCATATTTTGGCTGCCTCATACTGTATAGATTTTAGCAAATCATACAGACCTGCAGTTGCTAAGTGGTGTCCTACTAGAAGGCAAATTGGCCGATGAACCACTCTTCTTTTAAATTTGCATGTTAAAACTGACCGATAGTCCCTTAGGTACATATACTACTAGAATATTGTTTAAACTGCGGAAATATTACTAGAATTAAATTCTAACTTGCTAGAATATTTCCGAGTAATCGATTGTTACAAAGGTACAAGTGACGTGGTCTTATTTGATCTGTTTTTTTTTTTACTCAATTTTAAATTTCTACATATTTATCAAACCCCGTTGCATTACCTGATCTGTGGCAGCATTCTTCTGGCACAACGAAGTCAGTCTTCATCAAGAGGATATTACGTTATGAGGGATAGTCCATAATTTTGGTTTCCTGAAAAAGCAATGTATATATATATATACATATGTAAGTCAGTCTTCATCAGGAGGATATTATGTTATGAGGGATAGTCCATAATTTTGGTTTCCTGAAAAAGCAATGTATATATGTATCTCCCTCGTATATATATATATATATATATATATATATATATATATATATATATATATATATATATATATACATACATACATACATACATACATACATACATACATACATACATACATACATGCATACATACATACATACATACATACATACATACATGTACTAACGCACAATCTGATACATATGCAAAAGTCCAATTCATATCATGGGATAGTAGAAAATAGTTCAGTAATTTCAGAAATACATGTTCCAATAAAACACACTTACAGAAGTTACAACATATCACTTGAGTCCCTATATCCAACTACTCTATGCAGATAGCCACAATACCATGTTGAATTAGAGTAAACTACAAAAGACATTCTCTGCTATCACGAGCACCTATGAGCTCATTGATGACACCTGCCGTGATAATGTCATCCTGTGAGACAGGATTGAGGGAAAAATCATGGATGGACTATTGAAAGTCATAGGGGCTAAGGTACTTAATAAAGGACTTTGGAACGGCATATCTGTTATATAGATAATTGAGTTACACACTTGAGAACGACTTCCACGGAGAAACAATTTGCTGCACAATCGTATGAATTCATTGGAACCAAGAAGATATTTCAGCTAAGAAGACAGGTCAATATTATATTCATTAATCTCGCAGTACTCTTCTTTATCGTTACAAACTGTTCTCTATGGATCGGCAGAATTTTTTAGTCTCAAAAATATTCAAATATTCTCATCAGGGCAAAATTATATTTCCCAAACGTCTCGGTTCTCGGCTGCAAGAACTGGATAAATTATTTTGTATCTAACACGCCTAGTTTGTGGTACAAATTGTTTATTGTAGTATTGTTAAGCAAACACGCGATAGTTATATGCCCCCTGTCTGTCGGCGTCTTGGTCCCTATGTTTGCATGTTTTCCAGATGCCAGGAAAGCGTTTGATCGTGTCAATCACTGGACATTGCTACATAAGTTACGGGATCGTGGCGTGCCTATCTTTATTGATAAAATTCTTAAGACCTGGTTTCATACCCAGAATTACTGTGTATTATTGGGCGCAGCTTCGTTCGACTACTTTAGGGTAACAAATGACGTTCGTGGGGGTGGTAATAATCTACCGGCTGTTGTTCAACATACACGTAGATGATATTAATTTAAAACTTGCGAATAGTGGCGTTGGCTGCCGCATTGCTGGTATGCTCATGAGTTATGAGTTATGCTGAATACATGGTGCTGCTAAGCCCCTCTATTAAAGGACTAAAGATCCTTATTTTCAGATGTGAATACTTTGCTTTGGATCATTATATCCTGTAAAACACTATTGAAACAGAATATAATGTTGTTTAATCCTTTGGGCAGTGCTAGACTGGGTGTCAACCCTATTTTACCACTTGCTGGTGAGAAACTGAAATTTGTCAATCGTCTGAAATATTTGCTTACATCACTGTTGCTTCTGTATCGGATGACGACGATACAGGTCGCCAATGTGGCTCCTTCTGTGCCAGAGCCAACATGCTTAAACGTATTTTTTTCTATTGTTCTATGGACATCAATATTTTTTTCGTTTCTATTGTACAAGATTCTATACAGCTCAGGCGCGGGTTAATTATTCGGTCTGCACTATGAGCTAATGTATTATGTGCTATAACAACGCATTTCGATGGATTGTGGGCTACCCAATATTTTGCTCTCAAGCACTATGTTTATAAAAAACAGAATGCCATCCTGTGGGAAGCTTAAACGCCAAAGTGTACATAGCTTTATGAAGCGATTTAGTAAACAGGATAACCTCCTCCATTGCCCATCTAGTCAACAGCAATGTTCGAGAGTGCTCTATCTTTTGGCACAAGTTGCATAAGATTCTGTTTTTATAAATGTGTAAGTTGTAACTTTTATTTGATCTTTTAGTATATGTATCATTTTATATTAACTTGTATCTATATTTGTTCTATATACCACGTGACTCCCACTTTTAAGTTATATGTTATATATGTAATTGTGTACGTTTATATGGACCTTGAGTCTGAAATAAAGGCATCTTATCTTATTGCCACTTATGTAAAAACCCGCCGGTACTTTCGGACCTGTATCCACTATTGGGCCAACCTTCTCCACTAAGCTCTATCTTAGACTCAGCGCTCAGTCTTGCCTAATATGCCCTGGCTGCTACTTTGTTCATAGCCTGGCGGCGACTTCAGTGTTTGATACAAAATCCCTATTTTTATCTATCTATCTATCTATCTATCTATCTATCTATCTATCTATCTATCTATCTATCTATCTATCTATCTATCTATCTATCTATCTATCTATCTATCCATCCATCCATCCATCCATCCATCCATCCATCTATCCATCCATCCATCCATCCATCCATCCATTCATTCATTCATTTATTGACTGTAGAATGTTTCTACAGGATTGTGGATCCCGCACCCAATGGTTTGGAAATGAGTATTGGGACTATTGGGGGGGGGGGTTATATTATATGACACCCAAAGTATATATTTTGCAAATATTTCAGAGCATCAATAATAATATGATATATGCTGTGGCCGCGACTCAGTTTGAAATCTAAATCAAATGTATTTTTGTGCAACTGTCCCGCAATCAATGCAGTGTGCAATGCTTAAAGTGGCGGTTACAACGTCGCGGCTCCAGGTATTGTGCTGCATTTGGATTTGTAACTAACGATGAAAACTGGTTCAGACACAACCGAAAACCGGCATATTAAAGTTAAGATAGGCAGTGATGTTCTAAAAGTATTTTAACGACCCTGGTAACTTAGAGAATCGAGACCTGGGCCTTGCAAAATATTACGATAATGGTCCGCGAACAACCGGGGCTATGCTGTTTCACCAAATGACTGTGGCTATACAACTATGATGGTTCCCCGGCCCAAGTTAACCCTCCAGACAAGTTGAAATAAAATGCTGTGTTTGAGTTGACTTTACAATCAGAAGCACTTGTCTCATCTTTAAGAGTTTTGTACAGTCCGAGTGCTCTTTCGTTTAGCCACGTGGCTGAAAGACCCTTGCTTGGCTACTGTACACCTGGAGGCACTAACCCAAGACTGCATGCCTAAACTTCATTGCAAGCAACCTGTAGTACAGAATTGACATAACACTGAACCAAGCTATATGTATAGCCTCCGATTTGTGATGGTCTTGAAAGTGTATAGGCATTTTGGCTTGTCGAAATATCTCAAAGCAATTATATGACCGGTATGATCCAGCATATTCTTGACAGATATATCTCATTTGGTGGACAGTTTTGTTCAGCTCTACCACCAAGTATTGAAAACAGAAGGGAGAGTACACCTTATTGTAACAGGGTTACAGCACCATCTGGACAGTTAGAGTGTAGTCAAGTATTTCAGATACTACAAACATACCAGAGCTTAACATACAGAGAAAATCTTTAGATGAGATACAAGACCCCAGCACAAGTAACTGTTCCATTGAGACATCACTACAAAATATATGCCCAGTCTGTTTGTGGGGACAATCTCAAACAGGAAAAGAAGATTTGCTTCAAAGCAAATCTGTCTGGGGGCCTTCAAGAGTTGTAAATATTACAACTTTTGTCCTTTGGTACTTCACATTCCATTCAGCTTATGGCTGGATGAAATTTTCAAAGTCCAAATGACCTTGACCTTGGACCTTGGACCTTTACAGGTCACATGTAAGTTGCGAAATGTACAGTGTTACAATATCCACAATTTAAGCTCAACATAAACGAAAGCAGATGAATATTGACCAAATTATGGCAAGATGAAACTTTCAAAGCGCCAGATGACCTTGACCTTTGCCCTTTAGAGGTTACAGGTTCTTACAAAAATGTGCAATGTTGCAATACCTACTATTTGAGTCTAACATGATCCAAATTGGATAAAAATTGGCCGAGATATGGCTAGATAAAAATTTCAAAGGTCCAAATGACCTAGACCTTTGATCTTTAGAGGTCACATGTAAATTACAAAAATGTGAAGTGTTGCAATAGGTACAATTTGAGCCCAACATAATCAAAATCGGATGAAAATTGATTAAGTTATGGCTAAACGAAAATTTCAAAAGTCCAAATGACCTTGACCTTTGACTTTAAAAGACCCCATGTAAATTACGAAAATGTACAGTGTTGAAATATCTACGATTTGAGTTCAACATGATCAGAATTGGATAAAAATTGACCGAGTTATGACTGGATGGAAATTTTAAAGGTCCAAATGACCTATATTTTTGACCTTAGAGGTCACATGTAAAATACAAAAAGATGCAGTGTTACAATTGCTACAATTTGAGCCCAAAATGATCAAAATTGGATAAAAATTGACCGAGTTTTGACAGGGTGAAAATTTCAAAGGTCGAAATGACCTTGACCTTTGACCTTTAGAGGTCACATGTAAATTACAAAAATGTGCAGTGTTACAAACATATTATTTGAAGTTGAATTGGTTACCTGTATCTATTATAGTTTTGAAGATGTTCAAGATTTCAATTTTCAAATGGCCATAATTTGGATTATTTTCAAAACTGTTGAACCTTTTTACAAAAACTCAAGACTTCATGTATGGAAGTATAATCATGCCAAGTTTGGACTTTTTACCTGTGATACTTTTCAAATGAAATGTCGGACAAATTTGCCTGTAAAGAAGAAAGAAAGAAAGAAAGAATTCATAGCAAAACTATATGTCTGTGTTGGCACACAGTCATAATGAACAAGTGTTATTGGACATTACATCACAGTATGTCTAGTGTTGCAGTGATCCTTTGAAAATAGAGAAACAGCCCATATTAGGACACACCTTTGTGCCAACTCTAACCTGTGACAGTGGTCATAGATATGAATGGGTCTCCTCCACAGCAAGTGAAGACAACTGTATAATGAGATGTGGCATTTTTGTTGCAGTTATATGAAGTGGAATGCTGAATAACCAGTATGAGAGATTCAGCCAGTTTGCCTACATAGGCATGATACCTAGAAGACTCTTTAAACACATTGTAGTTGCAATGTCTGCTATTATATATCTGATATATGTTGAAAGTACTAATGATGCTGCGAAGGAAGCACAACAAATGAATAAAGATGTTGGTATGGAGGGTATAGCTGTTATGACAGGTGCCAGACAGCAGTGTTGTAAGAACTCATATCATACTGACATTGTGGCCCTTGGTTGTATAACCCATAAAGTGGTGAACAAGCAACACGTCACAAAAAAGATGAAATGTCATCCCCAAAGCATGAAACAGCAGGAGTTCAACGACTATATTCTGATTTTGACTAAGCAGGTATTATGGTTGAAGAACATGCCCATGGTAGAAACAGCAGTGACAACAAATGTATTACAGGAACGCCCCATGTACATAATTCCAATGACTGATGGCATGTTGCAAGGTCAGCTGTGAAGGGGGTGAAAAAAATCACAGCTGGACCAAAAAAAAGCAAAGAATAAGATCTGGCATCCCCAGTTGTCTGACAAAAGCAGTGGTGTTAGGAAGCATATCTACTGGGCCATAGACAATTGTGAGGGGTCGCCTACTAGGCTATTGAAATATTTGGATACCATACCAGATCACTATCAGGGTAAACATACCTCATGTCATAACAGTTCAGCTTGCACAAAGCCTAGATTTGTACAAAACACTTACATGATAACAGACCCTGCTGCTGCACATATGTTTAGGAAGTTTGTACCCGTAATTGCTGTGTAAAAAAATCCAAGTGACTGTTGCAGAGCTAGAGACACTTACTATGTAGAAAGCTACAAAAATCTGCGCTGATATTCCAGGATGACAGGATCCATTATGCCAAAACATGTGCTAAATTCGATGCAACCTTAGTACAATTGAGTGGAATGAAAATGTTAATAGGGCTTACACTTCTAGAAATGTGAAGGAAAGAAATAATCATCCTGAGAAACATTTGGGGAAGCAATAACACCAAAACTAAAACCTTCAAATATGTGGACAGAGCATGGGAATTATTCAAAAGTGAAATGCCTAAATGCAAGTCAGCTTCAACACTAGACAGTAGTGAGGAGGACGATGATAATGGTATTGAAACTCGGCCAAGAAGGCGTGACATTTTCCCTGAACTAGTTGATACAGTGACAGTGATTCAGAATTGGAAGGGTTTTAAAAAGAGATTCTATTGACAAACATAGAATATGCAAAGATGAAACTGATGCCTACTCCATATATTCCCCCAATGAAACTATTTTAGTGGTGTTTATAATGGAGGCTCTGATTCGAAGTTAACAATAGAGCAGAAAGTGTCTATGGTGTAAATAATTTAAGCGTGCTTTCATGATGACTACAACTTTCATCAGTTAAATTATATATTATTATATTAATTATGTTATTTTTACACTTTTGTAGCATCGGGTATAGATGTTGATCATATTAAACTTAGATCACTTGAAAGGAAACCTGTTGTGATGAAGCAGAGGGCATTATATCATGTGGTAATACATGTCTCTAGTAAACGGCACTTTTCTGATTTATACAAAAGGTGTATATATAACTGCTGTGTATTGTGAAAATGAACTGAAAATGTTTTGTATTGCCTTGTCAATTTTGTTATTGACAACAAAGTCCAGCTTACAAGTATGAGATGCATGCATGTACTGCATTTATTTCATTTTTCAAAGTGAAAAGACAAATCATCAAAACTTTAAAAACTATTAGAAAACTATGGCCATGAAAACAACCCTGACAAGACAAAATGCATATAAACTTTCAAGACCATCAGAAGAAATCTGGGTTCACATATACCTTGGTTCAGTGTTGTGTCTATTCAGTACTATAGGTTCCTTGTAATTATGTTTGTACATGCATTCATTATAATCCCATCACAGACACAGGTTTATTCAGCATTTTACTCGTTCCTGGGTTAGTTCCTCCGGGTATCCAGTAGCAAGGCCAAGGTTTTCGAACCACGTGGCTCAAAGACAGAGCACCGTGGCAGTAAAAGGCTCTTTAAGCTTGCTACAGCTTTGGGTATACCAGTAGAGGCATTACGGCTGGATTTCTGGTTTAAGACAGCTGTACCACAGTGATGCCGTAATGCATTCGGTAATCTGGTTGGCAGTGAAGCAACCAAGCACAACACACTTTACCTTTTTCATGTGTCCCACTTTGTAGACTTAAAATAATTTATACCACTAATGGTTGCAACAGAAATCGTGATTCATTGATATCAGGCAGTTAATTTCCTTTTCAGTACACATGCCATCATTATTATGGGGATAGTCAGTGAGGGCAGTATCATGGGATTTCGGAGACTTCTCCTGGGCATTATTAGAGGCTGTGATCTCGTCATGAATAGGTTCTTCCAATGTCTCAACATCTGCTGGAAATCTTGCTTACTTGCAACATTGACATGACCACAAGTCCCTGTCATATTGCATGTAAATTTCCTGCCGTTTTTGTTCTGTGGACAGAGATTATAACCATTTATCTGCGGTTTTCTTAAATGTTGCACCCATACATAAGGGCATGCATGACTGTTGTGTGGACACAATGCACAACAGTTTGGCACAAGGAAATAACGGTTCAACGAGTTCAACACAAGTGCTGTTTGAATCGTTCAATTCGTGAAAAAAAATCTATGCTACAAAATTCTCCAAAGGGTGCACCAGAAGTATCCACGCTTTATCCTGGTGTGTTTATAGATCAGCTCAATGTGACAAATCATACACCAACATACCTGGAATATGCGTTATCTAGACAAGAATGCTCAGCGATTATTAAGCAACCGACTGCTTCCAATTACGTGACTTAATAGTGTATATATATATATATATATATATATATATATATATATATGTGTGTGTGTGTGTGTGTGTGTGTGTGTGTGTGTGTGTGTGTGCAAATATATATATATATATATATATATATATATATATATATAATTGTTCAAATATATCCACGTGATTTGTTGTTCCAAAGATACAATTAAATGTACATATCATGACCACTGGCACTTATACAAAAACTTGCCAGTACTTTCGGACCTGTATCCACTATCGGGGCAACCTTCTCCATTGAGCTTCGTCTTTGACGCAGTGGGGCGCTTTGCACTCAGCCTATTGCTGACCCTTATTTCATTGCCTCAGGGCGACTTCTATGTCTGATACAAAAACTGTTTCTGGGCCTACGAATGGTCACTGTTTGTCGTTGTATTTACATTTCCAGGTAATGCTGACTCTGGAAAAGTCCCACCATATATTGTACATTACATTCATTCGACAAATTAACTTTCCTTAACACTAATTACACATATATTTTGGACTTTACCTCTTCAAAATATCCAATCAACTTGGCTGCCATTGTGGAAATAGTGAGTTCTGCACCCAATGCCAACAGTTTGTGAATGAGCATTGGGACGATCTTGCCGACTGTGGGTGGGAAGAGTGTTATAATATATGGAACCAAAAATATATATTTTGCAATTATTTCAGAGCATCAATAATGATACATATGCTGTGGCCGTGATTCACTTTGATATCAAAATGGCGCTCAAGCCTGCCGTGTTGCATTTGGATTTGTAACTAACAATGATAACTGCTTCAGACACAACCGAGCGCCATGTTTAAATGGGCACTCAATGTTTGTGCATCATGCCTTCGTTTTGCATTTGGATTTATAACTAACGATAACTGCTTCAGACACAACAGAGCGGGCAGATGAAAAGTTAAGATTGTAGGTCATCTTTTAAAAATATGTTAACGACTGTTTGCTCAGGCAACTTGGAGAATAGACACCTGAAACGTAGCGATACCAGATACCGATATCGCACCCATCGTGGCTACATGCAGCAGCTATGCTTTTTCCCCGGCCCAAGTTGACTGTCCAGACAGGTTAAAATAAAATGCTGTGTTTGAGTTGAATTTACTGCAAAATAATGGCACACGTTGGCCAGCTTTTCTGTTAACTTTGTCTTACAACTTGGTTATGGTTGATTTGAACGACCGTTTTTTTACGGGTGGTTGTTTGTGGGGTGATTTTGCTGGTCGTTGGTGTGTTGCAGCTGGTCCAAGGTTGTCCAACTGGAGTATTGTAGCAAAATTTTGCATCACAGTTCTTGAAAAATGCTACCGAATTTCGCCAAAATAAGTGATTCTCATGGGAAGAAGTTTATTGAGAAAATGATCCAGGGAATGTAAATTTGCTGCTGCAATTGGACATCACCGTGGTCTTGCATGTCAGGTCATTTAACATTGCAAAAGCGCCCATGCCAAGGAAACCTGGTCGTTTCGACCAGGTGGGAAATGGGGTCGGTAATTGCAGGTACTACTGTACCATGATTATACCTATTCCCATGCAGAACCTGCCAGGGTATATCAAAGAGAGTTAATGTAAGAACATTTTCAAAAATAAGTGAAATCATTCTTGATGCATGATATGGAAGTACTGGACAGGGACCGCTTTATATATATATATATATATATATATATATATATATATATATATATATATATATATATATATATATATATATATATATATATATATATATATATATATATATATATATATATATATATATATATATATATGGTCCCTGAAGATATAAAAAATACGCCCTTGGTGCTTATATTTATTTATACATTAATTTATTGAAAATTTAGATCAATCTTTTATTTCATAAATCATTACAGCATTTCAGCTACAAACCTGTGCAAAGAAACTTAATACTTTTCCGATTTCATACTTGCATTTCTGCTATTTTCATGTTGTGGTCCACCATGGAATTAAGCCAAGGCAACATTCCCTAGGCATTTGGTACTCCCATTTCATGCATCATAGTTTGGTGTGCTTTCAGCAATTACATTGCACCATCTTGGCATATGTGTGCATAAAATATCAATCAACATTCAGTGATTAAAGTTAAATACATTGAGGCCTAGTGATTATCTCAATGTATTTTTTCATCTAGCTTTTGTAGAGAAAATACACAACTTACTAATTGCGGGATATTTCATCTGTTAATTTTCCCTGAATTAATAAACATAATATGTGTGCAAAGCCTTACATGTTTGAATGCAAAATTGGTCTTATTTTAATTGATAACATGGCAATGTTTTTATTTTATTTTTTGCTAGTTTTAGCTAATTTCTATCAGATTTTTGTATAATCGAAGGGAAAATAGCCATATCTGAGGGAAGATAGCCAAATCAGTACAATAATGACTAAAATGTTGTGATTTCGTCAATCATGTGAAGGCAAGATACTCGAAACTCCCCGGATAAACCATTTTGCATGCTCAAATTCAAAATGTTTCGAAAGGGGGGAGGGTGGGGGAATGCCCCCCCCCCGCATGCCTTCGGCCCTGTGGGCCGTGTAGGTCACATTTGGGCCACTGAAAAAATATTTACAGACTTTTTGGGGCCACTTGGGTCTTTGGTTTTTGACGGAGTTTGTTGCACTGACCTGGGTCGACCAGTATTTATTAGGGAAGGGTGGCTTAAAAGTACTTTGTTGTTGTTGGTGGTGGTGGTGGTGGTGGTGGTGGTGGTTGTGGTGGTGGTGTTCCATTAATTTTGGGGTTGGGCCTTTTTAGTAGGGTCTGTCAGGTTACCGGAACCACACATTTATTTTTGTTAGGTCTAGGGTAACTTGGACATTTGTTGAAACATGTTGAAAATGTGTGTTCTTTCCCCTTTTACACATATCCTTTTTTGACGTCAGTTTAATTTGTTACCTGGGCATAGCCAGAGGCACTTGTTTCATATAATAATCATAAAAAGTTTGATGATTTAAAACAAATATCGATGGTGCTCACTCGGTCGACAATACAAAGCAATAGCAGGTATTCATATTTAACGACATTAAATGCAGACCTGCTCTGGTCCCATAAGCTGCTAAGCAACAGAACTATGTCTCCATTATGATGAGGACACTCGCACCACTAATATTACTTAACCATCCAAGAATAACGCCTTTTCTACCAAACAAATGAAATTTTCTAAATTGTTTAGCATCGTGCATGTTTTAAAACCTTGTGAATGGGTGTTTGTAAGATTTTTGCTTTCTTGTGTTGTTACTTGAACTATGCATGCAAGCTCGTTTTGCCATGCTTGACACATGGATCTGCCCTCTTTCCTGTCAATTTCCTCGCTGCAGCCAAGCTGGCAGCACAGGGTCCCACCCGGTTGCACATGTCCGAGTCATGTAACCCGGAGTTAAATTGATAATGTAGGGCTACGTGACTCTGGATTATGAAGCCATTGACCCAGAGTCAAATTGGTTTGCACTTGTCAAGATCAAGTCAGGGTCTGGTGACTCCAGATTACACTGTTGTGTCTTAAGCGTGTATGCCTGTTTTGCCATAGATTCTATTGTGATGTAGCTTTATTCCAACCAACCCACTCTTTTTCCTTCCCCTGCATTGTTGTGTTTAAGGGAAATAGGGAGGCCACGCCATCAGAATGGGCGAAAAACGTACAACAAAAACTAAAAAACTGCTCATTTCTAATTTGAACAAACGAATTCTAAAATTAGTAGAGGCGGATAAATATTGTGGAAACTAAAACAAAAACAAACAAAAACAAACAAAAACAAAACAAAAAAACAAAAAACAAAAAAAAACTAGAAGAAACAAAAATGTTAGGGCTAAGGTCTGGAAGAGGGAAGAAGCCTCGACAAGAACTAGCAACAATTTCAAAGCCAATGTAGAGATGAAGGATAGCAATCAACCAAAAATGCATGGAAAAATTTGAAAGGTAAAAATTGCTCAGAAGAAAAGATCCTAGAAGACAACTGGTGGAGGTGCCACTCCAAAGCGAATAGACAGTAAAAGCCGGTATCCGTCAGTTCAGTCATCCCTCAATTCAAATCACTTTTTAATGCGACAGCTTTTTTCATAAAATATCGGCATTCTTGAAGGATTGCGGTCATTGAAGACATTTATGCATACTTTTGTCTTGTATATTATGCTTTACCTATCTTATTTTGTTGCATAGAATTTGTTATTATAAAATAATTGAGAGAACAAAAAGATGATTTTGTTCTGCCTTGACCAGTAAACATGAAGGAAAATTTCTAATCCATGAATGCCACCATTTCCTTTAACTAAGAAATTGTTCATCCCGCTTTCGAAGGTGTTTGGGGGAAAAACTGTAATCACATTTATCGTGATGGTAAATACTGAATATTGGTACAGATGAATGAAGTAGGTACTGATGAAACTTTTAACATATGTATTCCATTTATGGGTGATGAATTTGTTGTGTTAGGCATGAAAATATCGTTTCGTGGCATCTGCTTGTTTCGTCATCCTCCTTGCCTTCGGCAGTGGGCTCCGTGGTGCCATACCAGGAAACAACTCTTTTTCCCTCTCATACATATGTATGTGTGTGTGCGCGCGCGCGCGTGTGTGTGTGTGTGTGTGTGTGTGTGTGTGTGTGTGTGTGTGTGTGTGTGTGAAATCACGGGACCCACCAATTATTCTGCTGTCTGCTCCTGTGTCTCTATGCAACAGACGATCAACCAAATTAAATGTATGCAACTATCAACATAATCTTCCACGGTACAATAAAACCCACACTTACAGCAAAGTCATGTGTACATACACTGGAAAATCGGTGTAACTTTAGCTTTTAATCCTGGCTGTACCCTGAGTTAAATCGTGGGGTTAAATTAAGTGGGGCTTCAGTTTAACCCAGACATGTGCAAGTGAACATACCTATTTGACAGGGCTTGACTCCAGAGTCATCGTAATCCCGACCTGATCCGGACATGTGCAACCGGGCATTAGTGTGAATATGCACTATTGCTTAGAATGGACAAAAATGGCATGCGACTCGATACTGGATCACAGCACATCGTCGTCGAGGAATTATTGACAAACCATGGTGCAAAGGACACAGTACGTCAGTTATGTAACATGAGCAAATATCTATGCCACCTCAACAATTCAAGTCTAGGTAACAAGGCCAACAAACAGGCACAGAAAATCTCGAACGACCAGCACCACAAACCCAATCCAACCAGAGGGCTCGTTTACATATATGATAGGAGAAGTGTTTATTGACATGAATCTTACACACAAGATATACTCAGACTAATGCGGGGGAAAAAGGAGCAAAAAACACAACATATTCACAACACATACATAAAGCTGTAAATTTATACACAGGTGCACTCAGATGACTTGCCGCACTGTGGTAACAGACTAGTAACCAAGGAGCTGGCTCCAGGTTTCAAAGAGTGAGTTGACATATTGGAGTTCATTTCTATTGGGAGACCGATTGGCAGATCATGGATGGAATTTCATCCAAAAAGTGCAATGTCCTCTCTGTCACCAGGAATGAAAACCCAATTGCTTTCCAGTACCACCTCCACAACCAAACCCTAAAACATGTAGACAGCACAGAATATTTAGGCGTTACCATCCAAAAAGACTTCCGCTGGGAACAACACATCAACGATATCACGAATAAAGCCAATAGTACCCTAGGATTCCTCCGTAGAAGCTTTAATATGAACTCAGCCAAAATTAAAGAAAATGCTTATTTTTCCCCCCGTTAGACCCCTTACCGACTATACCTCCACAGTCTGGGACCCGGACACTATTATTAACCAGCTGGAAATGGTGCAACGTAGAGGTACCATAAACGCTCCAGCGTGAGTGACATGCTGGTCAATTTACAATGGCGGTCCCTGCAGGCAAGGCGCCTTGACAGCAGGCTCACAATGCTGTACAAAATAAACCACCAGCTGGTAGCCATTCCCCCCGCCCTATACCTTGTCGCCATAATCCGCCCTAGCCGCCACTCCCATAGCCACAGTTTTCAAATCCCCCACTGCCGTGCCGATTACCGCAAATTATCCTTTTTTTCCCAGGACAATTCGGGCCTGGAACGCCCTCCCACCCGATATTCCTGTTGCCGCATCACTGGAGTCCTTCAAGACTCTAGTGTCCAAAAACAAAATTACACACACGATAACCACTAACCACTAAACCTGCCTCTAAATTCATGATATCCTTGCTTACTTACTAACTTATGCCACAACCAGCAGCATGCGCAACCACGACAGAATCTTCACTATGTTGAAGGCGGTCGTTTTATGGAAGAAGAAGAAGAAGAAGAAGAAGAAGAAGAAGAAGAAGAAGAAGAAGAAGAAGGAGGAGGAGGAGGAGGAGGAGGAGGAGGAGGAGGAGGAGGAGAAGAAGAAGAAGAAGAAGAAGAAGAAGAAGAAGAAGAAGAAGAAGAAGAAGAAGAAGAAGAAGAAGAAGAAGAAGAAGAAGTATTGTCACCCTATTTCAGTATATACTTAACTTTATCGGGATTACTCCGTGCACTAAAAATATATTAGTATTACTTAACTTTTCGTAAAAATCCTTCCTGGTTGTATTATAGCAATTACACTACAGTAAAGTGTTTTCTTCGTCACCTACCCTACTAGAATTACAGAGGGAGCACTTCCATTCTTTTATCGGAGTTTTCGGCCTAGTTTATCGTCCCGTCTCCACCGCCAAAGTATGGGCACTTATCCTCAGTTTGCTTAATTTTGCTTTTTTCTGACAGAAATAAAATCACTCAGGTAGGGTTCCAATTCAAATTTACACTTAAATTTACAATATGTGCGCAGTTTGGACTGCTCGTTTCTACCGACTCCAATAACATTAGGCCACTGAGATCCATACAAAAGATGCAGCTGTTCTTTTAACCGTAACACAGTGTAAAAATTTGTGTTGTTTTCATCCAGATAACCTCATGCTTCCTGCATACCACACAGTTCAATGTGTCATGCATGTATTCAATCCAACAATTTTTTCTGACTGAAATTGTGCATGATTTTCTAATAGGCAGCAGTACACTAGCGAGGTTTGGTTACAATCATGGAGGTGTATCCAATATTTTACAAATTTACCAAGTGTGTCAATCAATATTGGGTAACTTCCCAGATCCACTATCACATGTGTATTTTGGGCTTTCCTGTACTGTAGGCACCGAGAACATATTTACAAAACTTAATATGTATATTTTCAGAGGCTGGTTTATCACAAAGTAGAATGAAATGACTGTTCTCAAGCCCCTTCACAAGAAATGGTCCCCCATGCTTCGCTTTCACATTAAAGAAGAGGCAAAATCAGGGAATTTAACAGTTTCGTGGAAAAATCGACATCGTTATTTACAGGAAATTGCCGTAGTGTAAATAAGGTATTATTAGCCTGATCTTTTAGTATATTGATAGCATGGGTAAACGTACCAGAGGCATGGTATTCTATACGAAGGTAGCGATAATTTTAAGTGACTTCAACTGGGTCATTCCCAAAGTGAAACATGGGGCATTTAATTTTTCCCACTTTTGTTTAATACTATAATTTTTGTCTTTGACAGGTTTGCTGTCAGTTTCAATATGACAATATTCACGTAATTTATCAAGTAAATGTTGCGATCCGATTGCCGATTCTGACATGGGGGTTAGATCATCGGCATGCAACAAGCATTTCATATGAAACTTTGTGTAGTTCTACTGGGTCACATGTGTTGTTAAAAATTTCTGGCAAGTCAGCAATAATGAGGTTAAATAAAATGGAGCTTAAACACAGGTCTGCTGCACGCCGATATTTGAAGACAATGATTCCGTGTAGCTTCAGTTTTGATGCAGTACCTCAGATCTTTGTGCATAGAGGTTAGAATATTTAAGAAATTCCCTCCAACATCATGTAATGATAGTTTATACAAAAGAGTTTGTCTCCAAATAGAGTCGAATGCAGACTTGACTTCCAGAAAACATACATACAGGTACTTTTTTGAATCGTGATTAAGGTATTTATCCATTAGTGTCCTAATCGTGAGATTATTATATCAAATAGCTTTTTTGAAGTAGATTATCCACTTGGTTCAAAAGCGTCACTAAGTTGCGATTCTGAACAGTTATTGAGTTGTTCATAAAGATTCCAGAAAGTCGACGGATCATTATTTCCAGGCTTCCTAGTTGTCTTATCACGTCTTATTAAAATTGATGCTTTTTTCAATTAAGCCATTTTTGTACTGTTTACGTATATGCATATAAACATGTAATAAGCTGCTATCATATGGATAGCTGTGAAGAGTTGCAGCCATTTCTTTTAAGATATCTATAGAGAACACGACAATCAGTGTCATACCACTCCTTTTTGGAGTTTGGGCATTTCTTTACTCTTTTATATCCGATTCGAATGTGTTTCATCTTTGCGACATTACCATGTTCAGTAAGTAGCTGGCTGACATCGGACACCAAATCTGAAGTACAGTCATTATTATAATCACCATTTTTCACCTCTGTCAGTACATCCTGGATTCTAATTTGCACATCAGTTTTCGAAAGGAAAGCTCCACATCTTTGATCATCACCACTTTGCCATTTATTTATTTCCTTCTGTGATAGGTACAGTATTCAAATTAAACTTGCATTCGCCAGAATTAATACATGTTGAAATAAAACAATGTATTGAGTGAACCGATGGGTTATATGTACACAGAAACTGTCAGATTGGTCAGGCAGCATTTTGTCAATCCCACTGGGTGCACCTGTGTGACTAAAACATATACAATATTCTTATGTGTCACCTAGAAACCTACCATTAAAATTACGGAGGTCAGAGGATTTGCATACATCCTGCAACTTTAAGACATGTGTGTTTGGGCTAGACAAAGCCTAATTTTATTCTAGTCAATACTGTATTACGAATATAAGACTCAGACATTAGTAAACGTTTATCTGTGTCCTGAGATACTTCCACGGCAGTGTGTGCGTTAAAATTGCCGAATACGAACAACTTACCAAGCTCTGATTAGTGGGGCCAGGGTTTAACTCGTAATCATTCCGTTGCACCTAGTGGACAGGAGTCAGTGCTGACGCGTCTGTTATCTCTGTAAGTCCATGGTCCACCTTCGTACCAACAGTCGATATGTTTATCTGGGTTCAATGAGACGTGAGCTTAGGGCCAAATCAGCAGCCTCGTTCTCAGTCGCATACCTGGGCAGTGCTTATGTAAACAAAGAAGCATAGGTAAATCTAAATCCCTGCTATTTGTGAGTGTTGAGGTATAATCATCTCCAAATGGATGTATATTTACTCAAACATATCATGTTTAGGTGTTTCTCTGCAGTTACAACGTTGAATAACAGTTTCTGATGTGCTTACCACTGAAATTAGAGATAAACAATGACACAATAGTGCCTAATTCTATTTCCTAATTCAAAATGAATTGTATGCTGTGCCAGCATTATCTGTCTAATGATGCAAAACTGGATGAAATACTGGCTCAGCATCCAGCAAAGGTGAATGCTTGGTTCTTGTTACCATGGGAATGGCGGTCATCTTGAGTGAACAGCCAATCACAGAGCCCTTGTGCCCATGGCACCACGCAAAATGAGCAGCCCTCTGTTTATTCATCTCGCAGCTTTGGATCACATGGAAGGGGTGTGATAAATGATTTATTACTTATATGACAGTCAGTGCATTTATTGGGTCCCAATTTATTGTCATTTTACTAGCTTCCTGTCACCCAACACCCCACTGAAGATGCAAGAGATGCCTGTTTGGAACACCCACCAACCAGATTCTGCTCTAGTATTTTAATTTAAAACAGACCCATGACCCATGACCCATTCACGCTATAACTTGACCAACACGTGTTCATGCTTTCAAGAGGGTATCAATTTGGGCTGGGTTGGGTTAAATTTTCAAGATACAAGGGGTCCAATTTGAATTACGGAACAATCCATTTTATCAGAAGTAATGAGGGGTTAGGACAACTGATAAAATAAATCCTTTTCTGTAATATCATATATTAGGCCAAGTTTTGATATTTCAAGTTGTGACAAAAATATTTGTGAGCATTCTTAGGGCAAAATGTACAGTTTTGATCAAAATTAAAAGGGCCCTACCCCCTAAATATGGAATGTTGGGGTTCCTCCCTTTCGGATGGAAGGTGGACACAGGGTTGTTAGTATCCCACCATCCCCATTGGATTATGGATCTGTATGCTTTGGCAGTGCATGTTAGTTGCAAATTGTGGTACAGTCCCCATGTTACAAAAGTGGAGCTTTGTGGAAAACGTGGATTTTTTTTTTTTTTTTTTACAAAATGGTAGATTTTAGAGGTTGAAATTCAAAGTCGGATTACACGATTATTTCTTTCTAATTTGGACTTACATCTTATTGCTTTCATCAGGAACGTGTTTTGGCAGCAGATGGCAAAATATTTTGTCATCACATTGCTTGTACAAAATTTAATCAAAATATATGTACATGACTTCTGGATATTTGAGTCAGCAATAGCTGACAGGTCAGAAATCAAATGGACATATTGTATTACCATGGCCCTATTATTAGACTGGAATAATACCATAATGTGGATTTATATCTGTGGAAAGAGGATATATAAATTTAAGAGATCATAACACACCTTTTATGTTACTTTTTAAAAATTTCTTATTTTTATGTGATACCAGTTAATAACATGGCCGACATGTTGAATTTTGTCTATCTTGGTGATGGCACAGCGTAAGGCTTAGCTTGGAACCGAAGTTTGCTGGTAGCCAATCAATCCCATTCATGTCTCAGCATTTCGACTGCAAGCTTTGTAGCAAATATTAGTGTTACATTTCATTCATTTAAAAATTAGTTAGCTCCTTTTCATATTCACGGGCGGAAGGAGCATAAAGGTTGTAACAACCAATAAAAGATCGTCATGACTGTAAGTATACCTAACTATATAGACTTCTTTCAAAGAACGGTAAAGAGGAAAAAGCAGCATAAATAAATGCAAGAATGAAAAACTAGGTACAATAATTACAAAATGCCGTCACTGAATGTACATTTTCGTAATAAGAGTAGGCCAACATGTAGGCACCTTTAAATCAAAAGGCAACGTCCATGCAAGATGTCATGAAGGGTAAATTGTCATATTATCCTTTTCATTTCACAGAACTGCCGACATTATTTGTGATCGTCACAGACTGACTGTGTGAGATCACTTACTATATAACAGTATCTTTGGGGGCCGCTTATTGTCTCATTTTTGCAAGTAAATACTCCGTACCTCTCCAGCAATCTTTCAAGAAGTCCCAGTTTATTTCGGAGCATCTAGTCTCTGTGGCGCACGACATGTTTTCCGCTAACTTTTGCCGCGGGAACCCAATGTTCCCCGAGTTATTGTGCTGAAAGTGCAGCTGCTCACACATTAATTAATGTGTGCCAACACAGATATTCTGCTTTTGTTTTGTTTCTTTATTATGTCTGCGTGTCAAGACAATCTGTTTCTTTCTTTCTTTCTTTCTTTCTTTCTTTCTTTCTTTCTTTCTTTACCAGCAATTTTGTCCGACAGTTTTCTCGGAGACTTACATTTGGAAACTCCAAACTTGCCATGATTATAACTCCAAGCATGAAGTCATGTCTTTTTATGAAGAGGGGTAATAATTTTGAAAATTATGCAAATTAAGGCCATTTGAAAATCTAAATCATGAATATCCCAAAACTATGACAGGTGGAGGTAACCAATTCAACTTAAATTTATAGATTTGTAATACTGCACGTTTTTGTAATTTAGGTGTAACCTCTAAAGTTCAACGGTCAAGGTCATTTGGACCTTTGAGATTTTCATCCAGCCACAACTCTGTAAATTTTCATCTAAATTTGACCATGTTGGTCACATATCGTAGGTACTACATCACTGCACATTTTTGTAATTTACGTATGGCCTGTAAAGGTCAACAGTCAAGGTCATTTTGACCTTTAAAATTTTCATCCAGCCATCACCTGGTCAATTTTCATCCAATTTTAATAACGTTGGACACAAATTGAAGGTATTGGAACACTGCACCTTTTTTGTTATTTCCAAGTGACCCGTAAAGGTCAAAGGTCAAAGTCATTTTGCCAGTTGAAATTTTCTTCTACCCATAATTTTGTCAATTGTTATCTGATTTTGGTCATGTTGGGCTCAAATTATAGACATTGTAACACTTTACATTTTTGTAATTTACATGTGACCTCTAAAAATTAACTATCAGGGTTATTTTGCCCTTTGAAATTTTTATCCTGCCATAACTTGGCTTGCCTCAATAGGACACCCCTAGATCGCTATATGTTTCTGATGTGCTATGCCGTTCCAACTTCAATTTATAGGTTTATACTGTATGCACATCCAATGAAAAGTTGTAGAACTTTTATTTAAGGTAATTAAGGACACTTGAAAGTTGAAATGTTGAATATCTTCAAACTACTATGTGTAGACATGCCATTCCAAGCTCAATTTGTAGGTTTGTGCTGAAGGTGCATCTAATGAACAACAACAAAAAAGCTGTAGAATTTTACTTTATACTAATTAGATGCGCTTCAAAAATTACAATGCTGAATATCTTCAAAGCTACATGGGTAAAGGTGCCATTCTAACTTCTATTATTAGGTCAATGTCGTAGGTGCATCCATTGAACCACAAACGAAAGATTCAACATTCTAGTTTATGTTAATCAGAGGAGCTTAAAAAGTTTAAATGTTGCAAATCTCCAAAGCTATCATAGATAGAAGCACCACTCCCAATTTAATCCATATTTTGATAAATAGGTGCATCAAATAAACCACATTCGGTAGCTGTAACATTTAAATTTATGAACATTTTGCATGCACACAGAATTGCTTGGTAGCAAATCTTCTTTTCTTGTTGACCATGGTCTCTATACTTGCACTGCGGACCAGGCGGAGGACTAAAGTGGTCAATCACGCAAGTTCGTCTTCATAACAGTATATTTCTATTAGCAGTTGTTTATAGGCCTCCCAGTTCTGATACGTCTTTTTGGGACGACCTTCAGGTTAACCGAGACCACGCTTACAACTCTGGTGTAGCAAGCATTGTAATTACGGGTGATTTAAATGCAGACCCCAGAACATATCATGGAAAATATCTTATTAACTTTTGTCTATATAACAACTTTACGATACATATCAGCGAGCCAACAAGAGTAACGGACGCTCCCTGGTACACAGCAAAACTACGATCGCAGTATCGTTAACAGAATTCATGACTAGACGAAAGCCTCAAACGAAAATCCCCATATTTAGAGGTATTGTCGTGATACATATATACATTAGCGACCTAAGAAAGGCAGAGCAAGAGTATCATAATAAACAGTGTGTTTTTGTAAATAAGGGTCAGTTTAAAAGTAAAAAATGGTGAGAAATGGTAAAATATTTTATGTCTGGGAAATCAAATTGGTCTGTAACTTATATTATATCGAATGATTCGGTGATATCTGGGAGTAAATGTAAAGCTGATGTTTTCAATGAATATTTCCTTAAACAATATTCATACTTCGACATTCATTCTACCTAACAAAGTTCAACCTTTGCACAATCGTATGGAAAAGATTGTTTTAGACGGAGAAAGCATATATGATATAGTGAAAAGTTTGAACGTTGATAAAGCATCTGGTCCCAATGGTGTCGGTCCCAGACTGTTAAAGGAGGCAGCATCCAGTATTGCTCCCTCTCTAAATTCTTGAACTATTCTCTTCAGAAATGCAAATCCCAATCAAAAGGGAAAAAAACCCTATTTTGAAAAGTGATGCTCCCGAATTATTTAACAATTACAGCCCAATTTCTCTGTTAAGTTGTGTAGGCAAGGTAGCAGTTTTCAAGCATGTTTTTAACTTTCTATGAGATAACAATGTACTATCCGAAAAAGAGTCTGGTTTTTAGCCGCAAAATGGAACAGTAAATCAACTGGTGTATCGTTATCAGAAGTTTGCGAAAGCTGGTGACCTTCAGAAAGAAGTTCGGGAAGTATTTTCCGATATCACAAAGGCTTTCGACTGGGTACATCATCCGGCCCTGATAAAGAAATTAAAGAACGCGAGAAGTCGAGGTCCCTTGCTTCTGTGGTTTAAAAATTCTCAGTGGGCACCCACAAAAGGTGGTCATTCAGGGTCAGGCCTTGTTTTTACTGCAGGTTTCCCGCAAGGCTCAGTCTTATGGCCCTTGCTCTTTCTAATCTAGGTAAACGATATTGTTGAAATTAGGAAATCAGAAATACGTCTTTTTGCTGAAGACACAACTCTGTACATTACAATTAATGATCCAACAGAAGTAGCTGAGATATGAAATCATGATCTTGATTCAATAACTCGATGGTCTAATCAGTAGCTTGTCTCTTTCAACCCGCAAAAACCCAAAACACCGATAGTCAGCAATAAAAATGATCAACACCATCCGTGTTTAAAACCTAACAACAACAACAACAACAACGGTGAAATTGTAAATTTGCATGAACATTTAGGTCTTTGGTTTTCCGCAGATCTTTCTTGGTCAAATCACAAAAACCAAATTGTCGCAAAATCAAAAAGGTCAGTTTGTACACAAAAACATTTACAATATAAGTTGAACAGACGAGCCCTAGAACCCTTACACTTCTTCTCTGTACTTCCCAGCCTAGAGAATTTTAGTGTGGCCTGGGATGGATGCACACAAACTGATAAAGACAAAGTTGAATCAGTTCAGCTGACTTTGGCTGAAAGTAGAAGAAAATAGAAATTAGTACTTATGCTTAAAATAATAAATGGACTTGCTCCTGTTATTTCAATAAACTATTACTCGTAACAGTTTCGGCAGGGACAAAGCAAATACGTACTATTCATACACACATATATGTATTTTTTAACTCATGAATTATGTCGATCAACTATGCGCGAACAGAACTTACAACCTCGGTCAATGAGGATTCATGAACATTTAGAGGACTTTAAAAGGGAACTTAACAAGAAAAAACCAAAATGCAATGAGTGATATAATTACTCTAATAGAAAAAAATGCTGTTATCCATGTCAGGATGAGAATGGACTGCTCCAGGTTAATAATACTCTTTTTAAAATTGGCGTTTTTGAATCCCCATCATGCCCATGTGGAGCAGAATTAGAAAACATTCATCATTTTTTCTGCGAATGTAGTAGAGGTAATTGAAGTGCAGACCAAAATAATACCGAGTTTTAACGCTCACACGTTACTATTCGGAATTAAGGGAAAAAGAAATATAAATGAGACATTTTTTTCAAGCAGTACATTATTATATTAAGAACTCGGGGAGGTTCAAGATATGAATTTTGGAAACTACTTTTCGGCTAATGAATGTAATTGTAATCTCACTACACATCACACATGGCCCCTCCCCCACATATTCTGAAATTGTGGTCCCGTATGTTACCTTTCTGTGTATTAGTGTTTCGAAACATCAATGTTGTATTGTCTTATATGCAGCTCAGGCCCGAACAATATCAGGGCATCTTGTTCATATAAGATTTTACTGAAAAACAATTGGCCTACATGTTCACCAGCCTATGATTGGCCTCTTGTTCATATAAGATTTTATTGAAAAGCAATTGGCCGACACGCTCACCAGCCTATATTATAGGCTGGTGATCATGCCGGCCAATTGTTTTTTAATAAAATGTGCTTAAACCAAAGTGGTCCTGGTCATCACGCATTGTGGGTGGGGAGTAGCGTCGTCCCTGGTTTCTGATATGTTGTGATTTCTTTCCGGATTTCTGTAGTTGTCATGGTTGCCTACCTGGTTTTTATGATTATTGTTATTTCTTTGAGTGCGTTTTATGCTCATAAAGTGAGTAAGGCTTCATTTGTAGCACTTTGTTGATGACATGTTTGTATTTTTTTACTAACATGAAAACACCTTTAGAAGTGAGATGTATTGCGTCCGGTAGAAAAAAAAAACAGAATATGCTCACTATATATATATATATATATATATATATATATATATATATATATATATATATATATATATATATATATATATATATATATATATATATAAAAGACCGCCTCCATGAAGAGACCACTCTATATTAAGACCACCAAATTTTGTTTATCCTGAATTAATTACATTCCCAATGAGATCACTTCCCTATAGAGACAGTTTCAGTCCCTCAGGTGGTCTTTGGAGGGTGATTCCACAATACACACACACACACACACACACACACACACAATATATATATATATATATATATATATATATATATATATATATATATATATATATATATATATATAATACCCCAAGCACAGCAACAATGGGGGCTGCAGTATTTGTTAACAGTGCAGTAGTTCGATGCTAGCCATCCGTCCCCACACCAGCTACAGCGAAAGCCGTGTCCAGCAAATCAACATTGTCTGCCCCTCTGTTACTTTTTGTACAGGGAGCTGCGTGTGTGTCATTCCTACTCAAGAAAGTGCTATTCAAAGCTGCCCCATTTCTAGCACACGGAAATTTGATTGGATTTCATTTTTCAAGTACTCCGAATGTAAGGTTGGGCATTAGCTTTGTCTCAGCAGGAGGTACATTCACCATGATTTGCATTGTAGGCACGAAACATCACTAAAGATTAGGAGTATTACTGTACGAAAGGAATTGAGTTGGCAATTCTTTGTTACACATGGGGGCCCCATCTTTAAGATTCTATCAGAGGCTATCATGGTATAGAGCCAATAGTGACTAGATTCCCCATGATTTCCGTGACGTAAATAAAGTTCAACGTGATAAGTACCATTTGTCACAGAGCTGCTTTTCTCAACACACACGTTTTAAACCAGTATACGTGAAGTATTGTAAGCAATAGGCCTACGACCTAATCCACTTGTAATTCAAGCGTTGCGGCTGCAGAGGACAATCACCATACCCATTTACAGAGTACCAATGGGCACAAATGTGCAAAAAACAGGTCTTCCAAATTTCTTCATTTTTTTAGACGACGCAAACATACACCAACTTATTTGCATCATGAAGCCAACTCTCAAAATATGTAACTGCAGAACGTACTCTGATATGAGGAAAAAGTGAGAGACGCGATTTAACCACGTGTCCGGTCAGTAATCTAACGCTTTTGTCGTTTCAATGAGTTCTAAATCTACATATTTTTACTTTCGTTAAATGCACACTTTGCTGAGGTTTGTTTTAGTACTTTTTTGTTTTATATGCAAAACGTGTGATAGCTGAATAATTCTCCAGGGGCATAGCTAGAGTACCTTAAAATTGACCTCTGATCTACAGGCAAAACTCACTCATATAAACACTTAAATTTTACAGGTTCCAAGATGGGTCACTGTGTTATCTCACATCAATTACGCAGGCATGCTAAGAAGCCCTTTTTGTGAATTTTCCCAAAACGAAAAAAAAAAATGAATAACATGTAAAATATCGCGGATCTGATATTGAACAAAGACAGAAGAGTTCGTCTTCCCAAGTTATTTCCTCATCCAATTTGACGAGGATCTGGCGAACAGTTTTGTGAGGATGAAAATATAACTGTGAAGGAAGAACATTCATACAGACCGATAGACGTCAACTCATCATCCTGCATGCTCATCTGTCTGACTTGTATGATCAGGTCAAAATCTTAAGAGGGGGTTTGAAGAAACATAGACATACTGTTTCGTTTTGTTTTTTCTTTTGTTGTTGTTTGCTTTTTAGTTTTTTGTTTGTTTTTTCTTTTTCTTTTTTTTTTTTTTTTCTTCGTGGTGGTTTTGGTGGTGGTAGTCTGGGGCTTCATTTGTGTTTTTTCATTGTTTGGGGATGGGTGGGGTTTTTTTTGTTTTGTTTTGTTGTTTGTTTGTTTGGAGGTTTTTTTTTGGCTTTTACAATTTTGTGTTTTGTTTTTGAGATAATGTGGTGGGTTATTGTTGGGGGTTGCTTTCTTCGCTTCTTTTATTGTGCTGTTGTGTTTCGGCACATATATAAAAAGTTATAAACAAGTAAAAAGAAACGTGTGCGAGTATGTCCATTTAAGTCCATAAAGTAAGAATGTTTCAGACTAAAACTTTATTAAAAGAAAATATGACAACGAAATTTACTGAAATGTCTGGAAAATGTATCTGCACAGGGCACTAAGTTTCTTTTTATTTTAAGAGTAGAAATAATAGTGTAGTTTCGTGCATGAGATCCAAGTATTTTCAAAATATGCGAACAAAATTACACATCTGGAAAGTGATATCAGTGATGGTGTTACCCACATGTCCTTGTATGAATATTCCGCCATTATAATCGTCCAGATGATCAATAGTTCTAACAGTTCCAGGGAACGAATTCCGTTCACGAAATGCAGAGGGAAGAAAGGACTTGCAGAAAGTGTTTTGTTTGGCTTTAATGGTCCATACTTGATCAATTCTGAACGAGACTATTTCAGGTAATAATTTATAGAGATATCCAGGAGCAAGGCCATTTAAAATCTTGAACAACAGTACCAATTTTTGCTTTCTCCTGCGTTCTGTCAATATTTTCCAACTTGTGTCAATAAAGATCCATTCAATACTTGTTTAGGCAAGTGCCCCAGCCACAACCAGGGCTACGTCCAGCTGACAAGTTTCAAGTCGATCTTGGTCATGTTGTGTGCATCCATCCCAGACCACGTTTGCACATTAAATACAAACGAAAAGTAGAGTGATTCCAACGTTTTCCTGTTGAATTTGAACTGAAAAGGTTTCAGGATACCACCTAACCTGTAGGCTTTGGAAATCACGAAATTCTCATGAGTTGACCATGAAAATCTGCAGAAAACCCGAGTGCATAATTACAGTAACAATTTGAAGACTCTTATAACTGAATGTCAGGATGGGGAGATTGATGTTTCAGAAGTACGTGCTTTACTGCATGATCCTAGGGTAAAGGCCGTTATGAAGCAGATCAATGATGATATGGACGCCAGATCCAAGGCGTATGGACTCTTTAAGTACCAGAGTTGGCAACATCAAAGCCAAATTAATTGCCAAAAATGACATGCCACAATTTAGAGTCTTGGCTTTGGAATCTAAAGTGAAATCTACGGAATCGCACATTGAGTCTCTGCAAACTGAGATGGACAGATCCGAGCAGTTTGGCGGAAGAAGTAATCTTCGCTTTTGGACAAAAGATCCAGAACACGCGGACGCAAATATGGACAATTGTATAAGATTGTGTTGGCTTGCGCTGAGAAAATGGAGGGGGGGGGTCAATTTACTACTGAGGAAATTGATAGGAGTCACGGAGTAGGGGGAGCAGGTGGAAACAAACCTAGAGCCATCATTGTAAAACTGGCTACATATCGTTCCCGTCTACAGAAACAGGCAACCTGATAGGAACTTTTTTATTTCAGAGGACTTGACCAAGATGAGATCAAATTTTATATACATGTACAACGCCAGGCGTTTAAGGCGTGGAAAAGGCATCAAATCATTCTACACAAGAGACGGCCGTGTAGACCATAGTATTTAAACTCCTGGTCCGACAGAGAAAGTGAATGCCGCGAAGTTGAGATTCACTCACGAAAGACATGGATAAGTACCGGCACAAAGTTTTGCACGAAGACAATGTGTCCAGTGAATCGTCATTCATGGCTTTCTTGTTTCCGACCACACAATTCCGTGAGTTATGCAACCTTTGAATGCGTGTTTAATGCTAAACGCTTACCATTGCAACCTTCAAACCAGAATATATCTCCGCCAGTAACGAGAAAAAAAAACTCCAGAAACACGGTACTTTGCGCTTGTGATTTCATAGTACATCGCACCATAGGTGGATTGAATGCTCCTACTGGGCGGTATGGCACCATGCGGAATGTATAAATCTTAATGACACTGAAATTGATATATTGAGTCAAATTGATAAAGTCTACGAATGCCTGTAGCATCAACTGCACTTTTAGTCTGTCTCAGATAAAATACACTTACATTTTGAATTGAACAACATTAAATCCAGGTAAACGGTCAAGTATCTGTCATCCAAGAACACAAAACACCACAAACACTAAAACCTCGCAACTCAATACCGACTACTGCATTACAGTCAAAGTTGTCGAAACCAACACAGTATATCCGGTCACCAACTGTCTCACTACAGCCAAGAGCGAGGATATAATCAATGGTGACACCGAGTAGAGCAAAGTAAAGTAGTATCTCATGGTTATGATCAATGGTATCGAAGATCCCAAAACATTCACAACATGTAAACAAATACTCTCAGAGATCAACATACATAGGTCCAATTTGAACATCAAATTGGCATATATATATATATATTTATGGATATTTATATTTACATTTATATACATATATATATATATATATATATATATATATATATATATATATATATATATATATATATATATATATATATACATATATTAAGCGGGAGGTGGTGTTTGTCTACATTTGAACAACAAAAACAACAAAAGTCTGGCACTGCAAGACTGGTCAGTATGTGCTTTTGGATCATCGCAAGTACACCCACAGCTACCAAGCAGTGAGAGCCCAGCATCCTCTGTTTTTGTTACAAATATCAATGCACAAACCACAGCTGATCAGATCAAATCTGACATGCCAGGCAGCTGTGATATCAGATACCTAAAAGACAGGCGAACAAACTGTGCATCCAACGTAATTGAGATATTTCTTAAAGATCAAACAAAAGCTCTTCAGCTTATCAACGATGGTTTCACCATAAGGAACATCTTTTATCAGACGATCCTAAAACACGCAACAAAAGTGATCAGATGTTTTAGATGCAACTCTTTCAGTCATGTGGCAAAATGCTGTATTAGTAGTCCTTCTTTTGTCAAATGCTATCAAAATCATAACTCACTGGATGCACCTTCCTACCACATTGCTCTAACTCCAGAGGTTCACACTCAGCAGACAGCAGACTCTGCTCCTCATTCAAAGAACTTATTAGAAAGTTACAAATACGACACATAAGTATCCACTGAAATGAAAATGCCTCAACTAAATACCAGATCTTTCAATACTTTGCAAGATTTAATAGGTGACTTTGAAGCTGACAGCAGGACTGATATATTTTGTCTCTGAAATTTGGGGAATAAAAACTTCAAAAGACTGGATAAAGCAAACTACACTTGTGCAATCAAATCTAGACTTAACGACAATTATGCAGGGGTAGCCATATTCTACTCAAAGGTTACAAAAGTTGCTGAAGATACAATTTGAAGGAACAAGGCATGGATATCATCTGGATCGAAACCAGGAAAAGTAAAAAATTGGGTATTGCCAGTCTATATACACTACCAGGAAAATACTCCCAAGTTTGAAATTCTAAACAAAACATTACTAAAAATCCCATTAAAACACAAATCTTCTTATCTAAGGCAACCTCAACTGTCGATCTCTAAGCTGTCAAAAATGGCATGTCTCTCAACCATACTCATGAAGTGCATGGTCCATGGGAAACAAACTTTTGGACATCTGCGCAGACCACAATATAACCATTCTAAATAATGGGCAGCCAACAATAGAGACAGACAACCACATCAGAGCCTCTGATATAAGTCTCAGCAGTGGCTTGGGACCTGATTGCAGCTGGACAATCAGTAACAACCTACAACTAAACAGTGATCATCCCCCTATTGTGATACTGCTAAGAAAAGCGTCACTGGAAAAAAGCCACCAGATGGAATCTAAGGCAGAAAAACTAGACCACTTGGCACAGCACAACCAACTCAAAATTTGCCTCCTTTCAGAACTCCTCTCAAAACATGTATGCCTTGGAACTGTGATTGGACTTGAATGGCCCAAGCCCCAGTTCCAGGGCTTGTGGTTGCAGCTGCCCGGTTCTGTGATATGAATCAAGTGACAAATATGCATTAGCGACCCCGTTAATTGGTCTGTTGTAGTACAATAGTTCCTAGTAAAACAGTTGTACTGAACTCCCCCATCACTGCAGCTTCACAGAGCAATCAAACACTTGGTTCAGGGTCACCAGTTTCGGATACCTACACAGCCCCAGCTGTGATGGTGGTTCCATCAGCACAGTGTCCCAGGTCAGTCCCAGAGCTGTCGGCAATCAAATGCTTGGTTCACATCCCCAATTTCAGAGCAGCCCCAATCAAGTCGGCCCTAAGCCACAACCTAACAAACAAAATGCTAAAATATGCAGAAAAGTAAAACATTCCGAGGCCTGTATGAATGTGGAATTAAAGCAACTTTTCGATAATGCAAAGGAGGCAAAAAAGCAAAATAAACGTAAAGGAGACCCCATAAATTATCAGATCTACAAACAGGAAGTTGAAAAATCCAACAGGGTCTAGCGTAAAAAGAAAGAAAGAGACATGAGAGAGCTATATGATAATCTTGACATGAGCAACATCAATTTATGGAAGAAAATGAAAAAAGTCAAGGGAACAAAATCTCACTCAGTCATACCACCACTCGAGGATACTTTAGGATCTTTGCAATTTAATGACTCTGAAAATCTCTACTTTTCTTTCCAACACTCATATCCTGAAAGAGTTAAACTCGAAACATTTTAACCAAACTTGGTTAAATCAAGTCAACACATGCAATAGTCCTGCCATTTAAAGAACAAACACTTGCCAACTTATCATAAAAAGAGGTCAACAACTGTGATCTCAAACCACTTGAAATCGGCAATTCTATCCCCCCAAAAATGCTCATACACTAAGCCCCTGGACCAGACAAAATTCTTCCCACCATGATAAAAAATGCCGACCCCAACCTAGTGAGTGCTCTACACACAAGCTATCAATGCTGCTGGGAATCAGGAACTGCCCCACACACTGGAAAATGGAAAACCGAATATACCTACCAAAAGCAGACTACTCAACACCTAACTCTTATCAAAGCATAAGCCTCTCAAGTGTTTTAGGCAAATGCCAAGGCTAAGAAAGAATAGTAAATGAAAGACTCAATGTTGGGAAAATGGTCTATACAATGCTTTTTAATTTGCATACAGAAAGAACCATAGTCTGGTACAGACCATGTTCCATTACACATTGAGTGCACAGCAAAGCATGAAACAAAAGCACCATATGATATCAATCTTCGTGGACCTAGAAGGAGCTTTTGATCTGATCTGTAGAAATGGTCTCTTGTATAAGCTCTACAATACAGGATTAGGGAGTAGGTTACTGCTGTACATCAAGTCACACCTAGAAGAAAGACTAGTTAGAAATATAGTAAACAATTACACTTCAAACTGGATCCACACCACTTTAGGTGTCCCTCAGGGCAGTGCCATCACCCCTGTACTATTTTTGACCATATAAGGAACATTACTGAGAACCTAGGCGAGAATATTTCATTTGCTGATGATTTTTTTTTCTGGATCACTGATCTCAACATCATCTCTACACACAAAAACACCACACAGATCAGACTATCGCATTTAAAAGAATGGTATAACATTTGGAGAATGTTAGCTAGCACAACTAATACAGAATTCATGTGTCCTACAAAGTCAGACGCTAGTGATATACACTGCAGCTTTGGGGGGAATGCACTAAAGGAAGTCTGCACAAATAAGGTACTAGGTGTAATCATCGATGACAAACTGTCCTTTACATCTCATGTAGATCAAATCAGTACCACTGCACTATCCACGCTGTACACTATATCAAACCTACTGAGCGCGTCTTCCATTAAAATGGGGCTATATCTCTGCAGAACCCTTGTCAGACCACGCTTGGGAAGGATATATCCAATTTGGTCCTCAACCAGGAGTGATCTAAGAAAGCTTAAAGGTGCAAAGACAGGCGCTACTTAGAGTCAGCCCAGCTTTCACCTCACACCAACTTCCTCTCTGGAAATCCTACTTCATACACAACCTATCAAAATCAGACTTGAAGAAACTCTAATCCAGATATATACAAGAATCTCTAAAAGGAGCAGTCCAGGCTTTCTGGTACAACCATTTTATGATCTCATGAATGATGCCCAATTTCTAGATCACAGAATTTTATCCCTGATTCACATACTAAAAATGGCTCTTAAAAACATTTGACCTGGATTTGAAAAGCATTGAACCTTGTCTACCATCATCTTCACAACCATGTTTCATGTATTGCCAACCCCACACAACATGGAAGTCAAACTTCCTATGTTGTGCTGTGGGCTGTGTTATCCGACTTATAGTGAAAATGGAGGTAGAGTGTGTTTATAATGTTCCAGATCCATAAATATCACAAAAACGATGTAGGCCTACTTTCTTCTTTTGCTATAAACTCGAATGACTGACAGTTCAGGAGAACAAAAAGTGATAGGCCTACCAGGTCTCTTTTTAATTTTGGCAGAAGTAATAAAATTTGGGTTTTGAATGGTAAGCCTATGCATTTTGGAAACACTTTAGTCTGTAATTAATGAAGAATATTTCAAAGGTTGAGAGGACCGGTTTAAAACCATTAGTTGCCTTTTATGGGTGACTGCCTGTCTCAAGTTAGGAGTGAAATGTTTCTTCACATTGGTATTGGAAGATGACTGTTGATGCTTTGGTAAATCTGGAATCTCTTTGCTGCCATTGTTGGGTTTGGAATTTATGAATATGGGTCATGTTTTTCTGTAATTTTGGATCATCAGGACAGCACAGCAGATATATAAAGCACAAACTAAATCGACTGAGCTAATCAGTAGCTTGCCCCAACATGACACCATGACCTTCACTGATGGAAGCGCTGCACCAAATCCTGGCCTTTATGGTGCAGCCACTGCCCTATATGTGAATGGGCTAAGATCACAACCACTAATAAAAGAAATGCTGTGTCACCACACAGCACCAGTTATCATGGTGAACTAGGAGCCCTAAATTAGCAACAGACTACCTAGATACAAGACCACTGTCAAATCAAGAATATTCAGCACACATTTTCTGAGACTGCAGGGCAACCATCATCAGTGTGACATCAACTGACCCTCCCAGATCCCACCAGGACCTTATGTAAGAATTACGCTCTTAATTTACCAAACTCTCAAGAGCTAACATATAGCTAAATATCTATTGGATTGTTGGACATGTTAACCCTACACTCAACGATCTCGCCAACACATCAGCAAAGAAAGCTGCAGATCCAGGTGCCAATACAAAAGTTACAGATCCCCCAGCAGAGAGAGCAGCCAAGAGGCACATACAGAACGCAAGCCTTCAGAAATGGCAATGAGCTTGGTCAACCACAAGCCTTAACAACAGGCTTTTCAGCATCATTCCCTAGGTTCCAAACACGAGATTCGTCTCAACAGCATCCAGGCAAGCAGAGGAGATAGCAATCAAACTAGCCTCTAGGCAGGACAGGCTGAATAACCATATGCACAAGCTAGGCCTGGTAGAGTCACCATGATGTACTTGTGGAAACTTCAGACAAATTGAGCATCATTTTTGATGCAAAGACCTGACTGTACTAAGAAACACTCTCTTGAATAACGTTGATATGCTGTACGTGAAATGCAACCCCGCACCCTGGGAAACATCCATCAACTTAAACTCTCTGTCCTACCCAAATCAATCCAGCTAATTGACCTGGATTGAAGTGCTAAATGGGGATGCAAAATTCATGCAGGCACAAAAAATTGCAATCTGACAAATAAGATGACACCTTCCTCATTTGGTAGTAAGTGCAGTGCTGCAGTTGCGGCTTTACCAATCTACAAAACCTGTAACTCAAATAGACATTCTTGTGGCTGTCAGCGGAGTGCTGCAGTTGCAGCTCTGCCAAACCATGACATCTATTAACCAAATAGATGTTAGACAAAGCAAGAATAAATTTCTTCCACAGACTTAAATATACTTTGCCCGATGCACGATTATATGCAAGAGAGTTTTACTGGAATTGCAAAGAAATTTTGTATTGGTGGACATGCTTCTTGGCCATACATGGAAGAAATTGATAAGATGTTAACAGGAGTAGATTTGAATAATAAAATACATGACCAAGATGAGCGGTGGCTACAAAGGTATCACAAGTTGTCCCTGGATAACTATGTGCACGGCTTTTTTCATGAAATTGATTATAAGAAATCACTATCTTTATGTGGTTTATTGAAGAGATCATCTTTCTGTGAAGATTACCAGCTTGCTATAAATGATTTTTAGTCGGCCAGCTTGAAGTTTATGGCGTGCTCAGGATGTTTGGATGTTCAAGATAATTTACATAGATTGAATATTGCACCCTCAGGAACTTGTGTTTTGTGTAAAAATGGTGTCGAAAATGTTTCACACTTTGTACTCACTTGCCCCAGATTTTCATAAAATTCAGATACAAATTTGCAATGAACTTGAAACAAAATTACACAACTTTAACAATTTGTATGTTTGGGAGCATTTCATTGGCTCATCTTCTGTTACAGAAATCGTGAAAATTTGTGTCATTATATTGAATATGTCTGATATCTGAGTGTCATTAAAATGAGGTTTCACTGTAATGACACAAAGTTTCATGGGAAAAGGTTTATTTTCTTTGTTATTTGACTTATTTATCTGACATATAGTATGGCTTGATTACAGGCAAGTCTGCATATTCAGTTATCCGACACATTTCAATGAGAACAGATGGTGTCATTATAACCAGTTTTCACTGTAATATAAATCCATCCATTCTCAAGAATATTGACATGCAAAGTACATGTAGTCACAATCAACTATATGACTTGCACAATTGAACATGCTGTACCCTCGCGTAAATCGCGTGTGTTCTGGTGTTTTCTCTCTCATTTATCTATGTACTTACTTACGTGTTTTTATATAATTACATATAACTTGATTTTCTCCGCAATATATCAATAGATATATATATATATATGTATATATATATATATGTATATATGTATATATATGTATATATATGTATATATATGTATATATATGTATGTATATACATATATATATTATAATGCACTGAAGACAGTTCTTTTTCCTCAAGGTGTCATCACAAATTTGTTTTATGAGCTATCTTTACAGACAAGCCGGAAGTCTCCATCACTCTCATCATCGCCATGAGTTTCATAAGGATATCACTCAGACCTCAATTCTTAGCTCAACTGGCTTGTCAGTCACCTGAGCTTATCTAATGGTCCTCCGTCCGTCGTCTGTCGTCTGTCGTTCAGATTTTCGACTTCTTCTCCAAAAACTCAGCCAGATTCACTTCAAACTTGGTGGGGATGCGCCTTGGGTGGGTCTCTACCAAGTTTTTGCAAATGGTCGTGCTCCAGTGATTTTGGATTTTTTATGAATTTTTTTGTTCTCTTTTAGGGCAAATCTTAAAAAAACCTTCTTCTGTGAAACCGCTCACCCAATTGATTAGATATCACACAGGGACTCTCCTCGGGACTACTAGTTCTAAATTTGCTCACCAGGTGGCGTTGTGATTTTTGTCTTGTTTTTAATGATTTTGTGTGTACTATTGCTATTTTTTACTTCTTCTCCAGCACCGTCCCTCAGTTTTGTTTTGTTTTTTTTTTTGCCATTTTTGACTTCTTCAGAACCATGCTTCTGGAAGGGTCAAACAAAGTTGTTCACTAGGTAACACTGATGTGGATTCTTGATTTTTAACATTTTTTTTTTCAATTCGTATACTTATCGGTTAATGCAGCTTTCCTATTTATTACAATGCAAGTCAAGGGGCATTCTAATGCTAATTCACATTTTCGACTTCTTCTCCCAAACCGTCATCCAGATTGACTTCAAAGTTCGTGCCAATGTACCTTGGTTGGGTTTCTACCTTGTTTGTTCAAATGGTCACGTTCCAGTGGATTTTTGGATTTTTAATGATTTTTTTTTTTTTTGAGGGGGGGTGTTCTTTTTTGGACATATTTCACAAAATCTTCTCCACAAACCGCTCCCGCAATTGCTTTAATATTACATAAGAACACTCCTAGGGACTCTTAGTTCACCAAGTGGTGCTGCAATCTTTCTCATTTCTCATTTTTTTATTTTATTTCTTTTTTTTAATTATTATCTTTTTTTTTAAATGTTCGGAACGAGCGGGACTCGTACTTTCACCCTTTGGCACCAGTCGCCTAGCTGAAATGGGAAACACAGATCCACTCGATCAAATCCCCATTCTTAAAAAAAGAATGGTTCAATGGAGGTAGTTATGTGCGAGTGCCATATCAACACGGTTATGCAGTATAAGTACTGAGTCGGCATTTATTTCCAGAATTGGGGACTTAAAACCACCAGCATTAAGGAAATGCCAAAACATATATTTTATGTTCGGAACAAGCTACTACTTACTCCATCCATTTTGATGCATAATAATGTAAATAAAGGTTGGCAATATATGGGGCTGGATCTGTTCCCATTGGAACCAGAGTCTATCAACAAATAGTAGGCATTACTATTTGTTGATAGACTCTGGTTCCAAAGCTAAAGTATGCACACTCTTGCTTCGTGTAAGATATTCCTTTGTCGTTATCTTAATCAAATTTAGCCTCAGCCGGACGGACGACGGATGGCTAGTCATAAGCTCAGCTGACTGACAAGTCAGCTGGGCAAAAACATTATTAATTCCCTGGAAAAAAAACAGGTATGATGGTATTACTGCTGAACATATAGATGATGATAAATCTGACTTACCTGTGTAAATTGCTTGCATCATTTTATACTGAGATTATTACAGAGAGTGTGGTTCCCACTGTATTTACAGTTCATGTCATTATTCCTATATTAAAGAAACCAGCGTTAAACCCTAATGTTACTAGTAATTATCGTCCGATCACACTGAGCTCAATTTTGCCAAGATTGTTGAAACTATTATGTCAGCTGACGCTGATGTCAGTGATACTCAGTTTGGATTCGGACAGGCGCAGTACATATCATCGATAAACTCTAATATGTGAAATAGTGTCATATTATAACGGGAATAACTCGCCAGTTTTTATATGTTCTGTAGGCGCTGAACGTTGTTTTGATTCTGTATAGCATGAAGCCTTATTTTCTAAGCTGCATGGAATTCTACCAGTTAATTTCTGGATTTTCACTTATAAATGGTACAAGCATGTCACAGCACTTACTAAATGGGATAATGAATACAGTAATCCTTTTAATACGGTATTTCAAGATGCACACGTGAAGGCAGCTGTCTCTCACCTGTGTTGTTAAAGGTATTTTTAAATGATTAATTGATACAGCTTAAAAACTCTCAATATGGCTTATATGTGTATCAACAACACGTTAATTCATTCGCCTTTGCCGATAACGTCGCTCTCATGTGTTCAACTATAACAGATTTAGAGGCATGTATAGCTATTTGTCCTTGTGTGGCGTATGCAGCCAAGTGGAGATTAAAGTTTGCCCTCGCGAAAACAAAATGTTTAGTAGCTGGAAACAGGTATTCGTGGATCAGTCTTAGTGGACACTAAGTGGACGTAATATTGAAAATGTCACAAATTTAGAAGTTCTGGAAACTGTTTTCACTGACCCGGCCAAAGGTAAAGAACGCGTTGAAAAACGAACTCAAAATTGTAGACGTGTTTATTCTGGTGACACTAGTGTTGACATACGGGACTAATTGGTTACATTTATCAAGAAACTTGAGAGTACACAGGACACCTTGGTTAAACATTTTACGGGACTGAGTACTAGATCGAGGTTTTAAGCTGGCAGAACATTGGACCATGGGTCATCGACTTCACGACTACTTGAATGTGGTCTCTCTCCAATGTGCTTATTCTTCTCCGCCAAAGTTGGATGTTGCACTGACGGACACGCAGACAAACTGCAACAACCGATTTTCACTGACAAATATTTTAAATCATGGTCGGCTGAGCACATTTTTCGCTTCCCTGCTTACAAAGGTGCTACATTTTGTTTGTTTGTTTGTTTGTTTGTTTGTTTGTTTTTTGTTTGTTTTTGTTTTGTTTGTTTGTTTTTTTTGGGGGGGGGTTAGTTTGTCCAACTTACGCTGTCCACAGAGACCAGCACATAGAAATGTTACACAGTATACCACTTTTACTCTCGAGACTGTTCTGTTTGGTGCAGTGTAACATAAACTAGAAAACGTAAGTTACTGACTACTCTTTTGCTGCTGAACAACATAATTCTATTTTATCAAATAGTTATTTTGGTGCAAATTATCATAAAATACTGAGTCCTACTATCTGGTTCGTGCTAAATGTGGTGTCTCACTCAAACGTGTCTGTCATGGTGCGGTGCTCCCCACTGAATTCGACCCAAGCGGCTACTGAGTCTCTATTCAGATCTCAATGAGGAGTACCACACTTTGCGTTGTGATGTTCCGTTGTCCTATGCATGCGTACTTTTTTTTTTTTTTGCAAGAGTGATTTATATAGGGCTATGCCCTTCTTCCCAAATTGTTATTAAGATACCTGTATTCATTGTTTGCATTCTATGTGAATAAAATACGTTTAAACCAACGGTGCTGTAGGAGCTGGCCTGGTCAGATGCGGGTGGCGCGTGAGGCCTGGCTGATCGACCGTATCGCGAACGGTACGAAGCCTGTATGGCGAAGAGGCCTTTCGCACTGTTCTCCGTGCGCCTGGCCAGCCTGGCCCCACTCGCCGCACATGTCACTGGAACTAATATTGGAGAGGTTTTTATATATATTGATAAATTAGTATATTTTGTCTGTGATGGGTTACATTTGATTTGCGTTACCTATTATATAAATGTTGGTTTAATTTTATCTGTGTCATTCGAATTTTGTGATATGATTCGACGGACGCCTTGATCTCGATGTAAGATTTAGAGCTGTGTATATCGTGTTTTCCAATAATGTAGGTTTCAATAAAATAACAATATTAATAATAAATGAGTGCAACAAACGCTTAGCACATCCATTCAGTACAATTATAATGTTATCCTTCAAAATACGTAGAAGCGTTCCACGCTCTTGTCATTCGGTCAACCTGTTCACACAATTGCAAGTAAGTCATGGGTTAAATCCAAATGGCCCATTCATTATTGACGCTCTCCCGCCCACATATTCATGAACTGCTCCCAACAGTCACTTAATACTCACTAATGTCTGTGGGTGTGGCATTTGCTACAGGAGCCCTACTTATTTACGTGATACTCTTTTTTTTTCGCTTATGCGTTCTTTTATGTACAAGTTATATGTTTTTATCGGTAATTGTATTCTGTCTCTTATCATGTATGTTGTACATTCAAGTGTCTCGTCTCTATGAGTAAGTTTATTTACAACATTCTGCATCTCTTTGAACATACCGAAGTCAACTATGTGAGCCATGTTACCCTGGTACTATGGACAGCCATTCAACACTGCACTTTCTGGGTATTGTATTCGCGAAGTGAAAACAATGTTCCATCCAATGCCAACTTCACAATCATGTGAATGCTTGGTTAATTCAAAACCTACCATGGTACAAACTGTGATACGTGCATAATAATTCATGGCTTGTTCCTTATCAGTTCGAGTATCAGCATAGAGATCGAGTTTCGTATTAGCACGAGCGGCAGCGAGTGCTGATATGAAGCTCTCCATGCTGATATGAGTACTGATATGGAACAAGCCATATATTATGTTTATCATATACCAAGGGGATCTATCTTTTGTCGATAGATGGCGCTGATATTCCCTTATGCACTTAAGGTAGCACTAAAGAATTAGTACGGAAAGTCTTAGGTTCAGTCAAGTGCCAATTAAAAGTAACCATAAGGCCTGTACTCAATGATCTACTCTGGAGATAGTTTACATGGAAGTCCAGCATTGTGCATTTTTTGAGAACCAGAGTAATTTGGCCTTCATATGCACAATGTTTGTGGACTGGTGTTTGCAGCATGCATTATATATTCATACGCAATGTATTATGGGTCTTGGTTGGTGACGTCAGGTTAATTTCCTTTTCTACTATTGGACATAATATTTAGAGGGCAATAAAAAAAGTTCTGCCGAAAAATATCATTGTATTTGAATGAAAAAAGAATTCTTCAAGCCCATATTTCATCAAACAATTCGTGTATTTGGTTTAAACATATTTTATTCAAAAAAGCGATCGGGAAACAGGCTCTGCCTATATAAATCCCTCTCGTGAAAAAAAAATAAAAGAACAATACAAATGCTGTACAAAAGATAAAGACGGGCCACAGGACACCACATTGACGTAACATCGACATGAACATACATACAAAAAGATCAGACATCACAATTACAGGACAGACAGAAGTATGCATTATTAGAATACAATACTGTCGAGGCCAGCCAACACTGTTCACATGAATACTGCTCGGGGAAAAAAAAAAGTACCAGCCCGCACGTGAACCACCAGGAGTCACAAGCAAAGCTTGTTCGTCAACCTGGGTGGAAAACGTACGGGCCTCAGTTGAATCTGCCAGAATTTAAGATATGTGTGGGTACTGTCAAAAATAATTTTGTTTACTGCCTTTGAACACTTGGGATTTCCAAACAAAAAAAGAGTTTGTAGTGTGAAAGGAGCCAATACTATGATATTTTGGTGCAATAAATTCCGCTCAGTCGTGTATTTGGTACACTCAAAAAAGTAATGAAATGAATTTTCTATTTCGGCACCACAAGAACAAGCAGGAGAAGTTACTATACCAATTTTATGCATATCGTGGTTCAACTGGCTGCAACCCATCCTAATTTTCGCATGTAGAATATTGGCTTTCCTATTACCAATGTAAAACAACTCATTTGTCTTTGGTCTCCCTTTATCCAATTTACGCTTAAAAGTATCTATATCTTCAGAATTTCGAACACTGGATGGGAGTAAGTTCCATTGGCGAATCGTTGCGGGAAAAAAAGAATTATTATAAGTATTAGTTTTTGTACGCACCTGGCTTATGTTCTGTCTGGATCTCACATTATATGCATTTCTGTTGGATACATTTTCCGGAATCAAATCGTGTAAATATGCAGGTGTATGTCCATTAATAATTTTATAAAGAAGTATGAGTCGGTGTTTTTCTCTACGCTTAGAGAGAGTCTCCCATCCAGTTTCATTGTACAGGAATGCATGACTTGTTCGACAAGACGCGCCCGTCACTGCGCGGGCTGCAGCCAGTTGAACATCTTCTAGAAGGTCTGCATCAAATTTCGTGCACCCTCCCCACACAACATCACCATACTCTAAAATAGGCCTAATGTAGGTGAAATAAATCAATTCTAATGTGCGTCTATTGAGCTTATGTTGCAAAAATTTCATTACTCCAATTAATTTGCTTGCTTTGCAGACAACATAATTTATATGAGGTGACCATAACAAATCTGCACTAAAAATAAGACCTAAATGTTTGTGTTGTTTTACATCTTCAAGTGTAGTACCCTGAAATAGAGCATGGGGATGATGTGGAGGCTGTCGCTTCTTACTAATAATCATTGACTTGGTTTTGGAGCTATTGAATGTAACTAGCCATTGCTTAGACCAATTCTCGATGTGTTTAAGATCATCATTCATGGTGACAGCAGAGCCAGTGGGATCGTCAATGGTGATGTACAAAGTTACATCGTCGGCATAGAGCCTTATGTTAGAAGTTACAATGTCAACGATATCGTTAACGTAAATAAGAAATAAGAGAGGCCCAAGAACTGAGCCCTGGGGGACCCCTGCTTCTACTTTACCCCAATTTGAAAACTCTCCATGCGTCACAACCCTCTGTTGACGATCGTTCAAGTAACTACTAAACCAATTAAGCAGAGCTCCGGAGATACCTAACTTTGATAGTTTGTGTAATAAAGCAGGATGATACACCTTATCAAAAGCTTTGGTGACGTCACAAAAGACGACTCTTACTTCTTTCTGCATGTCGATAGCTTTCGCAAACTCATTATACAAGAAAACAAGCTGGTTGATAGTACCATCCCCAGGCATAAAACCAGATTGTTTATCAGTTAAGGCAAAGTTATCCCTCAAGAAATTAAACACATACTTGAAAACTACACGCTCAAAAACCTTTGATACACAAATTAATAAAGATATTGGTCGATAGTTACTACAGAGACTGGCATCACCACCTTTTGGGATTGGGGTTACATTTGCCTTTTTCCAATCGCAAGGGAACAAACTTTTGTTGAGGGATGATTTGAATAGTCTCGTAAGCGAAGGAGCAATTGAAGGAGCAGCCTCCTTGAGTAAGACTTGGCTAACACCGTCATGACCGGTAGCCTTGCTAACATCAAGTGAAGCAAGTATGGAATAAACTTCATCATCATCAAAGGATATACTTTGCAGCGTGTTATTATTATCTGAAATAAGCGTTGTGGATGATGCCCGGAAAGAAGTGTCATCAACCCGATTTTGTTTTAAGAAAAAAGAATTCATAGCTTCAGCTTTAGACTTGTTGTCAGATAAAACAACGTTCTCAACCAATAAATGATTATTAACAATTTGCTTTCCCTTTATAAAATAGTTAACTGTCTTCCACCAGCCTTTACCTTTCTTTTTGGAGCAGTTAATCGAGTCAAACTGACGTTTAAAGTGGTCTTCTTCGGCAGCTCTCACGTCACTAATGTATGCATTTTTTAATTGCCGAAAATAGCGCCAAAGATTTGTCTTATTAGAGGTTCTACAATTCTTCGCTTTTTGTGAATTCTATCAACCTTTCGTTTCATAGCACGAAGACGACTTGTGTACCAAGGTGCATCATCCTGCCTTACAGTTTTAGTTCTATTTGGTATACACTGCCTAGCAATATTTAGAAAAGTGCTGATCCATAACTTACACATTTCATCAATGTCGTCCGTTTCGAAACAGGGGTCCCAGTTAACAGCATTCAATGTATTCCTGAATTCGTCGAAATCTGCCTTAGAATAAATCCAAACAAACCTTTCGAAAGAATCATTTCTTTTATGCCTAAACAATAAATGAGCTGTAACTGTGCAATGGTCGTTGTCCGCGACAGGAGGGAGAATCGATGTGTGACGAACAAAATTTGGAATATTAGTAATGATTTGATCCAAGCAAGTAGCTGTTTGTTCAGTTATCCTTGTTGGATCATGTATATGTAATGTGAGAAGATTAGAACTACAGAAAGAACTAAGTTTTCTACCATGGTTTGTCGATGGGTCGGCATTGAGATCTCCCATCATGACAATCTTGCCATTAGAGGCGCTACTGGCAAGATCGTAACTTGCCTGCAAATCATTCCAAAAGGACACTGGTGCACTTGGTGGTCTGTATACAACACCAAGTAGAAATTTGTTGTTATGCAAACGAACCTCGACCCACATAAGTTCGAGACCCGGAATTTCAAGGTCCACGCGTCTTTCAACACGCAGGGCACGTGAGACATATACAGCAACTCCACCTCCGATCCCACTGGCTCTATCTAACCGCAAAATAGAATGAAAACCAGGCAAAATATAATCGTCATCTCGATGTTGAGCAGACAAAAATGTTTCCGTTAATGCAACGATATCGTAAGAATGTGCAATGGACGTTTTTATGCACCGTAGCTTATTCTGCGAAAGACTGCGTATATTCATATGACACAAGGAGAGATCGTTATAAGTATTAAGATTCGGCCCTGGGTTGGGATGCACGTCACCCGACAGAAGCAGAAGCAGACTTGCCATCAATGTCAGTGTATCATCAACAACTTCCATAACATCGTTCATTTTCAAAATAAAAATAATATGAAATATTTCAACCTGGCGTTGACAATGAAGGAGGATGGCATTTATAATTACAATAGACATAGTAATTAACATTGTAACATAAAAGCATATCAGGATACAGTAAAATACATACAACAGATGATCTGTAATGAACAGAATAAATGTGCACACATATCTGTGCAGTTTTTGATTAAGAAAGATTACATGATGAAGTATATATGTCAGACGTGTCTTTAACATCAAGTATACCGCGAGCACCCAATTGGCAGAGAGGTAAATAAGGCAATTTTGCCCATACACTAGAAATGGCCGCTTGGTGGAAGAAATGCAGCATATCAGCGTAGCCGCACAATTGTACACGACCGAGTATTGAAGAATATTGGTTTGTTGTGTTAGATGCACTGCACGTTTTATAGCAAAATACAAGATCTGTAACAGAAAAGGTACTATAGCAAAACCTATAAGCACAAAGAACAGGTTGCTGGCTGAATAAATTTCACTATAAAGTGTGGTTAACATGTAAATAATGCAACAATATTGTGGAGAAAATCTTAGTACACAATATGAGACAAAGAGGAAAACATAAAACACAGAAATACATGTAACATCAGTACAAAAGTACATATACAATTGAGTTTTCTTTTCTGTATACAGGCACCTGAAAACAACTGGTTTAACCAATACAAAACGGGTACATGGCAATAGGGCAAAGCGTCAGACCTGCTTTGTGTTGTGTGGACGCACGTGCACATAGACTATGTATGCACTTACACAAACTTAGAATAGTCCACACATCTTTCAATCTGTGAAATACCCTTGGAACTTTGAGGCACAAGTTATTCCCTTGTCCATTTATGAAACGACTTTAAGGATGATTACTATTTCAATTTGTTCCTGGTAACAAATTAGTACATGGTAACGCACCTCAATATTTAGTACCAGAACCTACCGGCCAACGTTTAGGGCACATAGAGTCTTTTCGGACGTTTCAACAACGAAAGAGTATTTGAGGACTTCCTTTTTTCAAAAGCTAAATGGCAACACAAAGGTCAAAGATAATAAACTGTTTTACAAAGGCGATAAGAGGCATTTCATTATTTTTGTGAATGTAAGAAAAATTTTTGCACATTGGGATTTATTTCAAAAGGAAGTTCTCAGTTTCGCTTCTTTTACTGTTCTGACACTATTATTTGGTTTAAGCAAAACTGCATACACAAGTCTACACGCAGCAAAAACTGCTTTCCCATATCATAAAAGGGCGGGCATGCATGACAAATGATTATGTATGCTGCAAGTGATTATGCAACATACATTTACAATTTGAGTTTTCTTTTCTGTATACAGGCACCTGAAAGCAACTGGTTTAACCAATACAAAACGGGTACATGGCAATAAGGCAAAGCGTCAGGTCTGCTTTGTGTTGTGTGAACGCACGTGCACATAGACTAAGTACATGTATACACTTAAACAGACTTAGAATAGCCCACACAAAACACACACACACACACAAAACAGGGTAGATTTGTGAGAATAGGGACATAAATCCTGAGACGGTAATTCCTAGTCTTAGGCAAAACTAATGAAATGTCCAACTGGACAAGGGAGAGAAAAGTCACCTCCTGTAGACATCCAGATCCGTCTTGTCCAGGATTTGTACAACAGGACCTTGGTCAGCATTGGCACCCAGAGGGTTGCGTTCGCGCACGAACATGCGCCCGTCCGTTGTCCAGCATGAATGTATTAGATTGTCTCTTTTCAAGCCACGGGCGATATACATAATGTTAAGAACGTCGTTTGGTTAGGTCCTCTGAAATAAAAACTCCGGATCCAGTGGTTCTCTTCCTTGCCTGGTAGAACTTTCGCCTCATGTTGTAGGAAGTAAACTTGAGTATGAGTATGAGTATGATTGCCCCCTGCTACTGTTAAAAGTAAAGTTGTAGTCTAGGGGGTGAATTGACGAGGCAGGGAGCCAGCAACTCGCTGGCTCGTATAAGCCTCCATCCTGTGTTTAAGATGCTTGTCAATATTGTCTTTGAAAGTGTTTAAACTATTTGAATTTACTACTGCAGGTGGTAAATTGTTCCATTCATTTATAATTCTTTGCGAAAAAGTGTACTTTCTAATATCCAGTCTTGTATGGAATTTATTAATTTTATAACAGTGGCCTCTGGTAACCCCAGTCTGTAATGTAAAAAAGTCCTCTGGCTTGATGTCTTCCAGACCCGTAAAAATTTTAAATACTTCAATTAGATCTCCTCTCAATCTTCTGGTTTCTAATGATGTTAGATTCAACAGTCTTAGTCTTTCTTCATACGTATACGTTTCAGCCCATCCTGGTATTAATCGGGTCATTCTGCGCTGTACATTCTCGAGTAGATTAACATCCTTTTGAAGCCATGGCCGCCATGCTTGTATACAATACTCCAAATGGGGCCTTACCAAAGCCTTGTAGAGTTTCTTTACCATTCCTTTTGATTTATACGTGAATGTCCTTTTAATCTGTCCTAGTTTTCTATTGGCTGTCTTGGCAGCTTGAGCACACTGTGTACTACAACTGAGTGAATGATCGATAATTACTCCCAAGTCCTTTTCTTCTTTGACATTTTGGACCAACTCGTCCCCTATAAAATAATCATATTGATGGTTATTGTAGCCAATGTGTAGACATTTACATTTATCTACGTTGAATAACATCTTCCATTCACAACTCCAGTGATACAGGTTTCGCAATTCCTCCTGAAGCAGCTCAGCATCATGATAATCAGCTATCTTCCTGAAGACTTTGGTATCATCAGCAAATTTTAAAACATTGCAAACTGTGCCAATATCTATATCATTGATATATATTATGAAAAGAATCGGTCCAAGTACAGACCCCTGTGGTACACCACTCATGACAGGTGTCCATCCGGAAGAGGTGCCATTTATCACTACCCTTTGTTGTCTGTTGTTTAGCCATTCCTTGATCCAGCATTTAACTGAACAGTCAACTCCATGAGACTCCAGCTTCCTTATTAGTCTAGCATGTGGAACTTTATCAAAAGCCTTACTGAAATCAAGATAAATGATGTCCACAGGGTGCCCAGTATCTATATATTTTGTTACATCCTCCAAAAATTTTAATAAGTTTGTCAAACAAGATCTTCCAGACCAGAATCCATGCTGGGAGTCCCTTATTAGCTGGAATTGTTTCAAGTGATCCAGTATTGCATCTTTAATAATTGATTCCATAATTTTGCACACTTGAGATGTCAAACTAACGGGTCTATAATTGCAGGGTAAATTCCTTTTGCCTTTCTTGAAGATGGGTGTGACATTAGCCTGCTTCCAGTCAATAGGAACTTCCCCAGTTCTAATACTTGTTTCAAAAATATCACTTAATGGGGCTGCTATTTCATTGGCAACTTCCTTCAATACTGTTGGATGCATATTATCAGCACCTGGAGCTTTGTTAGGTTTCAGCTGACTGAGCTTTTTAATTACTAAATCTGGTGAGAATTTTATGTCCTTAAGTCTCTGATCATCTCCTTGTAAAAATAACTTGACAGGTTCAGGCAGATTGTCTATTGATTCTTGAGTGAAAACTGACGAAAAGTAGTCATTAAGCATATCTGCTGTCCTACAGTCCTCTGTTACCACATTGCCACTGTCATCGGTCAATGGTCCCACTCTGTCCTTGGCTTTGGTTTTTGACCTCACATAAGCATAGAAGGATTTGGGATCCTTAATTATATTATCTACCAATTTTTTTCATAATTTCGTTTGGCTTTGCGTATTTCCTTAGTTACCTTGTTCAGGTGGTTTTTATATTGGTTATAGAAGTAATAGTCATCAGTCTCTGTGTATCTCTTCCATGCATGGTACTTTTTCTTCCTGGCTTTGTAAACTTTCTTGGTCATCCAAGGTGATTTAATATTTTTTCTTGTGTTTCTGGATCTCTTGGGAATGAATCTTCTAACACAGTCATTCATGACATCTTTAAAGACTTCAAACTTCTCATTCGCACCTAAATTGTGAAAGGCTCCCCTCCAGTCGTACTGCTCCAAATACAGTCGCATACTGTTAAAATTTCCTTTTTTGTAATCATAGTATTCATCTCGCCTTTTTTTAATGTCAACTGAACAAATCATGTCAAAGGTTATAATATTGTGATCGCTAAATGGTTGTCCCACCATAATATTTTCCACTGTATTTGGCTCCGCTGTCAGTACCAGATCAAGTATATTGTCTCCACGAGTAGGCTGATTTACATGTTGTGTAAGAAATAAATCCTGTGTTAATTCGAGAAATGCTTTACCCTCTGCCCCGGCATGAAGTGACTGCCAATTTATTGTGGGGTGGTTGAAATCTCCCACTATAACTGTGCTACTGTTTTCACTACTGGCTTTTCGTAGTAGCTCATGCAATGCCAACTCGCTTTCCATATCAGCCGACGGACTGTGGTAACATGTGCCTAATAGTACGCTACCATTTTTTGTTTTAATTTTGCACCATAAAGTTTCTGTTTTAGGAGTCATTGTAAGTTCTTCGACAAGTATTCCATTTATGTTTTCTTTCATGTAAATCAAACAGCCCCCACCACGTGTATTAGTTCTATCATGCCTTAATGTAGTAAAGCCATCTAGTCTTAATTCAGCATCACTAATGTCAGCATAGGCCCAACTTTCTGTTACACAGATTATATCCGGGATTAGTTCCTGTACACAGCATACTAGTTCAGGTATTTTATTAATTACACTTCTTGCATTAATGACCATTACTTTTAACTTGTGAATTTCAACAAAATCACTAACAAGTGGTGTATGTGTAACAACATCATTATCAACTGAACTGGTAGTTTCCTTTGTGATATTTCTATCTTCTAGGTCATGGTAGTCACAGTCATTACTAAAATTTAGCCCGGAATTTAAGCTGCCGTCTTGACAATTCTGAGGTTCCAAGGTGGGCCCCGGACTCTGAAGATCCAACGCCCCCCCTCTGATTCCTTCTCTGACCTTTGCTTTGCTTCTAGAACTTTTGCTTTAATACGGTCTCTATCTTCTGGAGATAGGTCATCAACTACACTGATGTTTCGAAATTTAGGTATTGCGTTTCTTAGTTTGGGTAGCCTGGACATGATCTTTCGTTTGTCTTCTTTGTTTTGTAAAGAAATCTTGAGTGGCCTTATCTTAGTACCACCCTCCTCACTTCTTTTTCCTAGTCTTATAACATTCTTGGTCTGGACATCTTTGACCTCCAGTACCTCATTGCACAGTTCATGAAAAAAGTCTGAATCCTGCTTTTTTCGAACACTGGGATCACTGCTACTTGGTTCTGCAACTCGGTGAATAATTATGTTTTCCTCTCTTGTTTCTCTAGACTTTTCATCTAACCTGTGCTCTATCATTGTTTCTTTAATAATTGATTTCACTTACTCGTTCTCAAATTTAGGTACTTCTGTTGTCTTGTTTTTGATGACCTCTGCCCACGTCTTGGTGACTTTGTCTGGTACTTCCTTTACATACGAACTTAAGTTTGTCTCTAGCTTGACTTCTAAGTCTTTGAATTTCAAACTCATCTGCTCAAGAAGTTTTGTCATGATTTCATCAGTATTCTTATGCTTTCTTTGCTGTACACATTGCGGACAGTACCAAAAGCAGTCTGGCCGCTGCATGGTATCGTATTGTTCGTTGCTCATGTCAATGCACTTAGCACAGAAAAAATGACCACACCCCCCATCACACTCGAGTATTTTGTCCCGTTCATCAGCATGCTCCTTCTCACATACAAAGCAAGTCCAACTCTCGTCCGTCGTATCTTGCACGCTAGTCTTACTCCTAACACTCCGATTCACACTTTTTTTACTTGGCTCACCTCTTTTTTCTACACCTTTTCTTTTCCTAGGGGATCGTACGTATTTGTCGAGCCAACCCGACATGCTATTTTGGGCGATAATACGTGCTCTCCGATTGTTTGTCCCAGGGTATTGTGGGTAATTCGTCTGTCGGCTGGTTTGTTTACGTTTCGCTGTCTACACCTTGCACAATGAACACACTTTCACTCACGCCGTATAACTTTTTTACTGAGGAAAGTCCACTTACTCGCTCTACTCTCACTCAGGAATATATATGCAGACGACTACGGTAGTTAACGAAGTTTTACATCATTAAAATCGTAGAAAAGTCGCGAGATCAAGCATCGTACATCCATGACTATCAGAGCCTCGCTTTCAATGTGGATGTCAAACTTGACGATGATTGCCCGAGATTTGCCTGGTACTCGTCTCCCCACCCGGTGGGATCGGCCAATTTGCTTCTCGTCCAGAGGCACATTTAGCTTACGGGCTGTGTCCATCACGAGCGCATCTGTATCCTCACCATCTTTTTCAATCTCATTTGTCCACAGACGCACAGCGTTTCTGCGCCCATACTCTTCAAGTTCATCATGCCCGATCTCTAACTGCTTGATTTTTTCTTCCATTTCTTTGAGGGACTTCTCAAGTTTCAAAATTTTGTCCAACTTAGGTTTGGCGTCAGCAAGTGTTTGCTCATACTCATTCATTTTAGTTTCCAAAGTTTCTATTCTCTGATTGTAGACATTAAGTTGAGACTTCATCTCCTCTTGCATCATATTTCGAAAGAAATGTTCCACTCTAGGGTCGGTCAAGATCCGAAGAAAATCTAGAACTGCTTTGTCCTCAGTTGGTTCATCATCACCGCTGGTTTTACTAGTTTTGGTCGGTGGGGACACCCCAGAAGAAGAAGGTGAGGTCCATGGACGCCTGATCCCTCCAGTATCTGGTGTTTGGGATATAATATCACCAGATATTTCAGACACCGTATCAAGTAAGCCCCCTTTGTCACTTCCATTTGGCGTAGTCGCACCAGGTTGACCCGCTTTGTGGGCCATTGTTCTCAATTCATGTACTTGATACAAATATACCAGAAAATTTATAATCATCCCCTGAATGGGGGGGGGGGAGGGTAACAAAGAAATGTATTGGCTTTCTAATTCTCTTGTGCACTTTTTACCGTGCATTACGGAATATATCTAGCCTGATATGAGCTATCCTTTTTCGATAGGTGACGCCGATATTCCGTAATGAACTTGACCGTGCATTACGAAAAATATCAGTACAGTTGGAAGATATAAGCACCCTTCCATATTGGGTGTACCGAATCTTTCAATATCTTTACTGATAACACTATAGGTCTATGATACTGACTGTTATATATTGCAGACAAGCATCACTTGTATGTCTTATCCGCCTCCTACTTTTATTTCATTTTCTGTTTACTATGTACGTGCAGATTTTGAACAATTGACATATCTTGAACTGTGCAAATGTTATTATGACTCTAGGTACCATACTTAGGTCCGATTTTGCTGTGGTCCATTAATATTGTATGTACATCTTCAATTTCTTATTTATTATTTTTGCTACTGCGGAGCTCCTGAAACAATATCAAATTCACATACTTGCACGTCCTGAATGAAATGTGTTACACAGTGCTCACCTTGTGTTAAATCCCTTATTTCCAACCGATTGGCAAAATGCATTCGACAATATGAGTCGGTTATTGGACTATTCTACAACCGGAATGGTTTTTCCAAGTACGTATTGTATTATAGCCCTACATGTGTGCAAATGCATGATCAAGGTACCTCGTCCGTTAAAGTATATTGTCATTCATACTACTAATAATACCTACGCTATATTCTGATTCGAATTTGAGGCATGTTGTAACTACCCTAAGCTACATACTCCGTCCTGACGTTCATCCTAACTCCGGTCCAATAAATAACACTTCAAAATATTTTTCTATCTGGCACGCTAACGTCCGCAGTATAAAGACCTATGGGAAACTAGATGAGCTATACTTGCTCGCAGCCTCAAAAACCTTTGATATTATTACTTTGTCTGATACTTTATTAGATGCAAGTTACCCGATGAGCTGTTAACATTCAGGGTTTCAAGTCGCCGATACGTAAAGACCGTCAGCGCGGTTCTGGCGTAGCCGTCTACGTAAGAGACAGCGTAAGGTGCAATAGGCGACCAAATCTCGAATCATCACATACCGAATGCATCTTGGTTGAGATATCTCCTACATCCGGGAAAGTCGTGCTATGTGTATTCTAACGCTCGCCTCGACACTGTACGTATTGATGCCCACAATGCTGAAAAAATCCTATGTTCACTAAAAAACTGCCTCAACCATTGTGAGACCCATCTCGAGTACGGGAGTGTTCCCTTCGATAATTGTACTATCGGTCTGCCTAAATCAATCGAAGCCATCCAATGAGTCTTATATGAAGCTGCTAGAATCTGCACGGGCGGCAAACACTTTCCGATTGTCGCAAATACCAAGGAGGCTACACGATTGTTGTAAATACCAAAAACTAGTGATTTTCTTTAAAATGTTGCACTCCATGACCCCTCAATATCTTTGTGACCTAATCGCTAATGATTTAGTACGTATTCCTAAATCTGAAAGTTGTCTTACACTTTGGAATGATCTCTCCCTCCCTATCACTCAGACGGTCAGCTTCCCTAGAATTTTAGAAATATTTTAAATCAACTCCGAAAAACACTTTATTGTCACCTGACTATTTATCGTATGGGAAACGGTTTCCACAAATCTAATTTCATGTATTCCAAAGAAGGGCCTAGGAAGCCAAATGGACAAGTGTCCGGGAATAATGTACCGGAGACTAAGTAGAATATTTGAAAGGCCCTGAAAGGTTTTTTTGGGGGGGGGGGGGAGGGGGGATTCGGAATGGATTCAGATCAGGCAGAAGGGCAGGTGATCACATCTTCACATTGACCCAGGTATTAGAATTCACAAGACAAAAGCGGAAGAAAGTCTTCATGGGTCTTTTAGATGTGAGGAATGCTTATGACTGGGTATGGAGAGATGCCCTGTGGGAAAAACTAAGTGGATAAGAGGATATGGTGAGAACTTTCAAGAAATTATGAGAGCATTGTATAAAGATATAGACTGTACACTCTCATTAGGAGAGGTAGAAGTAGAGAATACACGCCTGGATATAGGCCTAAAGCAGGGATGTGTGCTGTCACCGATTTTGTTTGCCTTATATATTAAGGAGTTGGGGGACCAGCTAATGGAGTCTAATAAGGGAATAAAGGTAGGTAGCATAAAAAACCCAGGTCTATTTTTTGTAGATGACATTTTACTCACGGCAGAGCTCCAGAAAGAACTACCTTGTACAAGAGATGCTGAACATAGCAGGGGAATACGGGAATAGATGGATGTTTAAATTTTGTGAGGATAAGAGTGAAGTCATGATTCTTGGGAAAAAATACAGCTGAGAATAAAAAATGGCGAATTGGGCAGTTCCAAATTCCAGAGGGTAGGGAACAGTTAATTGAAATTGGGGAGGTTGATGAGTATGAAAACTTCAGTGTTAATATATAAGCAACGGGTAAAGACATGTTCAGGCATCATGTGGAGAAGATTAAACACAAAGTGAATCGTACCAAAAGAATGATTAAAGCTACCGTACTGAACAGTTTCAAAAGAGCATACACAGCAAGGGTATTATGGGATAGAGTTGCAATACCAGGGATAATATATGGCTTTGATGTGATTTCAATAAGTGAGGGAGATATCTAGGGAATGGAAAAAGCACATAATGAGTTGGGAAAATAGATTCTGGGAGCACCACCATGTGTAGCGACAGAAGCAGTCCTAGGAGAGTTAGGATGGAATAAAATCACAGACAGAATTGCCAAAGCAAAACTAAAGTACTGGAGGTAGCTACAAGCAGTAAGTGAAGACAGGTGGTGCAGAAAAGTTTATAATGAAGTAGTCAAGGAACAAACAAGATGGGTCAAAGACATAAATAAATTGGTCGACAACGGACAGTCATTTTCAACTGCCTTTTTTGCATCAGAATTTTGTAATCTTTCCAGTAAAAAAGGTTTACGGGAAAATTGCAATTGTACAATGCACTAACCATATTTTTATCTCCTCCAGTCTCATTGAAAAGCAAAAGATGAAAGGCCGAGCCACTTTTGACTTGTGTCGACTTTACTAAATCCTTTAACAACGCAAATGGTAACGCTCTGTTGAACAAACGACCACAAGGAGGTGTCGGAGGACGATTCTTCACATTATTGATAATTAATTTTTGTCCAGCTGACAATAGGAACGCATAATGATCTGAGTGAGGAAACTAAAACAAAATTTGAGGCATACAAGGTCGGAGGATAAGGCCACAGCCGTTGAATGTATATATCGTTCCGGTGCTCTATTACTCACATCTTTGCAAATAGCACGTCAACTTCAATTTTTATTGTAATGGTAGTGACGCAGAGAGAACCATGTAAGTGTCTGACTTAATATATGATTACCAAGCAATTACCAGTGTATATCTAATACAGCAGCCTGCTACAACTTTTTAAGGCTTTTAATCTCGGTAGTCCAACAGTTGGTCCATGACTTGCAAAGTCTTGGTAACACAAATTATACCAGTATGGGGATATAATGCACACGTATGGGGCAGTTGCAAAGTGACTGATAAAACAGAAGCACTTCATCGTAGGTTTATTACATCAAGTCTCAGTGTCAGAACACAGACCACTGCTGATACAGGGAATTCTGCAGCGTCCACTCGATTCCAAACCAAAATTTTAAGATGCTGGGTAAGAATACTAAGATTATAAGAATCACTGAATTACAGGCATATCAAATGTACATGCAATACAATGAAAAATAGTCTTGGAGATCAAAACTAGTGTACACATGTAAGGAAAATTGCTAATTGTCTTGGTAACTAGCGATGTTAATTAAATTAGAAGGCTCGAGACTATTTATATACAAAACCAAAGAAAAATTACAGAACTCCCAGATTACGGAATGTCTCAAACAAATGAAAATATTCAGATGAAAATGCCAAATAGAATGCTACAAAATTATTTTAAAATTAATTGCTTTTGTTATCAAATAGAGCCATCCCTTAGCTATATCAAAGACCCCCATACACAGGCATTAAGCTAACCAGATTGAATCTGGGTTAATGGTAATGGTTTCTTTATTACTTTCTTTCTTCTTCCGATTCTTCTTCTTTACCAGCAATTTCGTCCGACTTTTTTTTGAGCACTTTGACACTTAGAAATTCCAAACTAAGTGCAATTATAGATCCATACATGAAGTCGAGCTTTTTTAGATAGAGGAGTAAAGATTTGCAAAATTATGCAAAGAAGGTCCATTTGAATCTTCAAAACCCACGAAAATGTGTCTGGCAGCTGAGGATATCTGGTGGCAAAAAAGTGCAGTTCAGGGTATGGGAAGGCTCAGTTAGTGTAAAGCTTGCTAAGACCAGGAAAAGTCAATACTTCTCTTTGAGGTGTTGACTTGAGTATGAAATTTTTGTTTTATTTTTTGTCTTTTTGGGGGGGGGGATTCAAAACAGAATAATTATAAACAAAAAAATAAACAAAACAAAATGTCCCAGTTAAAACAGAATACTTATAAATAAAACATGCAAAAAACCGAGACAAAACAGATATTTGTCATTTTAAACAGAATAATTATTAATAAAACAGACAAATACAAAACGAAACAGATAATTCTCACTTAAAACAGAATATTGTGTTCATAATTATTCTCTTTTAAATTAGAAATATCTGTTTTGTATTTTTTGTTTTATTTATAATTATTCTGTTTTAAATGAGAAATGTATCTGTTATGTTTATTTTTTGTCTGTTTTATCTGTGGTTATTCTGTTTTAAATGAGAAATATCTGTTTTGTTGTATTTCTTGTTTTATTTATAATCATTCTGTTTTATATTAAAATGTATTTGTTTTGTTTATTTTTTGTCTATTTCATCTATGGTTATTCTGTTTTAAATGAGAAATATCCGTTTTGTTTTATTTTTTGTCTGTTTCATTTATAATAAGTCTTTTTTAAGTGAGAAATATATCTTTTTTTGTTTTACCTTTTTGTCTTTTTCATTTATAATTATTCTGTTTTAAATGAGAAACGTATTTTTTCGGTCCTGGCTTGTCATTGTTTTACCTATGAAATATGAACATATGAAATGCTCATATGATTTATCGTTCAGAGAGGGGGCTCGGCATAATCCTATAACTAAGCGCCAATCTGCACTCACGCCTACTCATGGTTATTTGTCGATTGGGATTGCATGACAAATACATTGCATTTTGTAGCTCGGTATATGCATTTGCCTAGTTACTATTATTTACTCCGTGACGGAGCCCAGGGTACAAAAATGTACACCTATGCATGACATCTGTATCTCCTGAAGCCGAAGGCCAAAACGAAAAGGGATACACATGTCATTCTCAGGTGTATATTTCCGTTAACTTGTCTCCATCAGGGAGTTACAATTTTATCTAATATTTCCACCATTGATAATGAGAGAAACCTGCGGCTTGTAGCCGCCATGGTCACTGTCGTCTGCAAAGCGTAGAGCGGGGCCTTACGGTTCCATAGTGAGGTTATCCGAAGATACAGAACCAAGCCGGGGATACGGACTGGCACACCAGTCGCCTGCAGCACGTTTTAATCAATGACGTTGCTTGTTAGAATATTTAAATCTCAAGATACTGTTACCCACATAATAGAACTGAGAGTATTTGCTTACCTTAATTCCACACCGATTGCGGCCTGATACTTCAGGTCCACACACAAACACAGACACACACCTGCATGTAATACTATTTTCGCTACTGTCACAATTGTTTCCAATTTCATCACAATATACCATGCAATAGTTTGCTTCCACGCCCAATCTTTCAATCACCAGAAAACCGGTCGACAACGAGCAGTAATTAGCATCAAATTTCCTCTTTCCTCCTCTCCTTCCTTTACAGCTGACCATATATATATGTATGTATGTGTGTGTGTGTGTGTGTATGTATATATATATATATATATATATATATATATATATATATATATATATATATATATATATATATATATATATATATATATATATATATATGTTTATTTATTTATTTATTTATTTATTTATTTATTTATTTATTTATTATTCATTTATTTATTATTTATTCATGTATTAGTCGCAATGCTGAGACATGAAGGAGATTGATTGGCTACCAGCAACTCTCGGTTCCAAGCTAAGCCTTACGCTGTGACGTCACCAAGATAGACAAAATTCAACATGGCGGCCATGTTATTAACTGGTATCACATACAAATAATAAAATTTTAAAAAGTGGCACAAAAGATGTGTTATGATCTCTTACCTTTATATATCCTCTTTCCACAGATATGAATCCACATTATGGTATTATTCCAGTCTAATAATAGGGCCAGGTTAATCCAATATGTCCATTTCATTTCTGACCTATCAGGCATTGCTGACCCAAATATCTAGAAGTCATGTACATATATATTGATTAAATTTTTATACAAGCAATGTGATGACAACGTATCTTCCCATCTACTGCAAGAATACCTTCTTGATGCAAGCACTAAGATGTAGGTCCAACTTAGAGAGACATAATCTTGTGACCCGACTTTGAATCAACGTCTAAAATCTGACATCTTGCAAAAAAATCCACGTTTTCTACAAAGCTCTACTTTTGTAACATGGGGTCTCTTCGCGGCAATTTGCACCTATTGCACTGACAAAGCATACAGATCCACAATCTAGTGGGGCTGGTGGGATAGTAACAACCCTGTGTCCACCTTCCAGCCAAAAAGGAAGGAACCCAAAGTTCCATACTTAGGAGGTAGGGTCCTTTTGATTTTGATCAAAACTGTACAATTTACCTCAGAATGCTGAAAAATATTTTTTCACAACTTAAAATATCAATAAGTATGAAACTTGGCATAATCTATGTTATTACAGAAAATGTTTTATTTTATCAGTTGTTCTACCCCTCCCCCCATTACTTCTGATAAAATGGACTGTTCCGTTATTCAAATCGACCACTTGTATCTTAAAGATTTAACCCAACCTAGTAAATTTATACCCTCCTGAAAGCATGAACACTTGTTGGTCAAGTTACAGGGTGAATGGATCATGGGTCTGTTTTAAATTAGAATGCCAGAACAGCATCTGGTCGGTGGGTGTTTCAAACAGACATCGCTTGCATCTTTAGTGGGGTGTTGGGTGACAGGAAGCTTGTATAGTGACCATTAATTTGGACCCAATAAAGGCACCGACTGTTATATAAGCAATAAATCCAGGATCACACCCCTTTCATGTGATCCGAAGCTGAGAGATGAATAAACACAGAGCTGGTCATTTTGCGTGGTGACATGGGCACAAAGGGCTCTGTAATTGGCTGTTCATTAAAGATGGCTACCATTCCCATGGTAACAAGAAGCAAGGATTCACATTTGCTGGATGCTGAGCCAGTATTTTACCCAGTTTGCAGCATTATACACAGAATAAGAGAACGGCATACAATACAATTTGAATTTATACAAAACTCATTAAACCACGATTGGGCAGTGTCATGGGAAATAAAATTATGCCCTATTTTGTCATTGTTTATCTCTAATTTCAGTGGTAAGCACATCAAAAAATGTTATTCAATGTTGTAACTACAGACAAATATCTAAACATGATATGTTCGGGTAAATATACATGCATTTTGAAATGATTACACCAGTCCTCAACACTCCCAAATAGCAGGGACTACGATGTACCCAGGCTTCTTTGTTTACATAAGCACTGCCCAGCTATGCCATTGAGAACGAAGCTGCTGATTTGACCCCTAATCCGGCATCTCATTAAACCCAGGTCAAGATCGCGACTGTATAGGATGAAAGAGAAACCTTCCCAGAGACATGATTCAAGCAACAGGTTTGGCAAGATTTGAATCATTCAATCATTGTTGTAAATCTTGCCAATGGTTTACCCAGCATGCTCTGGGCGCTGAACGCATATACAGTTTTAGAAAGCGAGCAAACTTAAACTTTAATGCTACGGCAATGTGGTTAAGCTTCTTGGAAGCCATGTTTTCACTGCAATTATAAAAGTGTTGAAAAAGTATTCGCCCTCCTTTGATATAAATTTTTAACTTACATTTTCACATATTTCGGCATCCAATTTATAGCAACCTGTAGAACACACTGCAAATTATAAAATACGTCTCTCATATTCTAAAGATCTGTCGCTGTTTCTAAGATACAAGTGTTAAGTAGGAATGATGACACATTGTAGGAAAGTTACTTCTGACTGAATCTGGTGATAAAACAGGATCACATTTTCAAAATCTGAGACAAGATTTTGTGGTTTATGTCATAAATCTAAGTTCGAGGTCCCTATTTTCAAAACTAAATGTGCTGAATCGATATCTTTGGTGAATTATGACGATCCTTTGTGTAATTGTTATGTAAACATTGCCACCGACCGTATAAAATTGCCATGAACATATTTTTTATTTTGGAATAGAAGTCAGAAATGTGTAACTTACCACAATGAAAATCTCTATTCAATGTTACATGTGAACCTGAACACAATTAAAATCTCAATTTAATGTTACATGTGAAACTGAAAGATAGTTTGACGCGCATCAGCAATGACTTGCTGGGTTCTGAAGTGAACGCCAGTCCACCCATATTCACCAAATACCCTTAAAAAGTCGAAGACAACAGTTGAAAAAGTATTTGTGGGTGGGTGGGTCAAAATTGCCCGTTTCCATTTACTAGGTCATTACAGTCAAAGTTCAATGCTGTTCATTGCCACAGCGTTTTCACGTATTGTTTGAATCTGGAAGTGGCACAAAAGCCCAATTGAGTTTCAGTCTCCCTCACCAGAACATTTATTTATATGCGTATGTCATTTTGCATATTTTTTGTGACAATAAATATAATACACCAAATAGGACTCGTTATCTTTTTGCACTAGCTTGCAGTGACTATACAATCTATTTTCATATATTAGCTGAAACGCACGGGTTAAACAGCTCGTATTTCTCTTTTCTTTTGTCTCCTCCAGCATAAGTTAATGTTTATATTTTTCATCGTGAGTTCAGTATACATTATTCTCTCTGTCTCAGTACTGGTCAGATAATAGTGCCACAACACTTTGTTTTATAATACATATTCGACTTGAAACAAAGATCATCATCATCATCATCATCATCATCATCATCATCATCATCATCATCATCATCATCATCATCATCATCATCCTTAATACCATCATTATCATTCTTCTGTCATATTGTTTTCATATTCAGCAATCATTGTGCTAACCACTTCAGTCCAGTTATCTTTAACTATTTAGGCACTTAATATAAAAAGACTCCATTGGCACTGCCCAGGTTTGTACCCTTGTCTACTTTGTGCACATATGTTTCCCAAAATGCTTGTCTTCTAAACGTTGAACGTAATCTAAATATTTTATCACTTTTTCTACGCATTTGTATAGAGAGGATTTCTCCCCAGTTCCCCCCCCCCACACACACACACACGTACACACTACCACCACCACCGTATTAGATGTTTGTCCGTTTTGTTTTGTTCTTGATTTTAAATTAGATGCCCTTTTAACATGAAACATGTTCTGAGATTTTCGTGGGACCACATGTTGGTTTAGATCAATATTGATACCAAAATCCCTCAGGCGATCCCTGAATATGCGTAACTGTCCGATGCATAATGAAATGCATGTGGGTAGAGCACACAAGGAAATTCTGTTTAGGAACATAACGTCCCTAAGTTCACACTTTTTCTCCAAATTATATGTTCATGTGACAAAATAAGAAGCAAGGCGTGAATGTGACGGGCGTTGGCTGTGGCCCTTTTCACTGTTGTTAAGACCGCAGACCATGCCCACCTGACAGAGACCCTATACGTATTATCATGTATTAGACACTTATTGCCAAAAAATCCACCATACCAGTAAGGTAGGACATGCGCCGCAAGTGCTCTAACTGGCAGTCTGCCCGTAGTAGAAGTGCTGAAAATACCCACCTTACAAAGTTGTTGCTCCGGACTGAAGATATTTTGTCTCCCAGCTCACAGATGTGTTGTTAGCGCCGTTATTGTTTGTTTCAATTACAATGTATTAAAATTCAATTGACTGAATCGTCACAGGACATAAACCATGGAGCCTGCAGCAGACTTCTTGCGTGAACAGACATATATGTGTCACGGACAAAATTCATATATACATCGCCTCGGGCATTTTTCACATCGTATAATAACCATATTTGTTTAAGAACAACTTCCAAGATACAAAATCAACGTACTTTCGAAAGAAAGCTGATCAAAGACATTTTACTCTCTGTAATAATTTCGTATGCAAATAGAGCAGTAACTGAATATGCACATGCATTAAAAACTTGTCATCAATGAGTAAATATACTCGACTGAGCAAGAAATGTCTGGACTGTTATAAATACAGCTGAGTTACCGTCATCATCAAGATCAGCGGATCTACAAAATCAAGTTTCAAGAAATCTCTCCAATGCTACATGATATATAAAGTACTGGCTGTGCAGGGTTTACACTTGGACCTACAATGCGAGAAAGAGTATTCAGAAGTTGAAACGGAGGTCCATAATATAACCTACCGGAGAGAAGGACGACCACACTCGCATTCATTTCAAGGACCAAAACGTAGTATGCCAAATATTTTAAGTGTCGTGCACAGGGCACAAAGTAAGATGGTATGTTGCCTTGACATAATGGGATGACGTATGTCAATAATAAGCTCATTCTAAATTTTGATTGTACATGATAAAACATATTTTATATAGAATTGTCCTGCAATCAATTTCTCTTATATTATGGGAGATACGTGGCACTTTTGACATAGCCAAAGCGGGATATTTGTGCTCCTCGAAATATACAAGACTTTTTTTAAACAATTGAGATTATTTTGTACATACTTTCTACCATTAGATTGTGTTCGTGTCAAGGAGCTCACTGGCAATTCATTTGGTCCATAAACATATATAGGGAAGATATAGTGACAGAAGGATCGTACAAAGACTGTACAGCACACATCACAACTACAGTAAACATATCGTGATGGTGAACTTACGCAACGGACCATACCTCGGTCACAGTGATAATTACGATAGTGCGGCCGAGGCCTAAGCTTGGACTTCTACCACGTGAGATCGCAACAGACTGCCTCTTATTGTCATTGAAAATACTGGCCAATTTTACAGGCTTACGATTGCGGAAATTTTGTTCAGAATATATTCACATGCATTGACATTTATAAAGAAGGTTGACCTGCTACTTTTCGAAATGATAATATGACCCCAATATAATTCTCCAGTTTAACACGTTCTAGCCGGTGATATTAACCCTTGTGAAAGAGCTATTGCTACAACCGCCATTTATAACTTATGATATCGAATCGTTTGTGTTGGTATACGGCTCAGGTCGGCCTAATTCCTATAGAAATCTATATACTGTACTATGTGTTACAATGACTATTGGGGCTCAGTGTTTCTTTGGTCTGATTATGACCAAATCAGGTAGCACTGATCTTTCCCTTCCTTATCATTATGATGGGCGCCGTTTCGTCCGGAAAGTCGGGCGTTTACTTCGTACTTGTTACTTGCATCGCCAGCTGGGCACGGTATGATGAGTATTAGGCCTAGTATCATGCATGAACATTAATTAATATTTTTCTAGTTTTAAATTAGCAAGCGCGTTTCATCTGGTTGAACAAATGGCATAAATTCGTGCGAAGGTTTGTTCGCTGCAGGTGATAACTAGACTGGCAAGTCCTCGTTTGCATGTTGTTGTTTCCCACTAGTAAGCAAACTCGTGTGATGTGTCAGTATTTCGCGGACCAATCAATATATATATATATATATATATATATATATATATATATATATATATATATATATATATATATATATATAGATACAGATATATATGTTTTTTCTATCTAGTGGGAAACAACAACATGCAAACGAAGACTTGCCAGTCTAGTGATAACGTACGTTTGGCATTGAATTATTGCTTCGGAAACTTACTGTATATATCGTGCGCCCATTTTAGTCTTCTGCTTGGCGGACTATTTGTTTTGCGAGTCTGGATCCGCTCTACGGAGCGGGCCCGGATTTGCGATTCCGATCATCTGTACAGCGGGCAATCTCGTCAGTTCTAAATATTCCAGCCAATAGCTAGGACTTTGTTTTGTATTACTATCTACATAACAGCGTCAGTATAACCAAATACATGTACATCATGCGCAGTGATGAACTATTGTACGGTACTTTTCATGCATATTGCGCTTATTAGTCACAAGTTCAGTGTTATAGTCGTTTGCACCCACAGGCATATGAAACAGATGCCTTACCAAGTGCGCACAATTCTCTCTCTCTCTCTCTCTCTCTCTCTCTCTCTCTCTCTCTCTCTCTCGCTCGCCGCCCCCCCCCCCCCCCCGGCAGCGCGTGTCAATGGAGAAGTCCTTGTCTTATATAAATAGGAAGGTATGAAAGCTTTGACAATGCAGCCGGCACACGTGATTTGTAGTGCACAAAAAAAGATGGCAGGGAGAGTATGCATTGCGCGCATTTGGCAAGGCATCTGTGGCTGAATCCACAAGAATAACTGAACAATCATCTACATGCCTGGACCAAATACTGAGTAACATCCCACATTATGTACGAAGTACCTCGGTCCTGTCTCCAGTGGCACAAAGTGATCACTTTACAGTGTCCGCAAGTTTACTTTTTCGGATTAAAACTGAGAAGTCTTACGAGAAGATCTATCTGGCGATATTCAAAAGCATATTTTGAATAGTTAGAGTTAAACTTAATGAGGTAAATTGGGACGCCTGCTTTGATACTTCTGATGTCGGCACGGCGTGTCTTGCCTGGACAACAAAATTTCTGGATGTTGCTAGACTTTGTATACCCAACAAAATGTCTGTATTTGACCAAATGGTTCTCCTTGATATACTTCTAAAGTAAGGTCGCAAAAGCGTAAAGTTCAACGTATTCACGAGAAGGCCATAGCTTCCAACGAAAATCCCCATATTTGGAGGTACTTTTGGGAGTTACGTAGGGAATACATTAGTGATTTAAGAACGGCAGAGGAGGAGTACCACAAGAAACAATGTGATATTATTAACAGTGGTCAATTCAAACGCAAAAAATGGTAGAGAATGGTTAAATATTTTATGTCCGGTAACTCCAGTACATCAATACCCTCAATTCTATCGAACGATTTGGTTGTATCTGACAACAGATCAAAAGCTGAAGCATTTAATGATTTTTTTCTCAATCAGTGTCATGTTGATGATACAGCTTTTTCTCTATCTAGCCAGGCGTCAGCCTCGCGCAATGTTACAGAAAATATTTTTTTGGTTGAGGAAACTATATACGACATTATGATATCGCTGAATGTTGATAAAGCCTGTGGGCCGGCAGTATCAGTCATATACTGCTAAAAGAGGCAGCTCCATGTATTGCTTCTCCGCTCTCCAAACTCATGAACCTTTCCATTTCGGAATGCAAATTTCCATCTGAATGGAAAAAGGCACATGTTACACCAATCCTAAAAGGCGGTGCACCTGAATTATGCAGTAATAATAGGCCTATCTCACCTCTTAGTTGTGTTGGAAAGGTCTTCGAACGTGCTGTTTTTAAGCACGTCTTCAATTTTATCAGCGATAATAATAAAACTAAACGAGTGTGAGTGCCTGGCCGTTAATTCTGCATGGCACGAGCGTACCCGTGGAGCGGAAGAATACACAAGATGCAGCCCGCCGCAGGCGGGCCATGGAGTGTATCCTTCCGCTCCTGGGGTACGCGAGTGCCATGCAGCATTTACGGCCAGGTAATTGCAAGAGTGTTGTTTTATTTTTATCCCATGTATGTGTAGTCCAGAGAATTCTCTACCATTTCACATTAAAAGAAGTGATATTGTTGTGTCGAAAAAGCAATCAACGACAAATACCGCAGCAGACGATAAATCAACATCCTAGGTGCGCACGCATGAAAAAGTGGTCAGCGCGAAAGTAGGGCATGCACGCGACCGTTCTACACGGGCGTGCGGATCGGCAATAAATTCTACGTGGTGCAGAATGGCCCGGCCGTGGTTACTCTGGACCACACATACATGGGATAAAACGGTGTGCTATCTGACAAACAGCCAGGATTTATTCCGGGAGATGGAACTGTTAACCAGTTAGCCTACCTTTATCATAAATTTACAAAAGCTGTTGACCATCAGAAAGAAGTGCGGGTGGTATTTTATGATATCACCAAAGCCGTCTATAAATATAATGCAGCTGAAATGCTCAACCAAGATCTCGAGTCAGTCACTCAATGGTCTAACCAGTGGCTGGTATCTTTCAATCCTAACAAGACGAAAGCACTGACAGTTAGTAGCAAAGCTAATACTGGAGACCACCCAAACCTAATATCTAACCATAAAATTCTTGAAAATATAAATATCCACAAACATCTAGGTCTGTGGCTCTCCTCAGATCTCTCCTGGTCAACATACATTAATCTTATTGAGGCAAACTCGCGAAAATTACTAGGTATTCTGAAATGCTTACAGTACAAGTTAAGCAGACGAGCTTTAGAATCCTTGTACTTTTCATTTATACTTCATTGTTTAGAGTATGGTTGTGTGGTTTTGGATGGATGCACTGACATAGACAAAAAGAAGTTAGAATCTGTTCAACTGAATGTAGCTCGAATTGTAACGGAGCACTTGCTCACACTAACCTTAAAAACATTTATGCTGAAACAGGTTGGAGACTTCAGCTGAACGCAGGAGGAAAAATAAGTTAGTACTTATGTTCAAAATAGTGAAAGGACTCTCTCCTGCACACCTAACCAATTTGTCACCTGGTACAGTTTCATCACGTAATAATCAACTACGAACCTTTCAAGTTGAGAGAGGTACTATTTACAAATCGTTTTTTTTCCATCAACTGTCTGTGAATGGAATCTGCTACCCCGATCTTTCACAAACCTCGAACATTTATATGACTTTAAAAGAGAATTTAATTTGTATTATACTGATGTAAAGAAAATTGCTGTCATGCATGCTATGATAAGAATGGGATGCAGCCAGCTGAACAATAATCTCTTCTAAATTGGTGTCATCGAATTGTCAGCTTGCTCGTGTAAAGGCAGCACTGAAAATAGCTACCATTTTTTCAATGTACCAAATACCCTCTGTTGAAAAACGAACTACATTCGAAAATAATACCTTTGGGGAATTTCAATCTTCGTACTTGATTATTTGGTATTGCAAGAAATACAAAAATTCAAAACATTGAAATTTTTTAAGCAGTTCATAATTATAAGGATACTGGAAGATTTAAATTAAGAGTGGTATTTAGAACACGGCTAGTAAACCACTGAATCAGGCACTATGGTGTTCGCGTAGGAAGCTCACATACCAACTTCTTTTGCCTTTATTCATCATTTGTGGTCCTGTGTGTCCAATCTATCTGTGTAATGGTGTTCCGAAATTTCGTCGTTTGTATTGTCATATGACATTGTGTACAAGAGGCCCTAGTATAGGCTTGTGAGCCTGTCGGCCAATTGTTTTTTTCCATGGAATAAAAGATGTTTAAACCAAGACAAAGGCTCCCCCATTGACACGCGCTGCGGGTGGTGGGGGCGAGGAGCGGGGGTGGGGGGTGGGCAGGGAGAGTATGCATTGGGCGCATTAGGCAAGGCATCTGTTTCATGTGCCTGTGTTTGCGCCCATTGCTCTTCATGCGCACTAGGACGAGGATGAGATTTTCTCTAGTGTGGACTGTTTCGATGTACTTGCTGACAAGATAACCACCCGGAACTTGTATGTGCATTGTTATTGTTCTTGCCTTGACGCTTTATCAAATTGACAGGCATAATGCATATCTATTACATCTTGACAGACTAATTCTGGTAATGTAGAAGGGATTCTTATTTTCATATTTTTCTTGTGCAAATATTTGTGACTCAATTTTCTCATTATAAGCAGCCCAGGTGAACCCTAAAGCATACACCACTCGCCACGTCAATTAATATCTTTCTGGCTCCTTGTAATATGTACTTTGTTTCAGTGTTCTATGTATTGTAATCTGTATTATCTTTACGTGCAGGGTCCTTGTTAGTAATTTGCTTATTAAGCTATGTTACTATTGCAGTTATCAGTATTGACCACTTGTACTCTCTCAGCCTCTATTCAGGAGCGTTCAATTTAAATATCTTTATTACTATATTTGCAGGCCATTGTACTTACATACTATTATGTGATACATGTTATTTTTATTCAGGTTTAAGTTATCTTTCTCGTGCTTTTCAAAACATTTACAATCCCCATAGCATTTCTGTATATTCATCTGAATTGCTGCACTCCATTCAAGTCAACTCTAACAGTACTCAGTAAAACAAGAAGTTATGCCATTTTCTGAACAAATACAGCGTTAGTTAATCTGCGACTAAAACGTATTGAATATGGGTACTCATCTTATCGATTCCTGGTAAGTTTAAGCGTTGGGTCAGTCCCCATGTACTTTGTGTTAGTTTTTCTAGTCAGTGAATTGTATAGACTATTATTACTGGGGAAGCAGTTAAGCTTTGCTGATGCATTTTTGCGTTGTTTCCACTTGTAATATACGAGAGGCTCAAAGTTGTAATGTGGTTGTCACCACTTGGTTTACTACATATTTTTGTGTGAACACACTGTTAGTTTTATCTATCACAGTCTTTGCCGTTACTAAGTATGGCATTACCTGAAATGTATTATCATTGTTTGTGTGCAGTCAACCCGGATTCCAGTTTTTTCCCTCTACAAATCAATCGGCGATTCTTACTTGTTTGGATATTTATTAATTTGTGTACTTGTCATGTGTGCACGGTCTTATAGTTGTAACATACCCCTGTAAGCTCAGAGAACAGTTTTTTATGTTAAATTTTTGTTTCCTGTCATGTCACAAACACATCGTTCGTTCCAACGACTACTTATTGACGGTACTTCCCTTAATGTTACACTTAGCTGGTAATACGTCAATCCTGGGCCCGCAGGTGATCTTTCTGATTTTACCTTCTGTCACATAAATTTTTGTAGTTTAACTACTGACAAGTTTAGATGCATAAAAACTGATATTGTTCCAGACTTTGATATTATTACCCTGTCTGAAACATTTCTTTAAACAATACACCTGATGATGACTTTAACTTACCTGACTATCATAATATTATACGGAAGGATCGCCCTAATATTGTAGGGGGTGGCGTGGCTGTGCTTGCATCTCAGGCTATTGCAATTTCTCGTTGCATTGACCTAGAGCTCCTTGACATCGAACTTTTGTGGACCAAGATTAGAGTTCACAGTAATAAAAATTTTACTTGGAGTAGTCTATAGACCTCCCAACTCACTCGTCTCTGTTCGGGACAAACTACGAGAGAGTTTCGATTTAGCCACTTCTTGTAACGTTCAAAATATTATTCCAGCTGGCGATTTAAATTCTGACTTCAGCATCACGTCGGGGGCCAAGTTGTAGCAGTTTTGCACATTTACAGGCCAACTCGAATAACAGCAACAACCTTTACTTATTTAGATCAAATAATTTCTAATATACCAAATTTTATTAAAAAACACGTGTCTCATCACCAATCTCTAATTGTGATCATTCAGTCGTCGCTACCAATGTACTTTTTCGGCGCAAAAGGAACCTTCTTTTACCAGACAAATTTGGGAATACGAGAGAGCGAATTTCTTTAGGGATTTCCCCGATAGAACAAATTGCGACGTTTGCTTTGAGACTGGAAATGTTCAGTTGTGCAGTAAGATTTGGACAAAAGTTTTCCTTGATGCGGCAAACCATACTATTCCAAACAAACCAATAACAGTTAGCCCCTCTGATCTTCCATGGTATACTTCTAGGTTTCGTTGTGAGAAACGTAGGGTTTTTCGAGCTTAAAAGAGGAGAAAGGATAAGAATAATGATCCACAAGCTTGTTCCTAACTATATAATTATGAATCCTCAATGGGATGGACGTTAAATAGCAATTTTATTGCTTCTCTATAATCGCCCCTGTCTTGTGATTTGTGGTGTCCTTCTTTACTTTGCTGATTCGGAGCGGTGCTCTTCCTCCTGGTAGTGTCTTTTTACCTGCCAGCCGTTTAGGGCTTCGCTCTGGACCCTTGATGTCTCGTTTGTCCTGTGATATTATCTTCTTCTGACAAGGGGGGGGGGGGCAATATAGGGCCTTGCCCTTCTCCCCAAATTGTTTTCTCCTCTGAATAAATATGTTTAAACTAAAGACTGGAGAAAAGGGGTGAAGGAAAAATGCTAAATGCATACAAAGTTCAGAGGAGCCAAAGAAAAGTACATGTTGGGATAGAGGGAAGGGATCCAAACTTTTGTGCCAGGGTTGAACCGAATTTATCAATTTAGAAAAGAGAAGACAGAAATGGACTGCAGGTAGCAACGGTAAATGTATACTTTATTCCCAGGAGGCAAACGAGATGGTAGACCATTGGTAGGTATGGTGTGTGGTATATAGAGAGATGAGGGAAAATATGTCTTGAACAGGGAATGGCAGAATGAGGATCATAAGTGTTAGAGCTTTGAGTGTGGTGCTTAGGATAAGAAGAGCGTGTGGCATGGACTTAAGGCTTGACAGGGGGTTTACCAGGAGGAAAGAAATGCGTCAGAACTGTACAGGACTTCCTGGTAGGGTGCTGGGAGACAAGAAATGAAATGTTAGAATTAGTAGAGAACAAAATTAGTTAGAAAAACAGATTTTTGGGAAGGAAAAGGGAAAGGCGGTAGCCCGTATAAGGGCTCCCATGACTTTGTGCACAGGACATGGGGGATGCCTCAGCCTCAGAAATGGGGATAGGGTCGTGGGAAAGTTTTTTCTTCTCGGCCAACTGAACAATAATAATAATAATAATAATAATAATAATAATAATAATAATAATAATAATAATAATAATAATAATAATAATTATTATTATTATTATTATTATTATTATTATTATTATTATTATTATTATTATTATTATTATTATTATTATGACAACAACCACAACAACAACAACAATAATGATAATTTTATTAAGCCACAACAAGCGAGGACATTAAAATACATATACATCGAAGTACAATACAAGTCAAGTGAAAACTGTAATAAAATATTACAAGTAAAATGACCATAATCACAGAAATGGGATACATAATATAACTGAAATTAAAACCAAACATTTACAAATGAAATCCTTCAGATATATGCCAACACAGATACATTCACATAACTGAAAGTAAAAATTAGACTATACAAATAAAATGTCACAAAGTTATAGCACAAAAATAAAAGAGGTATATGCAAGACAATACACATATCATGTTCTATAGGAAATAAGTCATATCCCTGCTGGCCTCCCAGTCTTCCTGCCCTTCAAAAAGTATGGGTCAACATGGTAAACGAGCAGGTGTCCCTCACTATATGGTTTAATGAAATTAATGATTCACCTTCACAGAAACGGGATAGATAATAGAATTGAAATTAAAACCAACCATTTACAAATAAAATCATTCAGATATACACCAACATAGATACATTCACGTAACTGAAAGTAAAAATAAGAGTATACAAATAAAATGTCTCACAGTTGCAGCACAAAAATAAAAGATGTATATGCAATACATTACACATATCTTGTCTTATCAGTAAAAAGTCATATCCCTGCCGGTCTCCCAGTCCACCCACCCTTCAAAAGGCATGGGTCAACAGGGAAACCAGCAGGTGTTCCTCATTATATGGTATGATAAAATTTTCATGGTGTGGCAGAAATTTAAGTGAGTCAAGGACTGCATACTGTTCTGTTGACCTGTGAGGTTTATGTGATTGGAATGCAGTAAATACTGGTGGTATATCATTGGCAGCAACTCTCTCCAGAAGACTGCCCAGGTACAATATTCCTGGAGATAGACATGCAGATAGAAAATGAACTGAGTGAGAGATCCCGACCAGAGTTATCTACTGGGAAAGTATGGTTATATAAGGAACTAATACGTTGTTTTAGGGTTAGGTGGACTGGTTTGATACCTAAGGCCAAAAGGAGATGCGAATGAGGAGATCTTTTGCCAATGCCAAACCATTGTTTCATAAGTTGCCCATGTACTGACTCAAGTCATGCTACATGTTTACTACTTATATCTTAACTGTCCATACCAAACCTAACTTCAGAAGAGTAGAGGGACACACTCCCTTCCATAGATAAGATTTGACATCAGATGATAAAGCTGGATACTTCATCCCGACTCCAGAGAGACTACCAAATTCATTCAATCAACTGCATCATGAGAACATGGGATCTTTTAGGTCACAAACTTAAATGGACCCCAGACAGGTTCCCGTGCAGGACTGGGCTCATGCCTGGAGAAATTAAGTGGAAGTTGATTTGGCTAAAACCAATGTTTCATTACCCCCGAACCAATGCAAAATCTTATTTTGGTTTACAGTCTATATGCTAGAGCACAGATAAAAGCTTTTGATTTCATGAGTTCACAAAGGATATTTGAAATTTACCAGGTTGGTTAAAGGATGGAAAAATCTTTAAGCAGCATTTACCTGTACTAGCCTATGGCTAGTGATTGAATAGCAGTGAGATCATTACGTGTCAATATCCCAGTCAAAAGTCAGCCCAAGTGAAAAACCGTCCAAATCTTGACAAGTCCATCAACATGAACAACCCCAGATATAACAGCAAGATTTGAATATCCATCAAGCAATACATTATTCATTGAATACCTATAGAGGATAAGATGCCATATCTACAACATAGCAATATGACTGTCTTGAAAAAGAGAAGCAACCAACAGTTTTCAACAATGTTAGAGAACCTGCAGCTACAATGCGTGCAAACAAAAACTATACAGGAACAAAAAAGTTATCAAACAATCCAGATCAAAATTCAGAAGTTCATGGCAGACATACCAACACCTTTATGACATTTCTACATATCAGTAAACGAATACTAAATGCAGTATGTAGGGAAGCATCTCTCTCCTGACTTGAGACAGGTACCAACAAAATTTAGTTGTAGTTCAAATCGATTTGATGCTACAAACTCTCAACCTTGAGAAACATCTTGCCTTGTACAAGTATTGTACAAAATGTCGGTTACAATTGTAAGGTTTACATATTTACTACACCAGGTATATAACATCTTAAACCAACTGGATATCTACACAATAAATTTTCATTTTTACTCAAAAACTGCAGAAACGAGCCTTTTAATTTGATTTTCGAATATTCCTGTTTCACAAGTTTTTGAAATAACAGTAAATAACGGGAGTCAAAGTTGTCAAAATCAGTGCTTAGTCTAGCACACAAAGTTAACCTTGACACATAGACATCATAAGCTGACCTGAGTGGAATGTGACTATCCCTACGAGGGTAACTTACCATATTAAAAAATTCAAAATCATCATGAAGGTCACATAATTAAAACTCCAATTCCCTAGTATCATTATACAACATTATGTCTAGAAATGAAAATTCCATGTCATTCTCTGTAGTTTCTTTTATTTTCAAATCATAGTATATTTGTGGAATATAATCTTTAAGGTGTTTATTATTGGTTTAAACATATTTTTATTTCGCAACAAACTCATTGAAGTACATTTGATAGCAATGTCGCGATTGAGAAAGAGGGCTCGGCCCTATATGAATCTCTCTCGCAGAAGGAAGACGCAAGAACAGGACGGAACCAAACACACAGTAGCGTAAACAAGAAGACGAAACTATGACGAAACAGACAGAACATTACAGTTCTCCATGTACTGTAACAGGATTGTCGTGTTCCATACCAATGACCCAGATAAATGATATGATAACCATGCCCTGTTGTGAGGAGGGTACAACCCTACCTTGCATAGATACAAATGTATAAACAATGTATGAGTCAACCAATACCTGCACGCTTAAAGCGTCCACTGCTGGCTATATATTCATGGACTGCTGCAAATATTTTGAAATTGTCGGGAAGAGAACAAATGGGAGAACCATATAACACTGTTTGCAATGTGAAAGGTGCATATCTTGCTATTTCCGTGTGTAATTTGGAACGGAAGACAGTATATAAAGGACAGGAAAAAAAGTAGTGCCACACATCTTCAGAGGCTAAGCCGCATGGACATGTCGCCAAATCTTTAACACCAATCTTGCATAAATATGAATTTAACTGGTTAGCACCTAAACGTAAGCGGGTATGTTGAATAGCATTGAATCTGTCTCCAAAATTAGACAATTCGTCAAATGCCAATGATCTCTCTACAGGATGTGATATTTTAGATTTAAATACTGAAATAGAAGGAGATTTTCGTATGTCTACAGGTAACTCGTTCCATAGTCTCACTGTGGAAGGAAAGAAGGATTTGTCGAAGAGGACGTTACGGGCCCTGAAACGTGGAAGATCAAATTTTTGACGGGTATTGGGAGCTTGTAAGTGAGGACCCGGAACCGAGGGAATTAGGGAGCACAGCATATCTGGGGCAAGGTTGTTCACCATTTTATACATTAGTGATAGATTAGACAATTCGCGCCGTTTTGCCAGGGTATGCCATCCCGTTTCCTCGTATAATTTGGCGCTGCTGGTCCCTCGCATTGCACCTGTGACAACGCGGGCGGCCTCTAACTGAACATTTTCAAGTTTAACCTCCTCGGACACTGTACAACCACCCCACACTTGGCTGCTATATTCAAGAATGGGTCTTACGAAAGACATATAGATGGTTTCTAGAGTTGTTCTATCCAAAGTAAACTTTAAACTCTTCATAATATTTACTAATTTGATAGATTTGTTAGTAATTTCCGTTATGTGATCAGTCCATCGAAGATCTGAACGTAATGTGACACCAAGATGTTTGTGTTGTTGGACATCTTGTAGGACATGATCTTGAAAATAGATAGGTGGATGGATGGGAGAATTAGTTTTGCGAGAAACAAGCATAGAATCAGTTTTGGATGCGTTGAATGTAACCAGCCAGTCATGTGACCACTGATTTATGGCAGATAGATCGGAGTTAATAGTTTCAGCAGCTTCAGCTGGGTCTTCAATATCCAAGTAAAGGGTAGTGTCATCTGCAAAGAGTGTAATTTTACATTTAACCAGATCCACAATATCATTAATGTAGATCAGAAATAAGAGTGGTCCGAGTACGCTGCCTTGTGGAACACCTGCACAAATTTTTCCCCAGCTAGAGGACTGTCCCTTCAAGACGACTCGTTGATATCGATTACTTAAATAATCACAGAACCAATCAAGTAAATTACCGGAAATCCCATTTTTACGCAATTTGAATAGTAGACCAGAGTGCCAAACCTTATCGAATGCCTTGCTAATATCAAGAAATATAATGCGAACTTCCTTGTGATTGTCGATAGCGAGACATAGTTCATGATATAAAAATAAGAGTTGGTTTACAGTGGAATCACTAGGTATAAAGCCAGATTGATGGGCCCAAATGACTAGATTATCACGGAAAAAATTAAATACATGTTTGAACACTATTTTTTCAAAAACTTTACCAGTGCAGCTTAGTTCGGAGACAGGCCTGTAATTGTTACATATATTATCCGGACCTTTTTTATGTAGAGGAGAAACATTTGCTTTTTTTCCAAAGAGCTGGGAATTCTTTATTCTCTAGTGATAAATTGAACAATTTAGTAAGTTGTGGCGCTATGGCAGGGGCAGCTTCCTTCAAAAGTCGCGCACTGATACCATCAGGACCGGAAGCCTTAGTAGTGTCCAAATTAAGAAGTGTTTCAAGAACCTCTGATTCCTTTATAGTTAATGAATCAAGCCTAAGATCAGGAATATTGGATAGGTCTGGCAAGTTAGCTGTCGAAGAATCAACCTGGCACTGTTTCAGAAAGCAGGAATTAAAAATTTCAGCTTTAGCGAGGTTATCAGAGATATGCTGATCTTCGTGTACAAGGGAAGGAACTGAGTGTACGTGATTTCTGTTTAAAAAGTACTTTACCGTACGCCACCAGCATTTATCCCTCCGAGAAGGGTTTATCAAATCAGCTCGAAGCTTATTGTTATACTCATCTTCTGCCGCTTTGAGTTTCTCTTGGTAAGTATTACGCATACGACAAAACGAGGCCCATTCATTATTTTCATAATTTCTACTTTTAGCTTTGTCATACTGACGTTGGACCTGGCGTTTTAGTGATCGAAGTCGGGAAGAGTACCATGGGAAGTCACAAGGTCTTACCTCAATTAACTTATTAGGAATACAATGAGCTGCTGCCTCGAGGAAAAGTTGGGACCACGAACCACAACACGAGTTTATATCGTTGGAGATAAAGCAAGGTGACCAGTCTAGCCCGTGGAGATAATTTCTGAAAGCATTGTAATCGGCCTTTTCATACTGCCAAATTTTTCTTTTGTAAGCAGATTTTTTCTTTCTGTGGAACAATAAGTTGGCACCAACAACACAGTGATCACAATTATTGATTGGTATTCCATCAGGTACCAATTGTGCACCTTATTGATGCTGAATACGTCATCAATATAACTATATGTCATCTTAAAACATTTATCATGAAATTTCTTCTCATTTGACAGCTTTACAAGAAAATTGTACACATAGTAAATTAAATATAAATTGGCCACAAAAGGTGCACAATTGGTACCTGATGGAATACCAATTGTCTGTCTAAAGATGGAATATCCAAAATTGTCATAGTTATTATCAATCAAAAGTTCAACCACTTGACAAACTGATCAGATGCAAATGCAGATTGGCCATCCTTCATGTCATTACCCTTATAAGATATGATGGTTCTTTGAAAGTTATTTGTCTCATATGTTTTATATATGAGAGACCTGATGCACTATTTCAAATTGGAATGAGGAATAGTTGTGTATCAAGTGGGGAAGTTCCAAGAAGAAATCTATTTAAGGTGGAAGCTGTGAAGCAAGTGCGCAGTGAGACTGGCACTTTTGGATGGATATTAGTCTTTTATTTGTTTCACAAGTTCATTAAACCTATATATTTTCTGATTACAACATATCCATAGATTTGTATACATAGGGTTCTTTTGCAGGATTGGACTTTGTTGAGATTTTATAGCATTATTTCTAACTTGGTTGGATTTTCATATTTTTATGTAGAAGTCGCACAAAAATGTTTTTTTTTTTTCAAGTTGAAATCAGAATAAATTTACAATACATATCCATGTCCAGGATCGAATTCAATGGTGAGTCCTGAAATAGCATAAATAAAAGGTTATTAAATTTTTAATTTAGTCCTGACAGGTTGTTCATTTTCTTTATATATATTGCTCCAAAAGTCACAGAAGGGGTTGTCAGAAAAGAACATCCTGGGAACCGCTCCTGGATATGATATTTTTCTTTTGATGTCCGATGATTTTTATGTGATAGGGCAAAGTGTACGTTTGTGAGGCGAGATACAATTGCAGAGGTTCAGCAAAAAACAGTTCTGAGAAAATAGCATTGAAATAAAAAGTGTCCAATTCTTACGCATTTATGGCTGTAATATGACACATACTCATTCTGTCCTGTGTTTTAATTATTGTGTGAAATAACCTTGTAGCTTTACCCCTGTGAGGTTGTCATTAAAGAAAGTATATCTTGTGGCTTAAATTTCGACTTTTTTTAACTTGGTAACATCACACTTGGCTTGTTTGGGTGTGGGTTCACATGTGGCTTTTCATATTCGGGTCCCAGTAAGTGGATTGTGCTAATTTGTTTTTACATCAATAGAGAATTTTGAAGTAATCAGATCAATGGTTGTGATTAGTCTGAACTAGCCCATTCTTCTCTCCATGGCTAATGGTTTTCTGTTTCCTATGAGTGACCCTTGTCAATGGCTCAGTTGGTTTCCAGGGGGTCATGGGCTAATGACTGTGCAAACAATGACATGCTTCATTATCATGCCCATGCAAACAAACCCCAACTGCTCAGTAGTGGTTAAACTTTTCAGTGTACACAAAAGTTTTGAGATCAATTTTCTCATATAAATTTTATGCTTACACATCTGAGTTTTAGGAGCATGTAAATTCAGAATCAAATTATCCAAAAATATGAAGAACTGATTAGAGGTTATCCAAAGGTGCTGACTTCAGATCTTCCACCTTAAAAGTTAAATGATTATCAGTAACATTCGACTGCTTCAACAGGATTTTTATAATTAGATTAAGTCAAAAACCTGTTAATACCGGAAGATGCTTCTATCTGACCACAGTAACTAAACCATAATGCTTGTACCTTCTTCAAGCCTTTAGACAACAACGGCAATGTATCAGTGGTGGAAATTTAGAACCTGCTATGAATCGGAACTTACAAGGATTTTTGGAAGTGAGTAAATGGGCATGTACATCAAAAATTTCATGCCAAATGAAGATAAAATTGTTGATGTTTGTTCAAAATAATAACCAATGATTCATTTTCGTTTTCATATGTGGGAGAACGTGAATTGGTCAACAGGCCTGATTCGTCAATGAGAACCTTATAATGAAATAGTTTGCGTATAAAAATAATATTATTGAGTGCTTTTTCAGCAGGCGCAAAAGCATATTTATCATGCTTCTCTTGCAGGTACTGAGCACCTTCTGGATTTGTCAAAACAGGATCTGGTGGTTGTTTGATTATTCTCTGTAATTTTATCATTCTGTTTGTAACGATATGCCTAATTTCACTTATCCATTCATTCCAAAATAGGAATATCAACCCTTCCTCCTTTGCCCATTTTCTAGCATGTTCTTCAACAGCTTCCACAATGATTTTATTGTTTTTACTCCAAACAATATTGATTTCCTGTGTTTACTGTATTTTAGGCCCTTTTTGAAATAAGTTTACATACTGCATCATTTGGTACAAAAGAAAGATCACCAATAATCATATGAACATGATGCTTTGAAGTACAAGGAGAATTGTGACATGGATATGGGTATTTGTGTGTGGATTTGTTATGGTTATCTGGATTAAATTCTGCAAAACCTTTTGTTTGGTTACCTATCTTGGAGGCAATAATTTTTTAATATTTGTATCAAAATTTTGGAGCCGCACTATCAAGATAAGGTGGTATGATTGCATATTCTTAATATAATATATTGGACAGATTTGTATAATCGACACCCCTATCATAATATATTAATTCAATGATAATTGGTGTCTTCCGATTAATAACTACAGGTATAAAAAATCTATGAATAGCTGTGTCATTTATAATGGGATATAATACTTTGCCAAATTCCCTTTCTTTGGAATAATTTGGTGATATCTTAAATTGGTTCAAAACTGAGAGTGGTATGGAATAAAGTACAGATCTAAGTATATGGAGACCATTTTGCTTATCAACTTTTTTAGTCAAAAACTGTTACATAACAGTAATGAGACTTATAAGGACGTTTATGATGTCCATGTGTACGTCCTTGCCTTGCCTGAGTATTTATCAATTGTGACTAACAACTAATTTTAGAATAGTTTTTGAACATTTTCTACCGCTGTTACTGGATCACTAAGCCCAAACAGAAGCCAATTCTTTTTGCAAAAATAACTCACGATCTTGGCCACAATTTATAAATTCTGACAGACTGCAAGTAAGTCCTAACCCATAGTGAGAGATTCTCCACAGGTACTGTCCCACAGTTCAAAGTCCTATGGTAGGTGCCAAATAGAATGGTCCAAATCCCACAGAGGCCCAGTTTGCTTCGAATGTGGTACACAGAACACGGTGCTGGTCCAAATCCCACAGAGGTACAGTTTGGTTCCAGTGTGGTACAATTAAACACTAAGTATATACCAGTCCACTCAAAGCACTATCCACACTCCACAGGTACAATGTATAAGGGATGGCTCAACATTTTTGAATTAGTACTCACAGTATGCAAGGTGGGGGGGGGTTAATGGGTCTGTACACTTTCACAAAATATGGAAAATAATGGTCAATTTTGGGCCTGTTTTGTGTAATTTTGCTTTATTATTTTTTTTTTTTTTGAAAAATCATTTTTAAAGAACTAATTTGGTGGGAGGGGGTCATGGAATTTAGTATCCTAAGTACTAATTAAAAATGATAATGTTGAACCATCCCTAAATGAGTATCTCCTTGGCAAAAGCAATGGCTCACAGTCTTACTGGCTTGAAGATACATATCTTCTGTCAGATCTCGGAATTCTCCTCCCCAAGTCATGAAGGGACCTGCTTCATATACCCATTATGAGAACTCTCCCCAGTATTCTACAGTTCTCTAATTAATCACACATCATACTTCTCTGTGATCTTTCTAGACCACATCAGAACTTTTCCTTTGTTTACAACTGTGCCTGTATGTAGGTCACCACTACAGACATTGTTCACTGATCAGAGCTCAATGACGAAGCAGGCCAACTCAGTGACCTGGCACAAACTCAATGAATCAGTGTCCCTTCCATATAAAAAAAAAACAAAACAAAAAACGTAGCAGTACATTGAAATGATGTCCTGGTTTTGAAAAATGTGTACTTTTCATTCCTTTTTATTTCCAAACCTTAGTTTGGTGGCCACCAATTCTCAAAAAAAGTTCTCTACCAGTTTCTGTGACATACCGAAGTCCACACTTTGACATGACAGTAAGCAAATCACATTTCTGGCTGGCAGAACAGATCCAGGAATTGTTTCAAAGGGTGCTTAAATAGGATGGGGGTTTGGAGACTATAGAAGCACTTGGCAGCTTGTGCGTGTTATGCATTTTTGGAAGCCAACAACAGTACTTGGTGGCATTAAATTGCCCTTATTGTGAGTGTGATTTCTTTCAATCATCAAAGTGAGTTCCTGTGAAAAACAGCCCATTGTCATTCAAATGACCTGTTATCAGAACCGACTTTGTTTGGCCATAACTTTGGTTTGGGGGGGGGGGGTTACGAGCAATTTTCTCTTCTAATTAGCAATAGACACTTTTTTGTGAGGTTTTGGGTGCTATTTTGGGTTTAAGGCACACAATCTTGACCAGTTGTATTTGCTTAATGGACAAGCTGATATAATGCCAAGGCAATAAAACAAGACTAATTAAATAAACAAGAGTGATTTGAGAAAATGATTCAAGCAGATTTTTGTTTACCTTTTTCCAGGTCACACATGAACTGTATATATATTCAACCTTTATTGTATATGGCACACACTATATGAGAACATTTATTGAATTTCCTGGATATCAAGGCCCATCAAACGACTCCATCCATCTGCACTTCAGTCCTATGAGAAGTCTAGTGATACTAAGTAAAAATACTTTGTGTCACTCATCTAGAAAAAATGTGGGGTCCTGATTTAAAAAATGGTCTGTACCCCCTGGATATAGAGTCAACACCAACCCATGCAGTGAATTTTTATTTACTTTGCTAAATGTATCAACTGTAAGTCTTTAATCTGGAAAAACGATGTTTTGGTCCCAGAAAATTGTATGAACAGCACGTACCTTTCTACTAAATAAGTTCAAACGCAAAAATGGAAAGGAAAACCATTTGAGCCTTCAATTCTGTTCTGCATTTACTTCTATTATACAAACACCGAAATAGTGCAACTCTTAGTCAATTTTGTATGAGCTGTCCCAAGCCCAGGCCCAACTGAAGAATGTAGTTCTCAATCTGCTGGTCCATAAGGACAACACAAAACAACAGCAAAAAAATGAATATTCATTGGGATCTAGTTGCTGCTGAAATTAGCTAATGCATTAACATAAAAAAAATTGGCATTTCGCAAAAATTCACACAAAAATTTGCATTTTAAAACATGCACTCTTTCATGCACATGTGCAGCAATGACTCTTATATTAGCTATAACGTTACCTCTCGACCACCATTGTGTTAGGGTCAAATGTCCGAGAAATCCACGTAAGTTTATTCAATTGATTCAGAATCCTGATGGTCCTGTGGTGACATCTCTTGGATCCGATGGTGACTCCTGGTGAACATGCTCCCCATATCATTCTTCCTGTTTTGAACCACCATTACTGGCTTGCTCTTTCACATTGAAGCTCAGTGAACTTTTGTTCATACTCACTGTTCTAGTGCTTTACACACATTCCCTTCTGCAGAAAATCTTTTCTTAATAGTCCGGGCCTCTTCAGAGACCTAGATACCTGATATCTTTCCTGCATATACCTCTGAAATAATTGGGAGTAGAGCTGGTTGGTTGATTGGCTTGAAACCTACATTATCAAGGGGGCATCTCAACATTCAGATCGCAGAAAGCAGGAAGATAGTGCACATCAGGCTTTGTTATTTTTAGGCAGCAAGCCATAGATGTTGATCCAGTGACTATGTCACCCATATCCTTGTTGGATAGAGGACAGAATCTGGACCCTTGGAACAACTGTATGGCAGCCTGGGACAATCATCAACATTGCTATGGTTGTCACTTCAGTTGGGTTACATTTGTTCTCATGAATGGATTAGCAAATACTGTGAAGATTGGGAAGAAGACAGGAATGGAAAGAGAGTGGTAGAGCAAGATGTAGGCAGTAGGCCATAGCTGCCAAGTGCCAAGTGCCAAGCTTTGGAATCTGACTCCACTGGGTCTTCAGCAGTGACACCACTAGAGAAGAAAAGACAAACCCATGTGGCTTGCTCACAGACTCAGGTGGCTGCCGTCTATACACCAACAGCCCCCCCCCTCCCGCCCGGAGAGGAAGGAGAAGAGGCAAAGTAGCCACAAGCAGGGCAACAAGAGATCGTCTTTGGTAGGGCACGAGCACCCAGCAAGCCCTAAGGTGACCAGTACATCTCGCGCTGCTGACCCAAGGGTTGCCCGTGCTTTGGAGTCTATGCCTAAGAGTACGCAATTTCAGGCTGATATGTTGCCTGCACTGATCACTGCCCTCTAAAGCTGCCTCTTTACAGTTGGTGAGGCTAGAATAGAAACCTGCCGGTTCCCATCCAAGCATCCCGAAACCTCGGCCAGTTTGAGCACTTGGATCATAAGTCCAAGCGATCTGAACCACTGAAGCCATGACAAACTTCCTGACCTCCTGGTTTCGAGAGCTCCGATCGTAAGTCCAGACAAGCTGGAGAGAGAAGGAAGGCACCAAAGTTTGTGGTGGTGCCTTCTGCCAGCTTTTGCCTCCTGCACCTGTGATGGGTCCACCCTGGAGTGAGCAGCTGATTATCACGCTGATTCCCACTTTTTAACGGGTGCCCTGCCTACTTCTCTTGAGAGGCAAGCGGACCTCGAGCTCTGCAGAACAGTGCTTGCAGTTGAAGACTTTGTTTTCTTCTACTTTTTGCTGCTGAGTCATCAGACACCAGCCAAATTTGATGCATCAACCCTCACACCAGACTCGCTCAAATTTATGAAATTACCCATAACTTAGCTCCAGAACACCTAAATGAATTCATGCAATCCAACCAAAACCAGGACAGATACAATATAAGGCCAGTGGGTACCTTTCCTCATTTTAGAGCTAGGACAGACTTATTTAACAATAGTTTCTTCCCTAGCACATCAAGACTTTGGAACCAGCTCCCCCTCACCATTCGAAATTCTAACTCGGACTATGAATTCAAGAAGCACATATATTCGTAAGTCCCCCCCTCAATATTATTAAAGAGACTAAATTATACAGTGTTGGCAGTAGATACTCTTCTGCGATTCATGCAAGACTCTGGATGTGCCACAGTCAGCTTAAAGGCCATTTACACACCATTGAGTTGTGCAAATCCCCAGTGGGCAAGATGCAGAAGATATCTGGCATTACATTTTTGTCTGTCCATCTTATGGGGTCAGATTTTTGAACCACTGCCAATTGGGTCCAGTGAGGCCAAAATTGAAAATTTTAGAATTGTTTCCTTTTTTTTCTCTTTATTGCATTTTCATGAGAATACATAATACCTAATGTCTACAATTGAGTGATATATCAGCATATATACAGTAATACTTGAGGCTGAACCATCTATACAATATTGAGAGTCAGGCACATATAAAATTATATACATTTGAAATATTATCCATGCTAATCAATACTACTGAAAATAACAGACTGTCGTTTGTTAAACGATTCATATTTTCCTTTGGAGCACAAAATATACTGTTCTGTAGAAATTTTGAACTTTAATTGTGAAAAAAAAAATCTGAATGTCACTTGTTTTTATTGCACAATTGTTTATGGATAAAGTATTTTGCTTGGAGAATTCAATTATTGAATGCGTATTGACGATTTGTTGAATAAAAACCAAACAAAATTTTTGCGGTTGATAACTGAACAGAACCATTAGAAAACGATGAATTACACTACTCTTCAAAATTTTTCCAAAATAACCTAATAGTGTGACATTTCCAGAACCTATGAATAATTGTGTATTTTTCCAAACAGGTGTCACATAACTCTGATTGTACTACATGCATTTTAAACAATCTTGCATTATGAGCCACAAATCTATGCAAAAGTGAAAACTGAAAAGCTTGAATTTTAGTTTCCATTGTGACTTTAACCGACAATGTAAATATTCTAGACCAATCAGTTTCAGGTAAATTTAACATGGGTATCCAATTATTCAAACAAGTAGGATCGTCAACCATGTTAAAATTAATCATGCACCAATATAATTCTTTACATGTGATATGACATTAGTTTTACATGACCGTTCAACTTAAAACGTGGTATTAATGCTGGTTCCAATGACGGCACTTGTTTATTACATAACAACTGCTTCCAATTACTTTGTATTGATAAACGAAGTGATAAGTATTCCAAGAAATTAACCTTCAAGTAGAATTTTCTTTCTAAGTCTTCTTGATATAAGAATATTCCATTATCATCTACCATGTCATTTATATATCTAACACTTTTCCTATACCAATGCTTATTAAGAACAGCTTTCTTATCTATTGTAATGTAAGGATTAAACCATAAAAATTCACATCGAATTTGTTTTGAATTCTTAGGTTGAAAAAACAATTGAAATAATTTCCAGATATTTATCAGCTCTGTGTAAAATGATAGTAAACTTAAATGTGTAAAATCAAAATCACATCTGCTTAAAAAAGGTCTTCTACTTTTATGAACGGGATAAATTCTTGAAATACTGATTTCCACTTTGCTTCGCCATAATTGTATAATAGTTTAATCCAACTTAATTTTAAAGCATACACTTGCGTCAGAAACTGGATTACTTTTAAACCACCTTTATCAAAATTCTGATACATCACTGAATTCTTCACTTTTGGAGTTCAGTGATTGCATACAAAATCATTTACCATGGACTGGACGTTTTTAATAATATTATTATCCATAGAAATTAAGGAAGCAGGATAAATAAGTTTAGAAATTGCAAGAATCTTAAGAACTACATTTCTACCGATTACTGATAAATCTCGCACTCTCGAAACCTTTAATACTTCTTTAAAAGACTGTAGCTTAACTTCAAAATTTATTATGCTCATTTCTTCTTCATTCTCTGCAAAAGTAATACCCAGTGTGTCAAAGCTCCCTTCCTGCCAGAAAACTGGAAGATCCCACTCATCTGAAAATTTAGTTGCTCCTAGTCAAAACACAGTAGTTTTTGTCTATATTACATCTTAATCGAGAACAATTTCTGAAATCTTGAAAAACAATAATCCATCTTTCAAAAAACAAGTGGTGTTATCTGCTAACTGACTAATCTTTATAACATCTTCATTAAAAATAAAGCCCTGAATATCTTCTTTTGATCTTATCAATGCAGCTAACGGTTCAACGGCTAATACAAATAAAAAAGGGGGCAAGGGGACAACGTTGTATTACACCAGGTGATAACTCGAAAAACTCAGATATATAACAATTATTAATAACACAACTATTAAAATGAGAATAGATAATTTTGATCCATTTTCGAAACGATTCCGCAAAATTAAATGATACCAATACTAAATCTATATAGCTCAATTCTATGGTATTGAATGCTTTTTCGAAATCTACTAAAAGTAACAATCCACCTAAAGTTCGATTTTTACAATACTGAATAATATCAGTAATTAATCTCATGTTTTCTCCAATAAAACGTCCTTTTACATATCTGGTCTGATCTTCATTGACCAAGAGTGGCAGAAACCTTTAGCTAAAACTTTGGCAAGTATTTTATAATCAATATTTACTAACGATAGGGATCTCCAATTTTTCAAAAATATTCTGGGCTTATCTTTCTTGGTATTAATGATATTATTCCTCTGTGTTGATCTACTGAGTAGTTACCATACTGAAAAAAATTATTCAAACTTTGAAAATCTACGTTTTTAGAATCTGTCCAGAAAAAATTGTAGAACTCAGCGGGAAAGCCATCTGTGCCTGGACTTTTCCCATTTTTAAATGATTCAAAGCATTACCACAGACTTCTATTGTCATTGATTTTTCAGAACTAGTTTTCTGTTCATCACATAATTTTGGTAAATTAGGATTTTCTAAAAATTGCATAAATTTTCCATCTGTGCTTAATATTCCCAAATCTCAATTACATTAAGTGTACATCTTTTGATAAAAATGCTTTTGCTTCTATTTAATTTTTTTGGGGGGTGGGGGGTGGGGTTGTGATTTTTAGTCCATCTGAACACAATTTGGTGATACATTTATTTTTAAAATTTCGTTTTTCTAAACCAAGGAAATATTTGTTACTTTTCTCACCTAACTCCATCCATCTTGCACGAGATCGCAGCAGGACACCTTTAGTTTGTTTATCATTTATTTCATTTAATTCTTTTTCTACTTCAATCAATCTATTCATCTGTCTCATTTAGAACATGACTAGTACTTAGATTTTCGAGCTCTTTGTGTAAATTTTGTTCATGTAATCTGTTACTTCTTGCTTTTAGTTTTGAATACTTAATCGACATGCGTCTAATTTCACATTTAATTGTATCCTAGACGAGGCCTTTATTTTCTAAGTATTGATATTTGTCAGTACATGTACATATCAAATCTTTTACTTTTGTAACATATTCTTCATTTTTTAATAAGGTAGAATTAAATTTCCAAAAACCTGGTTCTCTTTACTCTAATAAATTCCCTTCAATGTGTAAAGATATCAGGCTGTAATCTGTCTTGATGGATGGACGAATTCTGCCATCAGTAACATATGAACATTAAAAAGATGAAATTAACCAATAATCTAGTCTGCATTGTATCAATGGATTTCGTTGTTGCCATGTAGATACAAAGGCACCTGGATTTCGTGATCGCCAGGTGCCTATCAACTCTAGTTCTTCTATTCAGCGATTATGAATACTATGTCCATATTTAGGAATTGGCGAGATATTTCCCCCTCTTTTGTCTTTTAATTCTAGTATGGTGCTAAAGTCTCCTCCCACAATTATGTTTTCTCCAGAAAAATCAACGATTGTTTCATACAATGAATCTAAGGAAGACAATTGATCTTTTTCATGATTTTTTGTGGGAGCATAAACTTGCATTTTCGTGAATATTTTATGAACATTTGCTGTAATTGCTTTATTAAATGAACTAAACGCCATACATTTCTACGTACTTCATTAATGATGGTGAAATAGAATTCCAGGGCTCATATGGGGTGATAATTCAGTGGGAGTAAGAACAACAAAAAGAAGGGTAATCGTGATATATCAGATGTTATGTCACGGCAAACAAAGCTTTCAATCACGGTAGCCTCGTTTTCACGCCGTCTACTATATTATAATAACTGTTAAAGTACATGTATGTTCAGGAAAATTGTAAGTCTATCATGTAAATTTAATCAGCTTAAAGAAGTTATTATAAAAAAAGAAAAACACAATTCCATTATAAACACAACTTCTAAGAAATCCTGTACAAGTCACTAGGCCTATATATGCTTTAAACATATTTTATTTACAAAAGAAAACAATTGGGAAGGTGGGCAGAGCCCTATATGAATCCCTCTTGCAAGAGAAAACACAAGCGCAGGACAGACGAAACGCACACCAGCTGTGCCGTCAATCGTCGAGTGCAAAAAGCACTCCATGTGTGGCGACGCAGGGGCAAAACAAGGAGAAGATGGACTCCACCAGAACAGAACACAGACAGAGGGGCTTGTAGATAGATAGATAGATAGATAGATAGATAGATAGATAGATAGATAGATAGATAGATAGATAGATAGATAGATAGATAGATAGATAGATAGATAGATAGATAGATAGATAGATAGATAGATAGATAGATAGATAGATAGATAGATAGATAGATAGATAGATAGATAGATAGATAGATAGATAGATAGATAGATAGATAGATAGATAGATAGATAGATAGATAGATAGATAGATCCTTTATTTATCCTGGGTATACATGTATTAGCACAAGTGCTAGTTTCCATCATGGCCCAGCAATGGAAACAAAAATGCAAAAGATGACAGTTTATATACAAAGATAGATGAAATACAAATAAATAGACTAGAAACACACAGCTGATTAGAATCACGTAACCAGAGCATTACACATTAAAATGTCTGCAATACTGTTGCTTAAAATGTTTCAGAGACGATGAGCTTCGAACAACAGATGGCAAATTGTTCCACAGTCTCTCTCCTTGATACTGAAAACACCTGGTTAAAATGCCTAGATTCGCTCTGGTTGTACATATAAGATTCCTAGCTGCCGATCTGGTGTTATAAGAATGTCGCTCATATATATACGAAAAGTTCTGAAGATACCTGGGAGAGAGACCGTTTAAAGATTTGAACATCAAGATACATGTTTTGAAGTTTACTCGTTCCTGGAATGGCATCCATTTCAGCTGTTTAAAAAGTTCTACACTTGAAAAATCTTGGATTCCACACTCTAATATGATCCGAGCTGCTCGCTTTTGCAATTTGGTTATTCTTTCGGTGTGAAATTTCTTGCCAGGACGACCCCATACAGTACAACAAAAATCTAAGTGGGGTAAAAGTGGTTGTAGAAGCTACCAACATATGTATCATGTCAGTGATTCAGCTTCGAAACGTTTACTTTTTGTATCAACTCTTGCACAGAGAGAAATATAAAAATATTATCTTCGAGACTGCAATGACAATCACCGAACAAAATTGTATTTAAACAGAAGGATGCATGAGCTGAATTAACAGGCGTATGAAGATTGTTGCGTATAATAACATATCGAGGGCAAATAAGGAAGTAATACCAAACACTTTCGGCGGCAGCACCACACGAACATGCTGGTGACTCTTTTACACTTATTTGGAACAGATGTTCATTCAATTGGCTGTGGTCCATGCGTAGTCTGGAATGTAAAACAGATAGATATCTCTCGCCTGCGTTAAGAAGTTCGGGATATTCCAATGAGAATTTTGATGGATTATAAATTCTCCTTTTGAACTGGCACAAAGTCGGTAAATTTCGCACCTCAAGTGGAAGAAGATTCCACGATTTTATAGAAGGAGGGAAAAAAGATTTTTCAAACAATATCAATGTGGTTGGAAGTAAAGGTAAGTCAAGACGTCTATTGGTGTCAGATTGGCTCCTGGTATCGTAGCGGTAATTTTCATCGGGTGCTGGAACATTGGAGAGAGCGGTATACAAATAGCTAGGAGTTAACTTGTGGACTATCTTATATCATAGAAAGTCTCTCTCTCTCTCTCTCTCTCTCTCTCTCTCTCTCTCTCTCTCTCTCTCTCTCTCTCTCTCTCTCTCTCTCTCTCTCTCTCTCTCTCTCTCTCTCTCTCTCTCTCTCTCTCTCTCTCTCTCTCTCTCTCTCTCTCTCTCTCTCTCTCTCTCTCTCTCTCTCTCTCTCTCTCTCTCTCTCTCTCCCCCGTTTGGAGAGAGTTTCCCAACCCGTTTCTTCATAAAACTTGGCACTGGGAGTAGTTCGCATAGCTCTTGTAACACCCGGGACGCAGCCAATTGTAAATTTTCTAAGATCTTTTCGTCAGCCTGAGCACAGCCGTCCCAGACTACACTGCCATATTCTAAAATGGGACGGATAAATGAGAAGTAAATAACTTCTAATATGACGCGATCAAGACGAAACTGAACAGACGTCATTATGTTTATCTGTTTGGAAGCTTTGGCGGCAATTTCTTTAATATGGGCATACCATTTTAAATCAGATTTCAGGGTAACACCTACATGTTTGTGTTCGGGTACATTTTCCAGCTAATGACCTTGAAAAACAAGCGGTGGATGGTCAGGAGTATGTCTTGTAAGAGAGACAAGCATAGAGTCGGTTTTTAATGCATTGAAGGAAATTAGCCACTCTTTGAACCAATCATCCAAAAAGGCAAGATCTTGATTAAGAACAGCAGCTGCTCGGGCTGCGTCATCAAAAGCAAGGGAAAGGCATGTGTCGTCCACAAAAAGTTTAACATTAGAACTTACAACATTAACTGTAATAATAATTTATTAGGAAAACTTCCCCTTTACAGCGGGGGCACCAACGGAACCGGGGAAATTCCATGATGCGTCCAAGATATACACAAATAATCAGGCATCCTTATTATCAATCAAATGATCTTCGTATGTTGAAAGAAGTACAGTAACTATAATAGTACAAGTAATAATTTATGTCCTCCGCACCAAAACTAGAGATAAACCACTCATTGAGACAAAACTCTAGAAAGCTTGAGGACATGTACATTATACACGTTTCATATACAATGCAGAACATATGGCCTCCAGCGTCATTATTAAGAAAAAGAAATCAGGTATATATACATTGGAGCCGGTCTATTTACAAGAGGTACATGCAGAACAATGATACAATCTATCTGTCATTCCGAGAAGTCATTAAGTGATTGTCTCCTGGAATGCCAAGCCTCAACCAAAAATTTTTTACATGTTTGGTCAAATAATTCACCAATGTCCTGTCCAAGATCATATGCGTGCTCGCCAAGGAACCAACATACTTTATTTTTCAGCGAGGAGGCGGAAAAACGCTGCCATGCCTGTTTACAATTCTCATTCAGAGAGTTGACTTCCAAATTTTTATATGTCTGTAACCTGATATCATTAAGTGCTGGGCACACAAATAGAAAATGTGATAAATCTTCTCTACTATCTTTACATAAAGGGCATCTTCTGTCTGATAAACCCCATCTTTCCAGATCTTCCCCGACACCCAGACAGCCAGTGCGGGCCAAAAATTTTCATCGTGCACCGGCAAAGTTATTTACATTAAAAAGATAAGTTTCACCGAAAGAGGACCGTTTAAACATTTGATACCATCTTAAAGACTTTTTCAAGTCTATTTCCTGGAAAAAGTCTAATTTATATGCTTCTAGCGATAATTTTAGAAAGCATCCCAGCCATTCTGGATTCCTTGATTCCAGAGCATGGTCTATGGCTACGTTATTAAAGACCTTCTTAATTTCGTCAACATATGGCGACATATGTATCAATAATGTAGATCAAAAACAGGACAGGACCTATAACTGATCCCTGTGGAACACCGGCAGTAATGGTGCCCCAGCAAGAGGAATTGCCATTGATAACTGCGCGTTGTTTGCGGTTTTGAAGGTAATCTTCAAAGCAGGATAGTAAATTTCCTAGAACACTACTTTTTTTCTAACTTATGAAGGAGACCTTTATGCCACACTTTATCGAATGCCTTGCTGATGTCGAAGAATACGATTCTTACTTCCTTTTGCTGATCGCCTGCCAAACATAACTCATGGTGAAGGGAAAGTAGTTGGTTAACAGTGGAATCACCAGGCATAAAACCAGATTGGTTGGCAGAGATATAACCATGTTGTCTCGGAAAAAAATTAAACACCTTTTTGAACAGTACCCTTTGCATCACTTTTTCTGGTACAGCTTAGGAGGGATATCGGCCGGTAATTATTACAAAAAAATTTCTTCGCCTTTTTTATGCAACGGTGTAACGTGGGATTCTTTCCAAATTGATGGGAATTGATTTTGGCCTAAAGAGAGGTTTATTAGTTTCGTGAGAGGTCTGTAAATTATCGGAGCTGCTTCCTTCAAATGTCTGACACTTATTCCATCTGATCCAGTTGCTTTGGTTTTATCGAAGCTGTTAGGTGTTTCTAGCACTTCGTTTTCACAGATGTTTAAATTTTCAACTGTATGTAAGGGATGGTGAGGGCGTGTAGGAGTGCTGACTGAAGAGGAATCAAGATTAGACTGACTTAAGAAGGAGTTAAATGCTTCGGCTTTGGATATATTGTTGGTAATGTGTCTACCTTCACAAGCGAAAGAGGGTATGTTCTGACTCTGAATTCTGTTTAAAAAGTATTTAACGGTCTTTCACCATGCCTTAGTTTTCTTTTTAGGATTGTTTAAAGAGCTGCTCAGTTTACCATTGTGCTGTTGCTCAGCTATACGTAAATTCCCCTGGTACTAGTTTCGCATTTGATTATAGGTGGTCCATAGGTTTTTGGCTCTGCACTGCATCAGTACAGTTTTTAGCTTTATTGTATGGCCGCATGACCTTACGTTTTTCACGGCGTAGTGAAGAGGAATACCACGGAAGATCATCAGGGCGAATGAGGACTTCTCTTTATCTGGAATGCACTCTTTGGCGGCAGATAGAAAACCTTCGGTCCAAGAAATATAACACTGGTTCACTTTTTTTTAAAGAAAGAAATTGTCCCACAGTATCTCCGTAAATGGTCACGAAAGCTATCGAAATCTGCCTTTTCATATTTCCATATTAACCTTTTATAAGTGGGTTCTTTTTTCCGCCGAAATAAAATATTAGCCGACACTATACTGTGATCCCAATTAGCAATTGGTGGTAATAAACAAGGTTGGTAAATATCTCTAGGGATGTTTGAATATTTTGATCAAGACAACTCGACGTATTACTAGTTATGCGAGTGGGTTCTTGAATATGGGGCACCAAGAAATTCGTTAAACAAAAATAATCAAGTTTTCTGCCGAGTGCTGTTGTAAAATCAGGATTAAGATCTCCTGTTATAACGATTTTATGGAAACTGACAGTCTTTGCATGGTCAAGATTGGACTGTAAATTGTCCCAGAATAACACCGGGAAATCAGGGGGCCTGTAAATAACTCCAAATAAAAATGTATTGTTATGTAAGTTAATTTCAGCCAATAATAATTCAAGGTCAGCGCTTTCAAGGTCGTGACGTCTAGTAACTAAGAGTTGATGTGCGACGTACACACCTACACCCCCTCCCATCCCGTTTGTTCGGTCTCTTCGCATGATAGTATGGAAACCGGGTAGGGCAAGATCATCATCTCCGATATTATCAGACCGAAATGTTTCAGAGAGAGCTATGATATCTAAATTCTGGGCCATATCTGCACCAATACACCTTAACTTGTCTTGTGACAAGCTTCGAATGTTAATATGACATAGATTAATATCATGGTAATCATTATTAGGTCCAGGATTTTGATGGATATCACCTGCTAATAAGATCAGTGAGGGGGCATTAATAAGTAGGTAAACATCCATATTTGAACATTTCCTACATATAATAGAATTACATATATATGTTGAAAGCAGCCTTTGCTTATCGTACGGACAAAATAAGTTATTGAAAGTACCGGCAAGCCAAACGTATAATATAAAGTATAATAAATGGATCTCAAGGTAAGAGATAAACGTAGAATATTTGTATTCTGGGACAGCTGTGCTCAAGCGATGCAGAAACATTTGAAAAATTGGACCCGGTACTTTCACCTTGAAAAAGCTCATAAGTATACAATGCATAACATTGTGTATGTGAATCTTACTAAATATGTACCTATACCACAGATGGTTAAAGCAAGCATGATAAATTATTACATAGTAAAAATACGTGACCAATTTACCATAAGCTACCGCATAAACAGCATATGCACCGTAAGAACATGTAACCTCCAAAGGGCAAAAGTCAAGGTCATTTGCCCCTTTGAAAGTTTCATCTTGCCATAACTTGGTCAATTTTCATCCGATTTGGTTCATGTTGTGCTCAAATTGTGGATATTGTAACACTGTGCAATTTACATGTGACCTGTAAAGGTCAAGGTCATTGGGACTTTGAAATTTGCATCCAGACATAAGCTTAATGTCATGTGAATTACCAAAGGATAAAAGTTGTAGTATTTTATATTAACAACTTTTGAAGGCACACAGACAGATTTGCTTTGAAGCAAATATTCTCTTCTAGTGTTATGTGTTGTACTTCTTAACATAAAGCCTGCAACCATAATGATGCCTTCGAGTAAGCGTGAAAATAAACTTGAGATGTATGAATAAAAACACTGCCACAGATTGTAACAGCTACCATGTAACAATGATATGCAATGTAAGCCTGATAATCGAGTAATCAGAACAGACACCATCTGATGTTTTCCAACGTCTATCAGCGAATAAAATTGTCAAGAATAGATAAAATATATGCTTGAATATCATCAGTATTCTGTTGATCAGAAAGGAAATGTTTCGTTTAATTTCGTGAGATAAAGTTAGCTTGTACAGAAGGTGGGTAAGAAGGATGCCACGGTTATAAAAAAAATTGTACAGAAACACCAAGGAACATCTAAATAGCTTCATGCAATACAAGAAATAGAATTTTGAACACCCAGGAAACGGTTTAGACGAAATAGATGTCCTGAACAGCAATCTGTAAACACAGTAACATAAATATACGACACTCAAATTTTCAAATCAAATGCCCAAGCAAATAAACATACAAAAGATACATGTTCAATAATAAGTAACAAAACACATATACAATACAACAAATGGGAATGTTCGGTATGGTTGAAAAGATGTGGAATCAACCTCATGTTTGCGAATGCGACCTGACTGTCAGAGCTGCGTGACGCTGACAGTTGGGTAATGGCACAAGTGGTAAAGATAACAAAAATGAGGACTGGAATAGTTAAGTATATAACCGAGTCCATCGCTATGCTGCAAGAGCAGGACTGAGCAAAGTTGGGGCAATGAGTGAGCAAATTGAAAAACTCATTGCATTGATAAATGAAAGTTTGCTGTCATAATCATAAAGAATCGTGAATAGAAAGCTGTGGTGCCTTTATACCTATGTGCCATCAGTACTCAATGCACTGTGTACCCACCCACAGTGACTCCACAAAGCCTTGCGGGAGCCACAGTGCGCTGGTACAAAGTGAGTGGCGCGCCAATCACTGAAAAATGGGGAGAAAATAAATAGCAATTGGACTAGGCCTATATATATTTCCTGCAGTCACATTCATGTATGTATTAAGTTGTGTTGATTATAAAAATTAAATAAAGTAGAAATACAATGACAGACCACTATTAATTTTCTACATCTGAACAATGTCTTTGGTCATATCTTAAGTGTCTAAACAAACCCGGAAAACATTTTCTGTTTCAAACACCAAACAATCTAGAGTAAACAAGATCACACTAACTTATTAGGACACTTTCCAGGAGGGCTTTTCAATTTATTTTACTTGTGTTTCATATCTGTGTACTTACTGTTGTATTATTATGAAGGCCTTTGAAACTGGATTTACTCCATGGACTGGTCTTACTTCATATCTGTTGCTCTCTCCCACTTAGACCCCAGTTAATAAACATCTTGCTGAAAAAAACACGGCAGATTATGATTAAATAAAAAGAAATAAACGTGCTCATATTTCTCACTCATTTCTGCAACCTGTTAAAATTCATTTAGAAATAAATGTGACAAAATTAAAACAGAAATTTATCATGTCCGACTCATTTCAAGAGAAGCTTGAACTTAAGTTCTATATACACAGCCTCAATACACCAAACACAAACACGTCTATACCCGGCGATTTTGTTTTCTAGTTACAACCGATTGCAAACGAAACTCGGACAGAGTACAGAGTAAGAAATTAAAACATATGCTTTTCAGATTTAGCCAAAAAATATTGATAAATACCGGCAAATTTGAATTACTATCAACTGGAACAACGACACAACACTGACCTGTGAAGAACTTGCACTGTAAACATAGCCCGTTTACAAAGCGGTTGGTTTGCGTCGGCAAATGTCACTATTCTCTGACATGAAGTCGTAAAAATTATGTATCTCTAATCTACATTCCAGTATTGATCAACGTTACAATAATCATAAGTAAAAAGGGATTATTTACCATGAAATATAAACAGAAACAATCCATATGCATCAATTTCAGTATGTAAACAAGGAGAAAAATGGCAGATCTTCCCCACCGAGCCTCGCTTTAGATTGTAATATAATGTGTTTACAATGCTGTGCAGGACTTTATCTATGGCGAGTTCCCAACACTCAAAGCTACAGTAGATAACATATATACTCTTGGAAATATTATAGGGAATGCCACATACAAGTGCCTATAATTCCTTATTGGAATGAGTAGTGGGCAAGATAGGTTCCTAAATATTTTACCTGATCCGTTTTGTTTTTGTTTTGAATGTCATGCATCATTGGTTCCCTTTTGTTGTGCCATGAGCACTGATTTCAATGGCCAGGGTGTGGTGTCAAAATTTGTCAGAAAAGTGTGCCACTGGCCAGTGAAAGCACAGACCAACATGGAAACCATACGTAACCGTTTAGAAGATGGTAGAAAATGGCAAATTGTGGGACTTTGCGATCGTGCTGGCTGGTCCCAAACAAGGGCTGTTCGAGAGCTCGATGTTTCATGTTCTGTTGTTTCAAGATTAATGTCCAAATACAGGGATGGAGACCTGTCCAGTGGTGCTTGCCTGCTTTACAGACACAACAAACTGATCTCTAGACGTTCACCCATTCCCAAGTTATCATGTGCGTGATGTACAGTACACTGTTATGTATGACTGTGATATGCTGCCTGTGGTGCATCGACTGACAAATTTTCTTCACAGACTAGAGTTGTTTTTGTTTTTTATTGTCTGTGATCACTGGCGCGACCACTATGCAACAGTGGTCAATGTTGAGTGTTGGAATAACAAAGTCATGTCATACAAATTTCACTTCATTTTTTACATAACTCCCCAAAGCAGGATCCAGCATATATAGCATTCCCTACAATATTTCCATGAGTATATAACAAGCATGACACAGTCCTCAAGGCTAGTGAAAGTGAAGGTCTAAGTGAGTGTCACTCATTGATGACAACCCAGATGACAAAACTGATGATATAGAACAAACACTACATCTAAAGTCTTACGACTCTTCCTTGACCAATCTAAAATGTGTGCCCCCACCCCCATCCCCCAGATAGATGCTTCCTCCATGATCATGAAGCAAAACTCACGTGAAGAGATACACAGTTCAAGTGAAACAGAAAACGGACCTAATTCAAATCAAACAGATAATGATGATTCACAAATATCCCCAACACATCAAGCTAAGTCAGCTAAGTCTGACTCAAAACAACAAGAACCCGTGCTACTTCATAACAGTAAGTCACTTAAGCAAATTGGTAACTGTTTGAGTGAAATGTCGGACATGAAGCAAGTTATAAGAAACCTTGAGGAGTCCTACACAAGTCAACTTCTGGTCTTAAAAGAAGCCAATATGAATTTGAAACTACAAATAGCACAGAAAGACCTGAAGATGGAACAAAAAAAAAAATCTTAACAATGAAATTAAAGCCCTACGCCAAGAGCTTAATGAATCCAAGTTGTCAAAACAGACATCAATCCCGTGTAACCATGAGCAGGCAATTTGCAGACTCAAAACTGAGAACAAGAAACTTGATGCTGGAAACAGAGAATTGAAGGCTAACATCCATGTCATGGAGAGTTAAGACAACAAAAAGACAACGCAGTATGATGAGCAGATTACTTGGCTTGAGAGAAGTAGGAGGAAGCTAATCAAAGATTGTGAGAAGGTAGAAGCAAGTATAGGCAAGCAGTAGCGGATTTAAGGGGGGTTTAGGGGGTTTAATACCTCCCCCCCAGCTGCCTAGTAATCATGTGTAATGTCAAAAAATCATGAGAACTTGTCAATTCAAATTGATTTATATGTGCCTAAATTCGCCCAGAATGCACCAATTTAAACCTATATTTAAAAATTTTCCGGGGGAGCAGGCCCCCAGACCCCCCTAGCAGTGCTGAGCGCCTTCGGTGCTCAGTGCTGGAACTCATTGAACCCCCCCCCCCCCATGAAAACCTAGATCCGCCCCTGCCTTGCGGTGAAGCAAAAGGTCGAAATCATAGAAATGCTAGAGGATAAGTACAAGACACTCTCAGATAAAACTTGATGAGGCAACTGATGCACTTTTAGCACGGGAAATTCATGACCAAAGAGAAGGAGTAACTGAATGTGCATGTGGAGCTGATGCTAAGGTGGACACAGGAAAAGAAGAAGAGACAGAGGTGCAGTTCAATAGAGAAATTCTCTTTGTAGGCACTTCAATAGACAAAGTTATTAAAAGCCGACAAGCTCCTAAGTGACTATAACACAAATCTGGTTACCAAGTACTTGATGAGTGATGCAGTTGACTATATTCAAGGCACACCCCCTGTGGCGGTTATATTTCAGCAAATGTCAAATGAAATCAAGGACACATCTAAGGACTACAGTCGTTGTGCCAATGCACTAATCAATCTTGTCTCAAAAGCAAAAACAAAATTCCCAGCAGCAAAGAAATACTCTCTCTCCTCCAGGAAGAGCTGATCAAGACCTACATATGAAAACTTTGGCGGCAAATATAGCAGTGGAGCAAAAGCTGTACAAAGTGGACAATATTTTCATATGTGACAACAGCAGCTTGCTTGAGAATGATAGAGCCACTGATGCTCACTTTGAAAAGGACCTCATACACTTAAACTCAACTGGAACCAGTAAACTGGCAGCCAACATGAATGCAGTTCTGTGTACATCTCTCAATATTACACCCAAAAATACTACAAGACGAACTACAAGGCAAAAGAACAGAAATAACAGCTCCATGTGTGGCAGCAGTCGACGCAGCAAAGCTACCAAGGGCAACCTCCTGCTTATACAAACCCAAGTCAATACCGTGACAACAGGCAGCAGATGGACAAACAGAAGAGAACAACTTATCCTCCTAATCGACCTGACTACAGTGACCATCAGGGCCTAAAATGGTCCATCACTAGAAGAAGAAACGACAACTACTGGTGAAATACCGGTAACCATGAACGACGCTGGCAGGAAGACAATAGCAACAAAAATTATTACTTAAGAATTACTGGAATGGTAAATTAACTGACAATATGTTCATGGAACATACAAGGTTTGAACTGTGGTTCGCTGGGCCCCACATTTAATATTCCAGAGGTCAAGAATGCCGTAAAAAAACATGACTTTATAGGTCTTATTGAAACACATAGTTGTGGCGCACAATTTATTCAACTTGATGCATATAAAACTGTAGCACAGGCTCATAGGCCCAAAATAAAGACAGCAAAAAAGATACTCTGGTGGAATCCCTGTTTTAGTGAGAGACAATATAAAACCTGGAGTTACACATATCAAAAGCCCAAATATGGCCCATGATATAATATGGTTAAAATTGTGCATATCCATTTTCAATGGGCTTTTGGTGTGTACTTGGCATTTGTTTATATCAGCCCAGAAAACTCAACATATTGTCAACTTGCAAGTAGTAATATTTTTGAGTTTATTCAAGCAGATATTGCCTTCTTCCCCAGAAAGGTAAAGTGATGATATCTGGGGATTTTAATGCTCGCACAGGCCTTGAGTGTGACTTTATTGTGGAGGATAATACTACCTTCCCCTCCCTGACGACTACCAATCAGACAGACCCCTGTGCAACAGACAGAACATGGACACAATATTGCGTGCGTATTGGAAAGACTTGATTGAAACACGCAAAGCCACGGGACTGCGCATTCTAAATGGTAAAACAGTTGGTGATTCATTTGGACAGCTCACATGCCATCAATACAACGGCAGTAGTACTGTGGACTAAACAATAGTTGACCCTGTGTTAATGTCCCTCATTATATCAATTATTTTCATGTTCATGAATGGATCCCCCGCATATCCGGCCACAGTCCCATCCTTTTTGCAATATCTTCCCGTGTGCCCAGATCTGTACGAAATAATGTTCCCCTCAGTAAACCACAGACTCAGTATAAGTGGGACAATGAATCAGATGTCAAATTTAAATTACTTTTTACGGAGTGCTGACATTTCAGAACAACTTTCCATTATAAACAATTGTAAAAAACAGGTTAGAAGACAGAAATGGTTTAATCATTCATGTGTTGAATTTAACCATGAATGTATACGTCTTAGTAAATTACTTTCAGCAAATAGTGGTAACTCTAACATTAGGTCACAGTTTTACTAAATGAAGAAAAAATATAAAATTAGACAGAGAAAAACAAAAAGAAAATTCAAAGCACACATTCTAACAAAATTTGAATACCTCGCATGAAACAAATCCTCTCTGCTTATTGGAACATGGTGAAAGCGTTACAGGGTCTACCACAGGCCAATAATCCGCAAAACATAAGCCCTATTGATTGGCAAAGTTATTTAAAAAAATTTGCTTGGATCCTCACCAGCACAAAATCCTATATTTGATGAAAACATTAAAGCTGACACCACACAGATGTGTAGCAAATGAAATGTTGAAAGCTGGAGTTTCTGTTCTTAATAAGCCAACAGTTATTTTCAATAAGCTATTTTTTGAATGGTGTATACATTGATGAGTGGTATAAAGGTATCATTTCTGTGATCTACAAGAATGGAGACCCAAGTGTACCCAGTAATTCCAGAGACATAACTGTGTCTAGTTACTTAGACAAAGTATTCAGTGCGGTCCTAAATAATAGGCTGTATATTGAAACAAGCAAAATACTGGCTAAAGAACAAATTGGGTTTAAAAAGTCCGCAACAACAGTTGACCGCATGTTTGTGCCTAAAACTTTAATAGAATCGGGCCCGAAAAACAAGGGTGACCGGCTATGTGCATGTTTTTTTGACCTGCGCCAAGCTTTCGATAGCATGTGGTGGCAAGGGTTGTTTTATAAATTGCTGGGACATGGCATTGGTGGATATATTTATTTGTTTTGGGTTTTTTTGGGGGGGGGGTGTTTTGTTTTGTGGGGTTTTTTTTTTTTTTTTTTTTTTTTTCGTTTTTTTGTTTGTTTGTTTGGGTTTTTTTTGGTTGTTTGTTTGTTTTTTGGAGGGTTTGGGGGTTTTTTTGTTTTTTGTTTTAGTCTGAAACTAATACATATTGCAATGATGCAACCATAGTTGTGGGTTATTAGGTGCTTTTAAAAAAAAATGAATGTATTATTTATTTGTGTGTGTTTTGTGCTAGCTTTGCCAAGGTGCTACTATGATATGGTGCAATCATTGAGTATGTCATATCTCCTGAACTAGGAACCAATGCTTGTATATGTAGAATATGTAGATTGAGAATTGAAACAACTATTTAATACCTTGAGTGACTGCAAGAGGGCAGCACCTAGATGTAGCCCCTTGCCACTCCAGCTGTAGCCCCTAGAGGGCAGTTTAAGCTAATAAAGTTTCATCATATGATAAGCTTTGGGAGACACATACTAGGAGTACATAGACATACCACCTCAGAGGTGAACTTGGGATATATCCCCTTGGCCTGGCCACCCTCAACTCAATCTTTAAGTACCAAGAACATATACCAGTGACTCCCACCCATTCGCTACTAAAGCATGCATATACTGACATGTGCACCATGAGAAAGAATCATAAATGTTGATTATCCCATCTCTGCCAAATCAATCCCTGGATGGGGCAGGGAAATAAAATTCCAAAAATGCAATAGCTCATATAGGGATACATGGAAAAAATCAATGGAAACTCAAAATTGTAAGTTGCGAACATATGCCCTTTTGAAGACAGATTTGACTTTTGAAACTATCTGGATATAATCCCTAATGCGTATCATAGGAAAACCCTGACCCGATTAAGATCAAGCAGTCATAAACTGGCAATTGAAACCGGACGTTACTGCAGACCAAAAATACCAGCAGTAGACAGGGTATGCTCCATGTGTGACACCATGGAAGATGTGACACACTTCCTGGTAAAGTGTCCCAGATACAAGCTTGAAAGAAATGAATTGTTTAATCTGGCCACAAATACATGCCCAAACTTCATGTCATTAGCTGATCAACAAAAGCTGCAGTACTTACTGACTGCAGAGGGAGAAGTTATTAAAGCCACAGCCAAATATTGTCATTTAGCTTTTGAGAAGCTCAAAGCTGGTGGTTGCACCAAGTCACTGTTAAAAATCTATGTAAATACGTACACTGTATCCACTGCATTAAAGGAGTTTTTCATTTTTGTAATCCTTTTTTTTTCTTCAACCTATTATGTTAATACATGTGTAGTGGGTTTTCAGGTGCCAGTGTACCGTTTCCATTGTTTTAAGCCAGTTTTTTTTTTGTTGTTGTTGTTGTTGTTGTTGTTGTTGTTGTTGTTGTTGTTGTTGTTGTTGTTGTTGTTTATTTTTCTTTGTCTCTCTCTTTCCATTTTAAGCTATGATGGTTTTTCTTAAGACATAGGTCTCTTCCTTCACCACAGTAGATATTACAGGTATATTTAATTGAATCATCACTATACTTTTGTTTATTGAATATGAAATGTTTCAGGTGCTATGGACACTACTGACATTAGTATCAGGTGCTATGGACACTAAAGCTAGAGGTACCATGTAAAATCATGTTACCAAATAATGACTGGATAACATATGTTTTATTCATTTTAGCATATTTTTCTTTTTCTTTTTCAGTATATGTGGATATGAATCTATTGGGGGCCAGACCATCCTAATAACGCCAAGAACAGATTGAACAAAACAGAAAGGCAGACAAACTACTATGCGGAGTTACATGCTGTGATAGCAGCTCTACAACAGGTGATTGACTGTAAAATACCTAAGGTTATAGTGAGAACAGGAAGTGACCATCTCTTGAAGGGTATTACAAGATGGATAAAAGGACGGAAAACCAATGGCTGGTGCAACAGTATGAAAGAACCAGTGGGTAACAAGGACATGTGGCTTACTCTAGACAGCGTGGACAGCAAATGCTGTGAAGATACCACTGTGGTTTGGGAGCACATTCCGGCGCATTCTGGAATCCAAGGCAACAAAGTCACTTCTCAGATGGCCAGAAATAGTCTGAAGTTGATGATAATGTGGATACTTCTGAAGTTACACATACCCAAGGTGACCAAAACAAGAATGAACCTATTGGTATGTTGATTAATACCACTAGTGAAGAAAACAAAGGTGACCCAAAGTGGATAGTAATGATCAGTTCTATGGGTGCCAAGAAATTATCACAGGTGCATGTGTAAAGGGCTGCGCAAGAGGAACACACCCGACAAGGCTGACTTCATGATACAATGCGACAGATGTTGCAGATGGTTGCATGCTGAATGCACAGACTCACCTGCTTACCAATACTAATGGTTATCTACCACAAGGAGACGGTACACATGCAAGGATTGTACCCCCGCAAAAAAGCTGGAAGACTTAGAGACAAGACTCTTACCCCAGAAACAAGTAATCCAGGCATCTAATACCAATGATTAAGAGAGTGCATGTCATTGCGAGCCTGTTACATCAAAATCTATCAGTACACAAACACTATCTCAAAATAAGTTGACAAGAGTATGCAATCAGTGCCAGAAGACATTGTTTACCAGAGCACAGAGTCAACTACACAGAACAGCCATAAGGGTACACAGTCAGAACTGAAGGAGGGCTTAGCCAAAGGTATACTAACCCAAGGGGCTTGTGAGACTGATTTATATAAAAGATTTGAAAGACTGGAGCTGAAAATGGTTGAAACCCTGACAAAATCAGAAGACAAATTAAAACAGAAAGTCAGTGCAACCGAAAAGAAAAGCAACAACTACAAACAACAGTTGCAGACAACAGAGAAAATGCTAAGCAATACCTCAAAGACAATGAGCTGCTAACACAAGAAAATTAACAACCGAAAATTAAGAACGAGAAACAGAAGAAAACAATGGAGAGTCTTCTATTACAACATAACCAACATGAAGTAGCTGCTTTATCACAGACAAGTGATGAAGCATCTACTAGAAATGATCAGGTGATTCATAAATTTTTACCAACTGAAGAAAAGTTGACGTATACATCTCAACGGTAAGCATCACTACAAGACCATCACACCCTCATGCTAATACAAAATGATAACCAATGCAAATGGCTATATGATGAACTAGAGAGGGTGAAGGGCAAACTGTCCAGGTGCACATCCAAGGTGCTGCCTCTCACCAACAAGCTGGAAAAACTGGACTTAGGGTTTTTGAAGAGAAGGACAAAGATGTTGCTATTCATATACAAATGGCTGACCACACGTGTGAACAAATCCAAAAAATGAGGGACACAACTCTCGCTAAGGAAAATTAATCATCACAGTGACTTCTATAAACCTACGAAATACACAAAAAATCTCACAACAAGAGATCAACATAGAGACTCATAACAGATTCAAATCCTTGGAGCAGGTAGAGATTGGTGCAAAAACGAAAAATAAGATAATTCCAGCAATACAACTGCAAACAGTCACAAGGATGCAACTACAAAGCCCACTGCGAATCAGGGTTTTGAATCATCTGCTTGTGATGCTGAGATTGCAAAATTACAGACAAGCAAAAATGAATGTGAAGGGAGTCATTCTGACAGACGTTTGAGAGAGAATCATCAATCCAGTCAACGGAGTAGTCATGAAAGACGACCTCATGGGGATTATGGTGACAGAAAGACGAAAAAGGTGGTGTTTGCTGGGTGTTCAATATTGAACAAGTTTGATGATAAGAAATTTGCAAGTGGCATGGACACAACAAAGATTTTGTGTTACACCATAGAACAGGCTACCAAGCAGTTACCTGCCATCACAAAGGACAACCCACACTGCATTGTCCATTAATTAATCACACATGATGTGAAGAACATGTCAACACAAAAAGTTTGTGATGACATGCTTACTCTTGTCAAGAACACAAGACAACGTTGTGCACAGAGCAGGATAATTATTTCACTGGCCCTACCAAGGAATGACGACCGGAAACGGAGAATGGACACTGTGTTAGCAAATGCCATGATGGACCATACAATGTTTGACCAAGAAGGCGTGACACTGGTGGAAATTCTGGTCTAGGGAGAAATGGACTTCCATTAAAGAAATTTTATGGCAACCTTTCACACCTTAGTGAAACTGGAAGCAAAATACTTGCTGCCAATATGAAAAAAATACAAATTTGGGCAGTATTTTCAGATTAAAACGCATATACATATATAAGTATATGTAGCAGATCTGCATATATGTGACAGTTAAGGTATGTCATTCATAACTTGTGACTGATAACATACATGACATGTGACTGATAACATGCAGTTTTAAATGTAGGTGCTATACACTTAAACTTAAATATGGTCACAAATGCCAACCTACTTCATGGATATCGTAAATCGAACAAAATGTATTTCAATGCTATAGTGCTCTAGCTCTGAAAACCACTACTGTTATTATGGTTATCTTACTTACTACTTTACGGGTGCTACTGATGTACATGAACAGATTCCCTCTGCAAAGTAATCATACAGTTTGATAGGGTTTCGTTCAGTCAATATTTATTATTTTTTGTGAATGGCGGTGGTGTAGACCCTTAAACTTACATATGTTCACAAGTGGCAACCGATGTCATGTATATCAAACGGCATCAACACTATTACCTGTATATTGCTCCACTTCTAAAAACCATTACTTTTATTATAACTTTTTGTTTTAATATATGTATGCTTAGAGGCCAACTTTGCTCTCCCTATGAGCACACAAAAACTTACATTCTATTACATTAAAGCAGACTAGACAGCATATTGCTAAGTATAATCTGTATTAATTGTATCACAATATTGTTGTTGTAACGTACTATTACATTCTCAGGAAAATGATCTCTCACGTACAGTGACATTAAGATTTGTCATTGGAATTTAGGTGGACTTAGGGACAAGAATTCTGGTGAACTTAAAAAGGGTGACCTGGAGGTCATCAAGCAAATTAAAAAATTTGACATAATTGTAATCACCGAAGCACATGTTGCCAGGGACTCAAATGTTTCAGTTGCAGGGTACGAAACATCCAAAAGCTACTCGTTTATCTGGAGGCACAGTCATTCTCATTAATAATCAAATTACAAAGGGGATCAAGTGTATCCCAAGCATAACACCAGATTTAATGTGGCTTTGTCTCAACAAATGTTATTTCAATCTTGAAGATGATGTCTTTATTGGAGCAGTTTATACAAGCCCAAGAAATTCTACATGCATTCTGCAATGCGCCATCAAACCAATACATATAAATTTTAACTGATGATATTGCTTAATTCTCTCCCAAGGGTAAGGTAATGTCAGTGAACTTTATTTGTAAGGAAAATGATGAATATGTGATAGATAGGATTCTTTATGTATGTGACGATGATAGTATTATGTGTAGACAGAACATGGATAATGTAATATGTACTCAGGGTCGTGAACTCTTAGATCTATGCATCTCAACAGGTCTTCGTATTTTAAATGGGAGAACCCTGAGTGATTTAAACGGAAAATGTACGTGTCATAAATACAATGGGAGCAGGTCTGTCGATTATGATCTGGTAAACGAATCTTTACTACATGATATTGTATACTTCCAAGTCCATGAGTTTCAAGGTAATATTTCAGACCATTATATGATAATTCAATTTACCTCCCACACCATGTTGTTACTGATAACCCACAAAAAAGTAATATTTTTCCCATGAAAAAGAAATTTGTTTGGATTAATCAATCACGCAAGACTTGAACTGATCTGCAATACCGAAACAGTACAACGTCAGATTGTGCAAATCAATTCTGATAGTGATATTAATATAGATAACAAGATATGCATGATACAAAACTTAGTGGTTAACATTGCACAGAAGGTATTTCGTCAGCATACAGTCAAAAAAAAGAGGAAAAAGAGATGGTTTAGCAGTGACTGTCAGTCTGTGAAAAACGACTAAGAAAGTATTGGCAGACAATAACACAAAGAACCCCAAAACTGCTATTTTAGGGGTCTTTTCTATACCAAGAAAAAGAAGTTCAAGAAGATGGTTCGTTCAGCCAAAAGAGAGTACAGATCAAGACTAATTCATAATCTAGCTAAATTTAATGGCAGAGATCCTAAAGCTTATTGGAAAATCATAGATGAGTTAGATCTTTGGAAGAAAGGCAGGTAAATGATGCTGACAAAAATTTCGCCAGATAATTGGGTAAAATATTACAAAAAGTTACTCACTGTTGACAACATAGAAAGAAAAAATCAAACTATTGCTGTTGAACTGAATGAATTAGAGAATGAACCATATTTTTTCTGAATTGAACTATAGAATAAGTGCTGAAGAAATTAAGGTGGCGGCGAAGTCTCTCAAAAACAGTAAAGCTCCTGGACGTGACAGGATAACAGGGGAAATTATTAAAGTTACTAATAATTTTTTTGCAAGTACATATGTAAACATTTTCAACACTATTTTACAAAATGGGAAGTATCCACTTAAATGAACAAATGGTTACATTGTCTCTCTACATAAAAAAAGGAGTGTGTACCTCCCCAAGTAATTACAGGGGTATAACTATAAATAACTGTTTAAGCAAAGTGTTTGGAACTGTACTGAATAATAGATTAAAAAAATTTGACAAAGAATATGAACTCATCAACAAGTATCAAATTGGGTCCAAAAAGGAAGCACGCACTTCGAATCACCTGTTTGTTTTGCGGACTTTAATGGATAAATATACCCAAGAACACTAGATTATATGCATGTTTCATTGACTTTGAAAAAGTTTTTGATAAAGTGTGGAGACGGGTTTGTTGTTGAAATTACAAAAGTGTGGTATAAAAGGTAAACTCTATAACGTCATCAAAAAGATGTATGCTGACGTTAGGTGGTGCGTTAACATCCAAGATCAGAGAACTGACATGCACTACTGCAATATTGGGGCCAAACAAGGTGACATAATGAGTCATACAATACTTAATCTTTATCTAAATGACCTTCCTGATTTTATAGGTACTGACAATGACACACCCACTCTTACTGATTAACACATTCCATGTCTGATGTATGCAGATGACCTGATTCTGCTGTCCACAACACCTTGTGGGCTACAGAAATCTTTAGAGAATCTACAAGCATATTGTGATAAATGGTATCTGAAAGTCAATACTAATAAAACAAAAATTGTCGAATTTAATAAGATGGGTGTAATGGGTAACCGCCTCTTTATGCTGAATAACCATCCAGTCGAGAATGTTAAACAATATCAGTGCCTAGGAATCATTATGAACAACAATGGGAATTTCACTGCTGCAAAAGAAAATTTGAATCTTAAAGCACTCAAAGCAATGTATGCCCTGAAGCGGTCTTTTGGGTACGGCGACTTAAACCCTTACATAGGTCTAAAGTTATATGACCAACTTCTCAAACCCATCAGTCTATATGGCTTTTAAGTATAGGGAGTACCCTATACACAAAACATGACCAGCAAATGGTGGTTTGAAAACAAAAATTTAAATGAAGTGTTTGGGAATTTACACGTGCAGTATTGTCGATACTTATAACAAGTTGGATCAAAAGCCGCTAATGCAGCAGTTTATGGGGAGTTAGGCAGATTTCCTGTGTATATTAACATTTGGAATCAATTGATAAAATCTATATTCCACCTACAAGATGCACCAGAGGACAGTTTGCTACATGCAGCCTATAATGAAGCTAGCATCCTTAAAAACTTATCTAACACTTGGGCATCTAATGTAAATAAGCCCGCGAATATTTTGGATGCACGATAAACAACTGTGATCTAACTTTCGTAAATAAAATGCAGACTAATTGTTGTCCATTTTGGAGTGAACAACTGAATAAGACTTCAGGGGACAACTATAGGGGCAACAAATTGAGATCCTATAGAACATTTACAAGGAAGTTTGGTTATGAACCATGTTTAATACTGTCAAAAATTAAGAATACAGACAGGCCATGACAAGACTCAGCGTTAGTGCAAACAAACTAGAAATGGAAGTGGGTCGATATAAAGCAATATCCGTGGAAGCAAGAAGGTATACACAGTATGACAGTGGTGAGGTTGAAGATGAAATCACTTTGTATTCAATTGCAAACGTAACAAGATACTCATAAATGATTTAATAAATGAATGTAACAAGAAATCCAGATATTTCATGAATCTCACTAATGAAAACAAATTTATATTTATATTTTCATCAGACAACTTCACCAACAAATTAGCACAGTTCTGTCACAAAGGCTTCAAAAACCAAAAATGACTCCTATTGAGTGCATAGATATAATCAGGGTTCACACACATTATGAAGAGGACAAGCTAAACACTCTACTTATTTATTTGATATGTACATAAATTTGAGAGTAGACAGGTTGTCACTGGTACTAAGCCTGTATATGCATATAAACATTAAATTTTTAACCAGTGATTCCCAAAGTTATATATTTGCAGCTGTGCCTTAAATTTGGTACAGTTAACATGTTTGGTGAGGTGTAATTTATACAGGACCCGACAAACTTTAAAATTGTTACCTTTAAAGACTTAAACAGATCTGAACAAAAAGTAATTCATTCCTGACAGCAGGAAGGCTACATGTAGTTGTCTATCCAGCTTCTCTGCTTTGACATATCCTCACTGAACATAACTCAGAGAGGACCCATATCCCTACAACCCCTCAGTTGCCCTCATATTTTGATATGAAATAAGATATAGTCGGGTCTTGTAAGGTCTGAATTTGAAAATTTTGTGTATGTATATAATCAACAATTATGTCTGCTTACATACAGGGCAACCTTAAAATAGGCATACAGCTATATCCTCAAGAAAGTTCCATTTTAATAACATAATTGTAAATTGGATTTTAACTCTTTGATACATTGAACTGGATCCATAGAAAAGGTTAAAAAAGAAAAAGAAAAGAGAAATCCTAAAGTGATCTAAATGGCACTTTAGCACTTTAAGTGACCAACAGGGTTAAAAGGAGGGTGTATCAGTGTATAAACTTTGCCAACCAATCTTGTATAAAAGGTATTACCTTACCAAACAGAAAGGTCAAAAAGGCACGTGCACCTACCTGCAAATACATAAACATGCACATGCAGTGACCAAGATATATTCATTTGTGCTGTGTAATAATTAGCATCTGTCTGTTCATGAATTAATCCAATATAGCTGCACACAATACATATGAAATCCATGCGTCAAACAAGTTATATGGAATCAAAAAGTCTGCATCCAATGAAGGTACATATATTTATAGCAAACAGCTGTTTCAATTATAGAACATATCATGTCGAACACGGTAGGGAAGTATAATCCAATAAGAGTGTATTAAATACATGTCCACAAAGTACATGTAGTGGACACAGACCCAATAGTGTATCCAGGAAATAAGTCAGATTCCCATATATTAATACATGTATATAAGTTAAACTGTATGTTGTTGGACCCGAGTCCATAAGTATAGCAAGAAGAAAGTCAAGAATATTTTAGAACTGTTAAAAACCACCTTAACAGGCGACATGTAAAAGATCTCAGCTTTCAAATGCATCCAATTATACTGGGATACTTCCAGTAATTCCGTTTCTATACACTGTCAAAGTCAACCCTCTCTGATCAATGAACTTACGTAATGGAAACTGACCTTTTTTGGCAACAAAGTACAGAGCTGTCCCAATTTGCATTTAATCCATACCATATTGGTGCTGCACATTGTACACATGTAGTCATACTCAGGTAAAGTATTAGTCGTCAACTTGAAACCGTTTGAAAATGGCAGACCCATGATTTTATGGATAGATTTCTGTATTTTTACCTGAAAACCTAATTTCTTTTATTCACTTGCTTTACTTTTCTGCCATTGCTTCAAAAAAAATACTAGGAGATGTTCAGCATGGAACACTTCCACATGTGCATTAACTGGATCAAGTATTGGCCTGATGAAATCTGAGTCTTACAGCATTTGGTGGGCGCAGCCAGTTGGGGTTACTTTCCATGACGGGAGTTTGTTTTTCATTATGGCAGTTCTCTTTTAAGAATAACAACAACTTAGTACGGTTATGGTATCACATTGCTTATCAATTGAGTCCTACTAATCCAGCTATATCAAAAACATGTTTCTCCAACAGAAAACACCAGCAATTGCCTATCTTGTATGAATTAATTTTTTTGAATGCTTTGTAGTACCCCAGCAAATTTCTATTAGCTTTCCTGCATTCATGAAATTGAAATGATATCAGAGACCACGACTTCTGGCACAGACATGATTTCCATAAGTTTTTTTTTTTTTAAACAAAATTTATTTGGTACTATATGAAAAATACTGTAATAAGGATTTATTTTGTAGATCTTTCTAACAGTTCTTACCTTTGACAAGTGGACTATATAGTACCATTTCCCACCTAGTTGACCACGCCATATTACAGTCTAGGCTTACATACATCTGATCTACATTATAGCTATCGGAAGTAGGCCTAGCTACATTACTTTCTTGAGGATTTGATTTTTTTCCCTGATATTATATCGGTGACATTAGTCCTACAACGAAAATGCAGATTATGAGAGGGATTAATATGGGCATTGCCTTTTTCCCAACTGTATTTTTTTAAACAAAATATGTTTAAACCAAAATGCATATTAGTTACAAGAGCACTGCATCTTTGGAGATAGAAAATAATTTATGCGTTTATAGATCCAAAACATTGGACATCTACCTTATATATATATATATATATATATATATATATACATATATATACATATATATACATATATATACATATACATATACATATACATATATATATATATATACATATATATATATATATATATATATATATATATATATATATATATATATTTGTGGCTGTGTCTGGGATATTTCTTACTTTCATGAATCCAGGGGAGCTAGGTGCAAGGCAGTTTTCAGAAGTTCCGGTTTCTGTCATGTTGTGTTATTTGCAGCTCTTGGGAATTAGGCCTAAATATTACATGTAATGACCGAGCAGCTTGATTTTCCGACCTGAACCTGAGTTTTGTGCATGTATATCTTTTAAAGTCGATAACCTATTTTGTAGGCTCAACGTTTTGTAAAAGACACATTATTTCCAGAGCAAACTCTCAGCTTGTTTTTCAAAAGGCCATCTGTCCATTTTTTTTTTCATTATAAGAGTAAACTGTCGGTCAGGTATTATTAATGGTTACAGTAATAATTTATAATTTATTAGTATTTATTATTATTATCATCATCATCATCATCATCATCATCATCATCATCATCATCATCATCATTATTACTATTATTATTATGGGCTACTGAATTATGTTCAATTAAGCTTGTAAAGTATATCCCTACAGAATTCCAGTTAGGTATCTATATTGCGGGTAATACCTTTTATTACGTAAAGACACATTTATTTTCAGAGCAAATTGTCAGCTTGTTTTTCAAAAGGCTATCTGTCCATTCTTCAGTATAACAGTGATCTGTTGGTGAGGCGTTATAAATGGCTATAGTAATAATTTATCATCATCATCATCATCATCATTCTATAGGCTACTGAATAATGTTCAATTAAGCTTGTGAAGTATAGCCCTACAGAATTTCAGTTAGGTATCTATATTATTGTTGATACCCTTTATTACGTACTTTTGCACGCATCCCTATTACATGTCGTGTCAATATTGTATCACTCAGTGTAGTGTACAATATATCAAGCTGTCGTCATTTAGTGTTAAATTTCAATTTCTAACATTCACTTTTGTGAAAAAGAACGTAATTGAAATGAAAAAATAAACATATTTATTTGGGGCGTAGCAATGACCCAGGATAATGGGCATAGGCATGGGGCATCCACTGTTAATATTCACTGGCAAATCACCAACTACTACTATGAATTCTGGAGCAGCTAAAACAATATGTCCCCCGGCTTCCACCGGGAGACATAATTTTGTGAAAACGAACTTGCGTAATGGAAATGTTTTTCTACAATTTTCATAGGAAGATGATCAACCAGGTGTTTTAGTCTGGGGGATAATAATGGCCTACTAAACAGCTAAAAACTAAGTGTTAAAAACAGATCTCACACTAAAGATGCTGTAAGTCAGGAGTGTGCCATGATGGAATACTTTAATGAATGATTAATGAGCCTCGCTCTGAGATATAAACAAACCATCAGGTCAGCTGAGTAAGGTTACTCTCACAACATCTCCCTTCCAAATTGAGTAAAATTTTAACTGCCACAGCAAATGGGTTTGCTCAAGTATGGTTGTTGTTGCTGGAGCTCATCTTAAAACTGTCAAAAGTCCACACTTGCTTGAGCCCATGGTTGGCACTTGTAACTACCACATAAGGTTCCCTTATCTAGTTTAAGGTTAAGGAAAATCAACTACTTAGGGTCTGAACTATGACGTGAATTGTTGCACTTCTGTACATTCCATCATTGGCTTTAAATTATAGTCCATGTAAGAGTATACAGAAATGTCTAAAGTATTAAACTTTACACACACACACACACACACACACACACACACACACACGTGTGTGTGTGTGTGTGTGTGTGTGTGTGTGTGTGTGACTAGCAGTACTATTCTACAGTCCATTTAATGGCTACTTCAGTGTCCGCCTGACCTTGAATGTTCAGCACCACAGAAACATTACTGCACAACCTATATTTTGCACCAACATTAATTATAGACTAACTACTAATGAATGGGGTTCAAGAAGCAGCAATCCACCTACACCTCAAGTGAACCTACTGAAAGCTTATGAGGCAGCGATCTGCTTGCATCTCATGGCTTCTTAAGCACATAATCTTTGAATGTGGTGGGCAGTTTACTCCATGTAAATTTGCGCAGTGCTGGTGTGTCAGGGGCACTTTTGGAACCAGTCGCGACCTGGGACACTACAGAGTTTGTTTCTGGTTTTGACACTGTTGCACTCTCACTGGTAGGTGCACTGGCAGGTGAGTTGTGTCCCGTTGTATCATCATCGATGAACACAGGCTCAATCTGTTTTTGTGCTTCCAGTGAGTCACAGAAATGAATCCTATAAGGCTTATACTGATGGCCATTCACATCCACTATGTAGCTTCTCGGAGCCACTTTGTCTGTCACTACAGCTGAGCGCCAGCTACTGTGAGGGTTGTGTGGATGTCTTGTTTTAGCTCTTACTGGTTGTCCAATATGCAATGGAGGCAGTTGTTTTGCTGCCCGCTCATAGTACTTGCCGGACACTATGCACTTTCCTAGGACTTCCTCTGATATAGTCTTTTGAACTTCTGGGTAATACTCAGTGTCTTTACAAGGCAACAGGGACCTAGTTCAATGAGACATCAGTCGCTGTGCTGGTGAACTTGTCATGTCTGGCGTGATGGCATTTCTCCACTCCAAGATAGCGTTCCAGATGCCACCAGTTTTGTTTTGGTTTTTTTGATGATGCCCTTCATTATTTCGACTGCCGATTCAGCTTTCCCATTAGCTTTGTGATGGTGTGGGCTACTTGTAATGTGCTGAATGCCCCAGGAGGTTGTGAAATCATTGAACAAACTAGATGTATATCATGTTGCATAGTTCATTAACAAAAAAGCAGAACCATGGTTAGTCGACATTTCTTTCATAGCTGCTATAAGTGTGTCCGAGGATAGATCAGAGAGTTCAGCTGTTTCAATGTAATCTGAGTACATGCCCCCTATGACCAGGTACTTGTTGCCTTGAATTCCAAAACAGTCACTGGCTATACATTTCCAAGGATATTTTGCTATGGGATACGACATCATTGGTTCTTTAGGAAGTGCAGGTTGCACTTCTTGGCATATGTTGCAACACTGCACTGCATCTGTTAGTTCAGCACTCATGTAAGGCCATAACATAATGTCTCTTGCTGTACTGTTCATGTATTGTATACCCATGTGAGCAGCATGTGCTCTTTCAATCATTCCTGGTATCATGATTGTAGGATTGATGATTCTTGTTCCTCTGTACACTAAGCAATTTTGTGTTGATTTTTGTCTCTGTATGGCCAGTATTCTCTTGCTATAGCACACTCATGAAGGTTTGAAGTGTGACACCTTTTCTGGTTTCTATGCGGATGCGATTCAGTCTTCGGTCCATGACAAACAGTGTATCCTCAGGATTTATTTCTTCCAGTTCCTGTTGGAAGTCTTTCTCTTGTTTACGCCGATAAATGATGCAGTCAGGCTAAGTTTGGTCAATCTTAGTCTGTGGCAATGCTGCTCTAGACAAGGTATCACTGACATACATTGTTGGTCCATGTTTGTATTGCACAACAAGCGTGTATATCTGAAGTATCAGCCTCATATGTTGCAGACCCTTGGGGCATGTAAGAATTGACTTCTTGAAAATAGACACAGGTGGCTTGTGATTATTTAGTATTGTCACTTTGGGTTTTTTCCAGAATATACTGATCAAGGCGTTCAGCTGCATAGACAATGGCATGACATTCCTTTTCAATTTGGGCATAGTTTCGCTCTGTTGCAGTTCATGCTTCTGATGCGTACGCAATTGGATGCTCTTCCTGAAGCAGTACACACCCTAGCCCAACTTCTGAACTTTCTGATTCTATTGTTACTTCTTTGTTCACATTATAGAAGTGTAACACTGAGGCCTGTGTTACAAGCTCTTTTACAGCAGTGAATGCTGCCTCATGCTGTGGTAACCAATCAAATGCTGCATTTTTGTCTGTGAGACAACGAAGAGGTTCACATGCTGTGCTAAGTTGTGGCATAAACTTGGAACGACAGTTGGGTACACCCAGTAATCGTTGTACACCTTGGACATCAGTGGGCCTTGGCATATCTATGACTGCCTTTATCTTTTCCGGATCGGCTGTCAGTCCTTCGGCACCGAACACATGGCCCATGCAGTTGACACTTGGCGTTTTGAACTTAAGCTTCTTTTTGTTGAGCTTGAGACCACGTTCCCAACATCTGTCGAGAAGTGCTTTGAATGCTTCATCATGAGATTTACGGGCTTCCTCGAGCTCATCATTGTTGCCACTGCCGTAGCAGACGATGTCATCTGCTATTACTACCACATTTTGTAGACCTTCCAAGCACTAACCTAGGCAGCGCTGGCATTCCTCTCGGGATGAGCTGAGGCCATATGGCATTCTGAGCCAACGGTATCTCCTAAAAGATGTCCAAAATGTAGTCAAGTAGCTTGACTCTTCATCCAATTCTACTTGTGTAAAGCCATCTTTGGTATCTGCTACTGAAAATATTCTGGCTTTTGTAAATCTTTGGACGATGTCCTCAATTGTTTTTGTGTAGTAGTGGTTCCGCTTTACGGCCTGGTTCAAATGCATTGGGTTTAAGCATATGAGTAGCTTGTTTGGTTTCCACACAACTACCATGCTATTTATCCATGGTGTTGCTTTGTCCACTTTAGCCATGACCCCTTCCTTTACGAGTGAATCAAGTTTGGTTTTGAGTTCTTGTTTGAGTGGCACAGAAACCCCACTCAGATAATTTTGTACTGGCTTCACATTTGTGTCTGTGTCAATGTGATATTGCCCTGGCAACTTTCAAAGACTGCGTAATAAATCTTTGAACTCATTGAGTACTGTCTCTTTTGTGAGTTTAGTAGTACGAGCTTTTGCCTGTGTTTCTGTTTTAGGTTTGTTCTTTTCTTCGGTGATGTTCATCAGGCAACCTTCTTTGAATGCTAGAAGGTCTAGGGCCACACATGCTTTTCCGAATAGTGGTGATGTAGGAGCATTGTCGATGATTTCAAAGAGTATTTTTTTTACAATGCTGCTGGCCAAACAGCATAAAGAAATTGTGCCAATTAGTTGTATGAGAGTGTTGTCATACAGCTTTAGCCTCTTTTTGATTGCATTGTTTCGTGATTTTACTGTAGTCCGTAATAGATAAGGTGCTCCTGTATCTAACTGAACCTTAACTGAAGTGTACTTTTCAGTGTCTGGTGCTAGTACAGCTACTTGGATGAAGAATTGTGACTGTGCTGTCAAGCTGTTTATAACATAAATACTTTCATCTGAACTCACCTGCTTGTGTGGTATTTGTGCTTGCTCCATTTGATGGACTTTATGTGTTTTTTTTCTTGAACTGCTTTGGTCTTGTTGCAGGTTTAGTTTTTTTCCTGTTTATTAGTGGACCGGCATACTTCTGCTGAGTGGTTTTTCTTTCCACATAACTCGCACACTTGGCCATTTGCCTCACATTTTCCACATTTGTATTGTTTTCTACCATATCTGCATTTTTTCATTTTGTTTCTTTTCTTGAATGACTTCATATCTTTGGCAAAATGAACAGAATCTGCTTTGTTGATCTGTTGCTGTTCCTGTTCGCTAGCCCGACATGTTAATTGCTTGGTCTAGGGTTAAATCTTCGTGCCTGAACAGACGAGGTTGCTGACAGTCTTCGTGTATGTCTATAACTATTCTGTCACAAATCATCTCATCATTCAGTGCTCCATAGTCACATGTTGCTGCATACTGCCTCAGTCTATGTAGAAATTGATCAAATGTCTGATTATGTTCTTGATGCATGAGTTGAAGACAGACCTCTCTCATATTGTATTGATCTTGAGCATGAAATGGGCCGTAAGTGTTGCTAGAATGCCTGTTGAAGTGGCCTGTCCCTATCTTTCATGAGAAGATTTTTGTATATCTGATGGCAACCTTTCCCTATCATTGACAGCAATGTGGCTACCACCACTGGTTCCCCTTTTGCTCTTAATTGGGTTACCATGGCATAGTTAGCCCAACAGTCCTCAAATTACTCCCAGTTCTTAGCCTGGTCGCCCTTTATATTCATTTTCTTGGGTGGGGGTATGTAGGGACCTGGGAATTGTACCGTAGCCTGAGTTTGTCCTGGGTTCTCTCCCATGGTCACGGTCTACCACATGGTGGGGCTTAAATGCCTTCGTTTAATTGACCTGCTGAGTCTCTGGGGCTGCTGATTCCGGCTGCTTCCTCCATGCTTACAACTTACAGTTGACAGCTGCTGTCTGGTCTTGATCAATGTGTTTCAGATACCCTCTGCTCTGTTTTGGCAACATTTGAGGGCTTCTGGCTTATGTGACGAAGTTGCAGGACTTCTGACACCATGTTATGGATAAAGACACTGTAAGGAGTGCGCCATGATGGAATACTTTAATGAATAATTAAGGAGCCTCGCTCTGAGATATTAACAAACCATCAGGTCAGTTGAGTAAGGTTACTCTCACAACACCCACAACACTGACACACCAGGGATCTAGTTTTTCTTTTCTTGAAAGTCTGTAATAAAAACTGGTTAATGCTTTCAAGGTGTTGTTTGTCAAATAATTATGGTAAAAATCTGGTATATTTTGTGCTCTAATTACATAACATCCCTGTCAACATATAGTCAGTGTACCACAATCACGTATTTCCTCAAATTATTTTACCATAGCATGTTCAGAACTTGGGAAAATTTGAAGCTGACATCACCTCAGACACGTGTACATATATAGAAGTACCTGATATTGCTCTAAACCTACAGTAATCCACACACAGCTTACTAATTTCACAAAACACAGTATGGAGCTGATACTGCATGCATCCTTGACACAGGAGCTCTGATTTTGAGCACAACTTTTGTATTATGGAGGTTCATTTTTCCCATTACGGTCGTTCCTCTACCAACATGCTGCCCCAGTTTATTACCTGGTCCAACTAAAGATACCTTCAGTTTCAAACTCAAGATTAAGTAATTTTCAAACATTTTAGCCAAACTCTGCTATCCCATGCATATCTATGGGGTACAGACAGAAACTACAATATGAAATGACGAGAGTTTACTACCATTTTTTGTATTTTAACAAGTTTTATTCACTGTCTGAAGTTCACATCATAAAATGTCAACTGCAAACTTTTCAGTCTAAGTTCCCGGATGTAAGGTTCCCAGCATTTTGTTCAGAGGGCGCACCAGGATCCAATAGCAAGTTACAATTACGGATGTTCGTTTTGCTGGTGGAGGTTCATAAAAATCCATTTCCAGCTCAAAAATAAGTAAAACCTGCAAAACTCACCCACACAAATCACAGTAGCTGACATCTTGTCTGTATTTATGAGTGTTTTGGGCCAATAAAACACTTACAACCCACTGAAGACTGCTAGGTGGAGGGATATTGAAGGCGAACCTCCATAACAATTTTCCAGTATAAAATTGTATAAACCAGAACCATGTCATTACAGCTGGGATTTTGGCTATGATATTTGGCAAAATTCTTGGATGTAGTAGAACCTAGAACTTGAGTATATCAAAACTCGGCCAGCTAATCTGGATTTTGTGGTTGGGTGGAAGGACTTTTCTATTATGCAAGTTTGTTTTCGTGACTTTTTTACTTTCTACCTCTACGGTGACTAGGCTATTGGCAGCAAATGTTCAGTATTCTTACGATTTTAGGCCAAGACCTCTCAGAAGCCATACATGGGAAAACATTTTTGTATGGTTTGCTTGTAATGTATGAGAAAGGACCCCAAAGGGCAAAAAGAGTGCCAAAAGGCCATTTTTTCACTGTTTTTTCATCTTTTGGACCCTCTAGCGCCCTGGAAAGTCAGTTAAAAACTTTACATTTTCTGAAAGCCTTATATGTTGTCTTGAATATGGAACAAGGAAAAAATAATATTGATTAATGCAAATGAAGAGACTAGACGTTGAAAGTGCTCAAGGTGTGAAGATAGGGCATCGGCAGTGGTTCAAAAATCTGACCCTTTATACTATCCAACGAGATAGCTTACATGCAACCATTTTTTATCTTGCTCCTTTCACTTCAGAAACAGTTTTGTTTTGATCACCCAAGTGTACATTTGAAGACAACAAAATCATTTTTCTGGCAGTTCAAGAATACACTGTGAAAGCTAAATTCTTCCAGTGCAGTGCTGTAACACGAGTTGCATTTACAAAGCTTATTGCCGCAATACGTTTTGAAAAATTCTCATTTACAGTTGCTGTGGAACCCGGTCTATCGCTGCATGGTTGATGAGCTTCGTCTCATCAGTGGGGTCACACAATGATGCCCATAGCCAGCCTGTCTGTCTCATCAAAAATGCGGTGTCTTCCTTAAACTTGTTGGCCCAGTACAATGCTACATTTCAATTCATCGATTAGACTACAATTCATGTCATGGAGGGATGTGCCAGGCTAGGTGGTGTCTTTTCTGTCCTGTCTTTTTGTCGACTTTATGCAAGAGGGGTTAATATACAGCTTAGCCCTCCTCCCCAATTGTGTTCCCTGACAAATATTGTATATACATGTGACAACTGTACATTTGTATTATCATGGAATAAAAGATGTTTAAACCAAAATTAGATTTACCTTTTTGTATATTTTTTTTTGGGGGGGGGGGTAGGTGTATGGGTTTTTTCAGGGGTTTTTGGGGGGGTGTTTTTAATATATTTAAAAGGTATTCTTATTTTGCTATTATTTAAGTGTCCATCATTAAACTGCAACAAGGTGATGGACATTGATGGTGCTTTGGTTCAGTTCATCCTTTATACAAAATCTATTGGAAATTTGTAACTAGATTCATAGTAAGACCACTGAATGAAAGCACCAAGGTGACACACCACCATGCTACACTGTACACCTAAATGCTGCAGGTGTGTTGTCTAATGATTCAACAATCAAGTCTCTAAACCTTTATTATGTTCTACAGAGTCCTTCATGCATGTAGGTGTACTTGAAACTCATTGAAAGTCATTCACTGGCACACGCATCAATGGCAATCACCTGTGGTTATCAGACTGTTATGAGAATGACTGATGACAAAAATAAAATCAAGTATGAACGATGATGTAAAATATGTGTATTTATATAATTATCACACTACCGTGGCATGTCGACATGGTCGATGAGAATAGGGCAAAAAATGACATCACAGAACAGTTGACTGATGGAATATGACAATTGAGAGTGATTGGTCCTTGTTTGTTTTCACAGCAAATTGTCTATGGCTATGCTGAGTCACTGACAATTAAACTTGTTTCCTTTTCTGTTGATATTTTTTTATTCCCAATATGACTTTCAACATATTTCAGACTTCCACAACTGAAGTGCTTTCTTCCCCTTCACACTGTGTTTTCCTTGATTGTGATTAAGCATCTTCTGAGATTATCCTCATCATGCACATGGACAGAACTTGCTTCTTTTCAAAGCCTATATGAAAGCCTTTAACTTTTTACCTCACAATCCCCTTGACAAGACATTACAATCTACAGACTTAACTGGCATGTGAGCAGCACTTGACATTCATGACACCATCCAGCTTATTTCACCAATCACCATCCTTGTACCACAATGGCCACTGTGTAGTCATGGGCATGGTTCTGAACCTTGTGGTATAGTGATAACTGTGGAACTATGTAGCATTTAATTGATGTGCACTTCATTCTTCTGGAATCCCAATGTTTGTAAAAGTAGCCAGTACTTAAAGGCAATGCTAGGAGGTCCCACTGGCTACCATTCTTTCTTGAAGAGCACTCATAAATCTGGTATCTTTCTCTTCAAGTCTCGTCATTAGGTCACCACGCTCTTGAGCTGTCCAGCCATCAAACCATTGATTAAACAGCTTCAACTGACACTTAAACAAACTTGGAGGCTTGTCATCCACATTGAGCATCCCAAGGGAATCAAAAAGTGTATCTACATCATGAGGTTTCAGTTTATCCACCAGATCATTGAGGAAATCCCCTTTCTGCATATCACTCCAGGTCTCAAACCAATGCGTTACACATCTTATCTCCTGTTCCTTTGTCTGTACCGACATCTCTGGCACTCAGGTGATTAGCTGTCCTGCATACCTCTTGTTTGGCAAGCCGTAGCAAAATGACTGAAATCAAAACAAAGGACACATTCAAATTTGTAATGAATTTCCATATTTTTTTCTCTGTGAACAGCACTAAGATGACAAATACACATTTCAACAAATCTATTCAAAATATCCAAGAAGACCAGGAAGTGGAAGGATCCTACCTTCATAGGACAGGGGCAACAAATATGATGAATTCAATATGTCTGTTTTTACGGTGGTCTAGCATACACTGTAAGTTAAGGTATGAGACGGGCAGGATGGTTATTTGGAGCTTATCTCAAAGATTAAAATACTGCAAGACCAGTGTCTTTAAAATACAAAAAAATAAAATAAACAAAAGTTTAACCAGTTTCACTCTAAATGGAGCTCATATTCTAAGGATGCTGCTTACATTACACAGTTTAATGTTGCTAGCACATTATGCAGTAATACAAGCAAGCATGCATCTCGTGTAAATGTCTTCCAAGACTAACCATCTAAGACAAGTTTGGATGGTGCAGATACAAAGTGGGAAGACCACGTATTAGAATGACCTGGAGTGGGACTCAAGAGATTGGCTTAAGCATAAAAATTATTATCTCACATCAAAAGGTCTTGACACATTGGCCAAGTGGACTTGCATCACTATATCTAAATATAAATGAAACTAGGGTGCAGTTACAAAGGGAAGAAAACTCCATTATAAAAGAAAATGTACACTGGTAAGAAAAATGAAACTGGCCTCACATTTTGTCAAGTCAGATGTGTTTATTGTAGATACACACCGTAGTAACCTATACATTTGCATATTTAGTCCACAGGTATCAATCCCACTGGATAAATTACTGCGTATGTTTCAGTGCCCTTGATTCAATAGTATTTATCTGGCTCACTACATTTGATTTTATCACTTGCTATAAATGCAGTGGTGTCCAGAACTGGATCTCAAATTTGTTGTTTTTGCAGGAATTTATGAGAAGGTGGCTGCCCTCTATATTTTATTCTATGTATTTTCAGTCTGCTTTTAGTACTATCAGCAGAGTCTTGGTGTAGCAGATAACTGGATGCTTTTCTCTCATTATTTCTTTTTTTCAGATTTTGTCATTTTCAAAGACAAAGTTCATATAGTTATTTGAATGCTTACTACAGTGGTCCCTGTCACCAGAGACCACCCCTATAGCAACAAAAAAGTGGTCTTATGAGACAGGTGGTCTTCCACGACAGGTAAATTAACATGGGAAGTATAGGACTTGGGAATCTGAAAAGTGGTCTCTCATGAGAGGGTGGTCTCTCACGACAGGGGTCTCTCATGACAGGGACTACTGTATCTACAATGCAGCCCCATGATGTAGTGATAACCTTACTTGGTTATGCAAATGATTCCCTGTATCTGATGTGTGATAGGTGCTCCTTCTGTCTGGTGTATATGAGTTTGTTGGTTATGAATGCCTACTTGTATACCAGTGATGTTCTTGCTTGACCCTGGCACTGCCAAGTGCAAAGTCCTGTCCTTTCCTTTACATATCCATAGATAAGAGGAGTCAGAAACGTCACTCCACTGATTTATTACTTTTTTTTTCAAGTTTTGGGGAACAGGACCCTTTTTAGTTTGCAGGAATAGGGAAGATGTCTTTCAATTTTTGAGGCACTCTTGGGAACATCACTCCCATGCTTGATTTAATGTAGTACCAGGGAACAAATTAAGCAGTGGCCCTTATACTGGGTCAGTTCCCTGGAGACACCTGGAATGTAACCCTGATAATGCATTTAACGGTTGGTTGCCTTGGGGCTGAAGCCAGACATGAGTGCCTGTTTGTTTATTTATTCATTTTTTCATTTTTGAATGTGATTCCAAGTCTATTTGATGGTAAAGATGTCCCAACTGATCAATATGGTAGACCTTTAAGCTGTCTGCAATATGTCGATGCTTTAATTTGGTTGTCAAAAAATTAAAATTGGGTTACATTCATGTCTGAATAAACTGAATGTATTTGGAGAACTCGAAACTAGAAGTAGAAGTATAACAAAAATAAAACTACAATAATAATATTTAAGCCTAAACGGATCATGTCTAATGAATTTTTTTATATCCACAGATAATTGACTTAAAATTCACAATCATAAACATATCTGGGTACAAATACCGCATATTCTGGAACTTTCTCATACTGTATTCAGCGAATGATGTCTGCGATAAAGCCATAAGTCATTACTCAAAGTAAAAATGTCTTGAGTAGGACCAGTGTGAAACCCAATATGACACTGAAAAAAGACATGATCACCTGTTAAAGGCTTAAAGCCCATCAGCTTAAATGGGTTTGAAATATGGCACCCTGGTGCATGTAAGATTCAAACAGACAAAGTGTGACCGTCTAACACAAAATATTTTGAAGCAAGCACAGGTGATATCAGGCAACTACGCATGGTACATGTAAAATGTAGAGGTCGGTTTCAGCTACAAAAAAATGCCAAGCAATAGAACCCCTGAGGTTCAGAGAAAATAACAATTCTTGGTTGTAATATTATGAATGGTGATCAGTTCGATTTGATCTGGGACATGAAAAAATTAAAAGCATGAGGAATGATGGGGGGAAATTGCACACAAGAAATCCTGGAGTAAAATTCCAAGCTTTTTATGAAGAGCAGAACTTGCAAAACTGAGAAAATTTGCACATAAGCTTATGATAGAAAGAAAAAGAAAAAAAATGAACACAATATAATTATCAATATTGGCAAGTTGCACTTCATACAGGTCGCAAATCATTGGAATGTTTTAGAAAATAATTTCTACCCAGAAACTCCCAGTTGAAAATCTAAGGTATAGAATACACCAGAGTTGCAAGGAGCCATAAAAAGAAAGAGGGTTAAAAATAGAGCAAAGATACTTCTCAGATTAGCCAGGAAAAATGAGTGCCCCAAAGGTGATATACTGAAGGAGAAGCGAAGAGGCAGTATATGGAATGTAAAAGAAATGTACCAGAAACAATTAAGGTTTCTCAGGTTAGTAATCAACAGACACACAGAGTTAGCTGTAACACATGGTACTTCTCTTTTTTTTCCTTTTCTCTGTTGATTCCCTAAGTACCATGTTTACAGCAGCAGGGTAAGCATGCCAGACCAACCAGCAAGTGCACTAGCGCTGGTGTATGTTCCTTGATGGCATATGCCACAGATCTCTCACAACCAAAACTCATGATTCGAGGAAAATTAAGATTACACCACTAGGGGCCAATACATGTCACTGGTGTCCCCACCACACTCACAACACTCCGTTGGGATCTCCAGATCATTTAAAATCAACCAGACCTCTCCTCATATAAATGTTTGAGTGAGATATAACACACAGAATTGCCACATCATTCATGATTGCTGATCTGCAGAGAGATACACAATTTTGATGTTCAACCTGGACAGGTTGGCAATCTTGACTGTGGGTTTTATTTTTTACCCCGATTTATGTATGCTTTACATTCGTCAGTATTAGGGTATTAGTTTCAGCCCCCCCCCCCCCCCATTAACCACAAGGACCCCATTATATTATATCACAGTAAATGCACCTGGCCATTGTGATATAACATGTCCTAAAATTGATTGTCACATTTATTCTGTCTTTATCTGTCCTTGTTACCATCCACAACAGTGGCACCAAAGAGGCTGATGGAACCATGACAACAAACCATTGGTTACCACAAAGGGCTGCCAAGTTCTCAATGATCCTTTCATTGTCATGTCACATGACCTTAACGATTGAAGTCAATCCACCAATAAGTCTTGTACGCAACCAGCCCTTACAGGTCCTCATGTACCTACAGGTTCTCATGTACTTTACAACCCCTACTCTGTCACATGACCTTAACAATTGAGATAAACACACCAATGGGAAGTCTTGTAACTTGAACACACCTTGGATGACCTATCAGATAAGAGAACTATCACAAATAAACCAATCACAGAACAGCCCCCTCCTTACAGGGTATAAGACCACACCAGTCATTAATCTCTCTCTCTCTCTCTCTCTCTCTCTCTCTCTCTCTCTCTCTCTCTCTCTCTCTCTCTCTCTCTCTCTCTCTCTCTCTCTCTCTCTCTCTCTCTCTCTCTCTCTCTCTCTCTCTCTCTCTCTCTCTCTCTCTCTCTCTCTCTCTCTCTCTCTCTCTCCAACCTCTGAAAAAGAAACAACAAAGTTTCAAAAGTACTCAGGTTAGTAATGAACAGACACAGAGTTCGCTGTAACACATGGTACTTCTCTTTTTCCTTTTCTTTGAAATGTAGCAGAGATGAAAGCAGAAAGGAGAGCCAGCAATAATGAACCAATGAAAAGGAAAAAACATGGAGTGAGGGAGAAAGGTCAACCACCTTTTTGAAACAGGTAAATCAGTGAAAACAGAATAAAGCACAGGAAATCACAACCAGAGGGAAACGGACAGATAACACAGAAGAAATTCAGGAAGCTTTAAGGGAGCATTGGGAAGAAGTTAATAATTCACAGTGGTGTCAGGGAACAGTACCCAGGGGTCAGGCAGAGTACACACAGGATCAATGGGATCAGGAGATGTGTTGCAGAATTAGAAGTTTTGAAGTTAAAATAGCAGTTGAGCAGACACATTTATGCGAAGTCCCAGGACCAGATGATATCTTAACAGAATTAAAAAAGAGAGGACCTGAGGAAATTGAAGATAGTTTACAGTTGCTTTTCAACATGGTTATTGGGAAAAAACAAGTACCAAAGGAACGGAATAGACTCAGGATTTCATACATTCCAAAGAAGCCCTTGAAGGCCAATTGAACCAGTATAGGGGCATCGCCATTTCGTCAAATGTTATTCAGTAGGATAATGTACCAGAGACTATGTAGAATAGTTGAAAGGTCCAGTTTTCTGGGGGAAAATCAGAATGGCTTCAGACCAGGTAGGAGGGTAGGTGACCACATCTGCACTTTGACCCAGGTGTTAGAATTGGCAAGAAAAAAGCGAAAGAAGGTCTTCATGGGTTTCTTATATGTGAAGAAAGCTTATGAGTATGGATAGATGCCCTATAGGAAAAACTAAGTGGATTAGGCTGTGGTGGAAATTTTGTAGAAATTCTGAAAGCGATGTATGAAGATGTAGACTTTCATTAGTAAAGGTAGAAGTACAGAATGCACATCTGATACAGGCCTAAAGCAGGATGTGTGCTGTCCCTGAATTTGTTTGCTCTGTACATTTAGGAGTAGGCGGATCAGTTAACCCTTTCCCCCTCAAACCGGCCAAAACTGGCTGGCGGTCACATGTCGTCTGCTTCAGTGTTTTCAACTAATTTAAACAGTAATAATAAACAATTTTGACTGGGAACTGTATATGAACCCTATCAAAATCACATGCCCCAGGTCAACAACTTTCCTTGGTATGAGTTGAGCACTTAGTGCCCAACTCATGCCAAGGAAAGTTGTTGACTCAAGTGTCGATTCAAGGGGGAAAGGGTTAATGGAGTGTGATAAGGAATAAAGGAGCTAAAAATCCCAGGTTTATTTTTTGCAGATGACGTACTCATGGCAGAGTCTCAAAAAGAACAAGAAGATATGCTGAACATAGCAGGGGAGTATTGGAATAAATGGAAGTTAGAATTCAGAAAGGATAAGAGTAAAGTCCTGACTCTTGGGAGAAAAAATGCATGGGAATAAGAAATGGAGACTGGGGCATTTCCAAATTCCAGAAGGTAACTAGAGAATAGTTGATCAAAATTGGGGAGGTCGATGAGTATGAATACCTAGGCGTGAAGATAAAAGCAACAGGTAAAGGCATGCTCAGGTATCAGGTGGAGAAGATAAAACAGACAGTGAATCACATGAAAAGAATGATAAAAGCTAAGGCACTGAACAATTTCAACAGAGCATACACAGTGGAAGGTATTATGGGATAGAGTTGCAATGCAAAGAATGGTGTATAGCTTAGATGTGATCTCAACAAGTGCGGGAGATATCCAGGGAATGGAGAAAGCACAGAATGAGATGGGGAAATAGATTCTTGGAGCACCACCAGGAAAAGCAGTCCTAGGAGAGTTAGGATGGAACAAAATCACAGAAAGGTTTGCCAAAGCAAAGTTACAGTACTGGGGGTATCTACAAGCAACAAGTAAAGACAGGTGGTGCACGACAGTCTGCAGTGAGGTAGTGAAGGAACACACAAGATATGGGTCAAATACATAAACAAGTTAGCAGTGAGATATGAATTGAAAGGATATGTGAGGATGATGACTGGAAAGTGTATATAGGTAAGACTAGTTGTTACTGAGGGCTGGAAGGAAGACTGGAAACGAGGAGTCAAGGAAAAGAGTAAATTCAAGGCATACAAGATATATGAAAAGCCAAAGGAAAGTGTGTGTTGGGATGGAGGGAAGGGATCTTTGCTTCTTTTTCAAAGTAGGGCAGAATTAATCAATCTGGAACAGAGGAAACAGAAGTGGACAACAGGTTGTAACGGAAAATGTAAGGTATCTAGACATGAGGCAGATGAGACAGTGCCTCATTGGCAGTTGTGGTGTGATGCATATAGAGAGATAAGGGAAGATTTTTTCAGTTAGTGCACAGGGAAGATTATAATTGCAAGGGTTTAGAACAGGTTTAGTTTTAGAGGAAGAGGAACATGTAGCAAGGGTTGAAGGGTGACTTTCTGGGAGGCAGGAAAGGTATTAAAAGTGTACAGGACTACCTGGTAGGATGCTGGGAGAAAAGAAGTGAAATGAAGGAGCTAGATAGCACGAAGGTAAGTTAGAATTAGAGTGTACAGGGAGGAAAGGGAATGGTGGTAGCCCTTACAAGGGCTCCAATGGGAAATGCCTGCGCCTTAGAGGCAGGGATAAGGTATGTGAGGGGTTTTTTTTGTTGTTGTTTTTTTGTTTGTTTTTTTTTTTTTTTTTTGGGGGGGGGGGCGCAAGCAATGAGTGTCAGAGGATATAACTGAGACCTGTCCACTATAGCTGTGAGACAGCGACTTGTGGACCCTATATGCCTCCGCTCTAGCCCTGGAAACAGGCAGCACAAGCTAATGAGAATTGCCATGGCTTCCTCCACATCATCAATTTTTTTCTAGGCCACTTGTCTCACACAGTACTGCAGTAGAGAAGCCAAGACCCACACTACAGCAATATCATTATCACAGTAAAACCTCACCAACCGAACACCTCCATATATACCAAACACCCCCTTATATTGAACACTTTTTCTGGGTCCCAATTTTTTCCCATATATACTTCTATTATAAGCAAACCTCTCTATACCAAACACCTCTGTATACTGAACATGAACACTCCAAATGAACACAATTTTTCTGTAAAAACTCCTTTTACTGAACACATACCCAGCATATTTTAGTGTGTACCTGCACTGAGTACCTGTTTTAGGGGACCACTCACAGGACCTGTAAAAAATGGTCCTTTCTGACAGGTGATCCCTAAAGTTAAGGCAGCTAAAATTAAACTAAAATATGCTAATGAGGGTGTTAAAACTGGTCCTTTAGCACAGGTACTAGTCCCTCAGCAGATGTGGGCTCATAGGTAGGTTCTACTGTAATTACTGATAAGGCTGAAACTAAACAGATTAACTTCAAAGTGGCAAAAAGACAGCCTTAACCCATTCCCCTTAAACTGGCTAAAACCAGCTGGTGGTCAAATGTCGTCTGCTTCATTGTTTTCAACTATTTCCTACAGTAATGAAAAACAATTTTGACCGAGAATTGCAGATGAGCCCTATCAAGATCTCATGCCAAGGATAGTTGTTGACTCAAGTGTCAATTCAAGGGGAAAGGGGTTAATTGCTTTTACCAGCAGCAGCAGAAACCCCACCCACAGCCTGGCACAGGCTCAGTCATGTGGCACAAGTACCTCCCACCAGAATTACCTCAGCTGGTATCTGTATAGAATAGTTGGCAAAACAAGAGGCCATAATGTGGAAACCTCCCTATACCGAACACTTTTGTTTGGTCCCAATGGCGTTCGGTATAGGGTGGTTTTACTGCATCTAATCTAGATGTTGCCATGGAGCAATAAAACTAGTTCTAGTTTCTTTTCCTCCATGATGGTGCTTGTACCTGTATGTGCACTGGCCCCTAGAGGGCGCCATGTGCAGTAACCCGTAGGCCAACCTATTCTGTTTCTGGATTTGTATTTTATCCTGTTTCTGAATTTGTTCCTTTTACTTGCCAGATCTTGTGTATATGCTATGTAATGAATGTGACATCCGCTTTACCTGAATTGACATTAAAATGCACGGCTTGATTGCTTTTCACATCGGCAGTGACAACATTGACAAGCAGCTTCCTTTTCGATACACTAAATTTTCCTTCACCAACATGAGAGTAGAATGTTCTCCTTTTCCCAAAGATAAAAACCACTCCTTGGTTTTCAATTCAGTCGCCAGGTGACAGACAAGATCAAACTCAATGTCGCCTATTTGAGTGTGGCATTTATGCTTCTACACATTTGTATGTTAAAACTCTAACTTTGAGAGAGCTATGTGCTGTCTAAATCGAATGTCAATATAGAGACCAGATTCTGTTTTCAGGGCTTCATATTTGTAGATTGAATTCAATTTTAATTTAATTTCTTTTTCTTGATTGCATGTACTTTTTTTTTTAACTGTTATATGTGTTATATGAAATATGTGTACAGATATTTGTTTTATATATGGACCACTGGTGTGAAATAAAGTTATCTTGAATCTTGTAGAACTTTTGACCTACGGTCTTTGATGTCCTTATGACTCTACAATTTGAATACATGTGCTTCTAAGCTCAAATTGGACATACATGTATATGATTATTTTTACTAAATAAGGATTTTATTGACATAAAACTAGTCAATACTGACCGATTTGTTATACATATAAAACATAACATATGCACACTGTTTCACATTGTAACACTCAGACAGTAGGTGTTGCTGCCTGTGGAGTCTAGTTAGAACTATACAGTAAACGTTTAATAATCTGATTTCTACACTACTTGCATACATCACGCATACATAGTCATAGAGGTACATAAAAAAAGGAACGGATTTAGGTATTAAAATCTGAGCTCAACATATTGATATCTTCTCAATTTTATGAGATGATTTTTTTCCGTTTGCAAATTTGCATCTTCATTTTAAATTTATATGGAGGCAGGCTGTATTTTACTTATCGTGTTTTAAATCTAGTATGCCATACAATTGTGAATAGTTCAGAAGGATTTGTTCTACTTTCTCACTGATACTCACTGATATCCAATGCAGGTATATTGGCATGCACTATGCACATGTTTTCACTTTGCTTAAAAGACCTATGTTTACATGAATTTCCCTATTTTTCTGCAATTAAAATTTAATACTTTACTTTTAAATTTCAAATTTAATGCACTGTTTCACTGCAAAATCAGTTAATACTGTTATCATTTCAGAACATGATGTGCGCAATTACCAATAGTTTTGCAAGCTGTATTTCCAACTGTAAAATAGTTTTCCAAATACTGGTATTTTCGGTCTTAAATTTTAAAATGTGAAGAATTTTAATCTTTTGATTTCTTCAGTTCCTGCATAACAAGAATTTGTCTATCAATTATAAATGCATCCTTGAACGATACTTGCATGCATGGGCGTAAAAGACTCGTAAAATAGATCGACGTTCTGTGCGAAATTTTAACAAATTTAAAATAATTGAAAAATTTAAAATGTAGATATATATATATATAAAATTTTACTATTATTTTTTTCTTTACTTGTCTTGAACACTTTAATCAAAGAATTTGTGTGTTTATAGTGCAATCTCAATCGGGGAATCTCTATTGGATGAAGCGTTTTAAACAAAAAATAATATACAGAAGGAACTGACAGCATAGGAAACACTTGAAAAGGAAGTAAAACTTGGAAAGAAGACTTGCTTCACAGCAAATCTGTCTGGGTGCCTTCAGAATGAGAACAGTTTTGAAGCTACTCAAGATTTAAATTTTGTGTATTCACCTAATCTGCATGAATTAAAATGCTACAACTTTGGTTCATGGTTCATTGGATGCAGCTATGTCACAAACCTATGAATTGTAATTGGAATGGCACCTCTATCTGCAATAGTTTTGTAGACACTCAAGAATTAAAATTTGTGTATTCACCAAATTTGCATAAATTTGAAGTTCTGGTCCTGGTGCATTGGATGCGGCTATGTCACAAACCAAAATAGAAGTTGGAATGGCACCTTAATCAGTTCACATATTTTCAACTTCAAAAATCTTGAATATTGTCAAAACTATAACAGATAGAGGTGTCATTCCAGCTGGTACTGGTACAGTTATGAGTGTGGTGTACACATACATGTATATGAAGGATATATACAAAACTTGTAGCATCTGAAAATGTGCTAATCAAAGACATTTCACATTTTAAAACTTGAATAACATCAAAAGTAATTACTCAGACACACAGTTCCAGTGTTTACTTATACAGTTAAACCTCTCTACAGTGGGCACCCCTTGGGCCAGAGAAATGTGCCCACTCCTGAGAGGGCCAACCATTCTGGGCAGTATGGATGAGTATATGTGTATGTACATTATTCATACATGTACAATGTATACATGGAATACAAAATTGTCTTTATTCCTTTATGACCTAAACAAATTTTAACAGACGCTGTCACGAAACTACATGCACGTGTACCTGTGAACTAAGACAGGCACTACTTGTATACTGTCTGAGTGTCCGTTGTCTTGGCTATGAAGAACAGGCTTCATAATAATGTCACAGAGTGACATCAATGCAAGTATTTTGACATATTTCTTTTGACTTAAGTTTTCCACATTTTCACTGATTAACCATTTGAAGTTGAAACAAGTAGGCAACTGTAATCAAGTGCCAATAAACTTTCTAATCTGTGTAAAAAATCTCAGTAATACTGGACACTATTGTTTAGACATCTGCTGCTGATCCTAAAGTGCATAATAAACAAGAGACTCAGTAAACAACAGTTTCACATTCAGAGAATGAAATAAAAAGTCAACTGCTAAACACTAAAGAGACAGTAAAACATGCTCCACCATAAATACTGGAAGAAAACTCAGTGCAAGGAAGAGAAAAGAGAGATGGAAATAAGAGTCAGACAGCTCATGTAAGGACAATGAAAAGACTTGCCATATATGGTTAGCCATGCAGGCTAGCATGACATTGCCTGCTTAATAACATTTTCAGCTGTGGAACTCCTAGTGGCAGACAAACAAGCCGTATCATCATTTCTGTGCATATTGTTTTGACAAAGCCATCAATATGCAGTGTGCATTTTAATTTCCCGCCACAAAGCACGGGTTTGACGCCTGGCGATCACGGTGGACGGGCGGGTCGCCTCACTGTCACTGGCAGGCCATATGCTTATTTTTCACGTAATAAGCAAGTTTTTAGTAAATTAAGTTCACAAATGCCAAACTGGTATTCTTTTAGTACTTCCCGAGCCATATATAAGAAAAATTTTCATATGCGTTTAATAAATATTCTATATTTTCATAATATTAGTGATATCCTGCTTGTTCTTTAAGGTACCAACCCCTCCCTTGCCACATCTCACCAAGCGAGACTAGGCAATCAGGTATGCATTTGGGGGCGGGAACTAAATATGCATAGCTCCTATTAAACAACATTTCTCTACAAGTTCATCATCCTGTGGTTTCTCAGAGAAGATTCCACTGCGACAATTATAACAGGTTTTATCTCACTGGTTACAAGAAAACAAAGGCATGAAAGTGTCCACTGAGATGACACAAATCCACACACTGTTTCACAATTCACAAAATTTGGAAAACAGTCATTGAGGACTGGAAGACCACACTTTGATGGGCCTAGCCAACTCAGCACTCCATATAGTCTGTTTTTAATAGAGGGTGTACATAGCAGGCTTATTCTGCCCAGAAGTGCAGTGCCTGTGCTCTCTTGGGATTGATAAATGCAGCAGACTCATGATAGCCTTTGGCAAAAACAGACCAGCTAGGACACCAGTGTCAGTCACGGTGCACTGAGAGCTCTGTCCAGCTATAGTGGGAACTATAACCTGCCTGGTACATACAGCCACATGGAGCAGATCTGTTCTTCCATGGACAGAAAGAGATTCTCTGTGTTTTATTGAAAACCTCGTTATACAATTGTTGGGAGCCCCCCACCTTGCTACAAGACTCAAACCTTCCAAACCACACAAGGCTGCCGACGAGACTGGTTCAAGCAAATTTATCATGAATGCGAAATGGTTGCCTAGGACCATGGAGGTCAGTGCAACTTGTAACAAGCAGTAGAAAGGATGTGTATTGAGGAGAAATTGAGTTAATTTGGCACACATAAAGATTCCCTAACTTTTGTTTGCATGCTATTGATTTGCCAGGTGTTTCAAACGTACATGAGTAACTGTCTATAATAGTCGTGTAGAGATAGACCATTAAAAACTTTAATTGCTACTAGTTTGCATAATTTTAAACATTATGACTATTCCAAACAATATGCACAATTTCACTGGTAGGTCAGTCACCATGGCAACTTTGGTGCTTTTCGGAATGAGAGTGTCCGGGGAAAACTCCGGAAAAATTTGGTCATAAAGAAGAGAGAGAGAGAGAGAGAGAGAGAGAGAGAGAGAGAGAGAGAGAGAGAGAGAGAGAGAGAGAGAGAGAGAGAGACAGACAGACAGAGAGACAGAGAGAGAGAGAAAGTAGAAAGAAAGAAAGAATTAAAGAAAGAGAGAAAGAACGAAAGAAAGAAAGAAAGAAAGAAAGAAAGAAAGAAAGAAAGAAAGAAAGAAAGAAAGAAAGAAAGAAAGAAAGAAAGAAAGAAAAAAATTCTTTGGAAAACAACATGTGTAGGTTTGCAACCAAACCATGAAAATTAAAATTGTGGTTTTTGGCTATTCCAAACGCTACGCACAATTTCACCGGTAGGTCAGTCACCATGGCAACTTTGGTGCTTTTCGGAATGATAGTGTCCGAGAAAAACTCCGGACACATTTCGTCATAAAGAAGAGAGAGAGAGAGAGAGAGAGAGAGAGAGAGAGAGAGAGAGAGAGAGAGAGAGAGAGAGAGGGAGGGAGAGAGACAGAGACACACAGACAGACAGACAGACAGACAGAGAGTAATAGTAATTACTAATAGATCCTATTTTGTTTTGTTTTATTTTTTTATTTTATATTAATGTCAAAAGTTATTTGTATATGCCCTTCAAAGTGCAGATAACAAGGAATAGGCGACATTTATATTTAACTGCGATCCTGCTCACTTCCTGTGTTGCCGGGGTAATAGACTGATGCTTCCACCATGATCAGGGCAGATTTGTATTAAATACTACATAAACATCCATAAATAACACATTTTCAACCAAAAGAGAGCTCATTTCTAATCAATTTGGGCATCCCTTATGTTTCAAATATATGTTAAAACATTTTCTTGCGATTATTCTGTGTTCGTGTTGTTTATTTAATTGAGAAAGTACTTTTGACCATGCTAAATACATGGATCTGCCCTGATGCATGTGGCTCCCTCTTATGCTCAATAGGTGTTAGAGTAGGACCGCATTTAAATATGAATACATCATATTGTTGCAATTCGTGATTAACATTGTCTGTGCCAACATGGGGTGCTGCAGGTGCTATAGACATGCAAAGTTTGAAGTTTCTAGCTTGCACAGTGTATGCAAAAGGTGACAAATCAACCTGATCCTTAAGGCGTGTGACAACTCTGGTATAACGGTAATTTCTCTAACAATTGGTTTAAATAAGCTGTTATACTTCGTCTCAATTATCAGTACTTGCAGATCTGGTCAGTCAAATTCATAATTCTAATTACTTTTTTCAAACTTTTTAAGACCATTTTTTAAGCTGAGAGTTATACACACTGACAGTTAGATGATACAACCCAAACCTGTGCCCCACTCTCTGTCTTGTCTATGTCCTTGTCTTCTTTGTGTGTTAATGTGTGTCTTGTCTGTCATGTGCACGCCGTCATTTTCTTAACAAGAGGGATTTAAATAGTGCTATGCCCTTTTTCCCAATTGCGAAGTTACACTGATCCTACATATGTACTTTGTGAATACTTCAGTAAAATATGTTTAAATCAAGCTGAGAGTTATTCAATTTCTATGTCTTTGAGGGACAGAATCCTACTCGCAAAGTTTCGAACAAGTAATATACTGGTCCCAGTGAATGCACTACGATTTGTGAATGTACCAAAATCTGACAGAAAATGTATGCTATGATATTCACGTGATATTGAACATGAGTATGATTATCTATTTAACTGTCAATACTTTCTTGCTAAAAAGAGGGCTATTATGTCAGACCCAACATCTTTAAGCTTGTTGAATTGCTTCAAAGTGAAAACCATGTTGTATTTTAAAAAAAACTTTGTCAAGTTCATCGATTGCATCACCAATGTCTTTAATAACGGGTTAGGTCATATATTGTTAAGTACTTTCCTATTATGTTGATTATCGTAGCAGCAAAATTAGTACTGCAATGTATATTTCATATATTAAGTGTTTGATAAATCATACGTGTTATTTTTGTAGATTATACCACTCTTGCAGCCCCCTTGTTTTTTGGGTTTTTTTTTTTTGAGTCAATAAATTATTATTATTATTATTATTATTATTATTATTATTATTATTATTATTATTATTATTATAGCTTATTCAGCCGTGTCACACGGATAACATAGGTCGTATTTTAGCATAAACAAGCATTTCATTAAAAAAAACAACAATTCTATTCTGATGAGCGACGTGATGAGTTTTTAATTATTTTAGTAAATTATTTTGCATAATTTAACAGACCTTCTTATTGAAGTTCAGGTGAAATCGCTTATGATGAATTCTTATAGATTTCATGAGAAACCGACAGAACAAGAATTTACCACAAATTTTGATATTTTCAATATGCCCATGTAATAAAAAGAAGGGGAACACTAGGAAAGATGATTTACTGCATAGCAAATCAGTGTGTGTGTCTTCAAAGCATATTGGTATGGCAATGTACAACTTTTCCATAAAACAGGAGTAAAAGTTGGAATGGCATCTCTATCTATTATAGCTTTGAAGTTATTCAAGATTTAAAATTTCTAATGGTGCTTTTTTTTACGTTATTTAAATTGCTACAACTTTTATTTTTAATTCATTAGGTGATTAGGTGCCAATAGTCAACAACCCCCTAGTAGAAGTTGGAGTGATATCTCTATTATACTGTTGAAGATATTCAAGATTGAAAACTTCAAATTCAGAAAGACAGAAAGAAAGAAAGAAAGAAAGAAAGAAAGAAAGAAAGAAAGAAAGAAAGAAAGAAAGAAAGAAAGAAAAGTGTGTGTTGACACACACACACACTTTAATGATAGAATGCATGAGCAGGGATCTCGAGCATTTCCTGGACTGTGTAATTGTATATAAATACATCTAATGTAGCCCAAAATGTTTTCTTTAAGAGCCACTGAACTGACTGGTGTCCAGAAAGAAAACATTAACTTATAATTAAATTACCAAACAGACATAGCCATTCAATCAATGCAGCCAATGTTTATATGACAAAATTAACTCATTCAGTGATGAACCCAAAGGATATGCTCTTTTGCTAATTCTTTCAAATTTGCATTGCTAATACAATGTGTGAAACAAATAAAAAAAGGTCAGAATATCACAAATCATGAGCACATATTATATTCTATTATGATTGTCAGAAATTTTAAATCAGAACCCCCTCATTTAAAAGATAAGAATACTCAGTATATCCCTTTGATGCAAATTTTACTGACAGTAAATGAAGACTTCTGTCCTGAATGAGTCAAGGGATGCCGCATTTTCAAAGGGTCATTTTGATGTCACATCTTGTAAAATATATACCAGGGTTAAGGCTTGTTTGCAGTTTAATTGAGATGTGACACCCCTGTAAAAATGTCCCACAGGTCTTACAATGTTGATAAAGGCTGTGGATTATGAGTGAAATCTATTGGAGGTAATAAAATACACACAAACTTAAGGAGGAAAGGGTAGGGTTTATTTTGATGTGGTTACACTTGCCAGGACTTTGGAATAAGCTGGCCATTTGATACCAATCATTCACTGTCACTGGTCATGTGTGTTTGGTGGGGTGGCAGACACATAGTAGGGCCAGCTCCACAGTAAAATGGTGTCCCTTTAGTCAGATTATTTTGTAAAAAATCCAATTATTTGACGCTACAAAAGCGAAAATAAAACCCATATAAATGTCTACAGCAGCACCCATGTGGACCTGTTTACAAACACCACTAATTATAGCAGCCGGGTTGAGTGGCAGGGCAAAGAGATCAGTGATAGGCTGTTTGGCCCATCAGCACTGTGGTCACAACTAATGAGACGACCCCCAGAGCTCAGGTTAGGTGGAATGCACTGTATATAACATATTGAAGATTTCAAACTTTAATTAGCCCTCATTTGCATAATTTTGAAAAGCATGACCTCTCATTATAAAAAGGCCAGACTTTATCTATAGAAGTATAATTGTGCCAAGTTTGGAGTTTCTACGTGTTATACTTTTCAAATGAAATGTCGGACAAATTTGCCTGTAAAGAAAGAAAGAAAGAAAGAAAGAAAGAAAGAAAGAATTCCTAGAAAAACAGAAAAGTGTGTGCTGACACACACACTTTAATGACGGATAGTATCTCGACTTTTTAATGCTCAACATACGAAAAAACTTTGGCCATCTGGTGGCAGCACGTGAAATCATTAAATTTTACTTGCTGGGAGCAATGAGTCAACGCCGCCTAAGAGCCTCGCTCTGGAAGACCCATCAAAACAAAAATTTGCCGGCATACGTGTTATTTACAATTTTGTCATTTGCAAGAAACTGCATATTGCAAGAAACTGCATAGTTATTGGACACGTAAGTACAACCGCATCGTAGGCCACTTCTTATGTACATCAGCTTTAGGGTACGATAATCCAAGTGACAATGTATGATCGAAAATGCTTCAAAACAAGTCGATATTGCCAAACTTAACAAGTGAAGAGACATCGCCACATGTGACTGCCGGTGACGGAGTGACTGGGCACTGGCATCCGTTGCGCTTGTCCAAGGCTAGAGTCAGTGGCAGACGCAAACTAAAATCCAAAGGGTAGATGCTGTGTGCTGTGATGTACGCCTACAGAACAATTTCTATATGGTTTAGATGATGTCGCGGTAAATGAGGGGGATATCCAGATTCATGTCCTGATTTCAGGACAAGAAATTCTTAGACATGTTTATTATTTTGGTGAATACTATACAGTTTTTATTGAGTTAATCTTTGTGTTCACAAAGTCAAAGTAATAATTCAATTGAGTGTTGTTTTCTCCTTTGTTTCAATGTGAAATCACCTAAACACTACAGTTTTTATCCGCAACTTTGAGAAATAATTTTAACCTTTGATTTTTCACAAAGTAGACTGTTCACTACATTTTTTATCTATTTTATATTTTTAGCCCTTAAAGTTAGCTCAAATGATCCTCTGTTTACTACGCCATATGATCTTTCTCTTTTTATTAGTTTTGCCCACCAAAGCTCACTTCATTCTTTTTTTTTTTTTCTAACGATGAATATTTTACGCCTAGGCCTATTTGGAAGGTTGTAACTTAGAGCAGTACGGTCCCTTCCAAATAGGGCCCTGCTCATGTCCAAAGTGCTAAATTCTGGAGTGCAGGGGGTACGCAAACACACAGGAATGGCATGAACAAAAGTGATGATAAATGGGTGAAAATAAGCAAGTTAATCCTTTTTGGGGGGCACCTACTCAAGTGGTTGCTGGCTTAGCTGAACACTCAAAGTGTTAAATAAACGTCGCCACAGGTTGAGCAGTCACTCACAGTCTCGTAGAGTGCCTTATCTCATGTAATGCTGTTGTTGACAATTAGTTTGCCACCTCACTCCATGAATTTTTGTCAAATTTGCATAACTTTCAGACCGATATTTTCAAATTCACTGTCACTTCCCACTCAAACTGGTTAAATTATGGTTTTCGCAAGTTCCAATTTACAGCCGCTCATTATAATATTTTTTGTGGGCAGTGGTGGCAAAAGTGGTGAAGGTACAAAATGCATTAAAAAAAAGGTGATAAATGTGATAACTTTTATTCTTATTGTCAATTGCATCACATATAGCATTCAAATTTGTGGTAAAAATGCCAACCCGATGCAGCTGTCATGGGTTGTCGAGATAGTACAAAAGTCAGCAACCTTGAAGGAACATCAATCAGCCTGAGCAGTGGGGATTACCACACCTCATTGACTGCTAAACAGATTAGTGCTCCTGTATGTAAATGATCTGATACCACCCTCGGTAATTTTAGGATATTTGCTTTGCAGTTTAAGTGGGACTGACCATTCACCATCCATGAGTATCAGTAAAAGATAGTTTTGTGACAAAGGATGGACTAATGTTGTGCATTGCTTTAAACATTTCTATGACCAATTGGTGAATTCTAGACAGGTCTAGGGCTGGTCTTTTTGCCTTTTTCAACATGGCCTGATAATCATCACTATTGGAATCTATAAAAACAAAATTATGGGAATGTCCCTGTAATTTCTCTAAATTGTGTGCATTACTTTTGCTGGTAAAATTCCATCCAAGTGGGTAATAATTAAAATGTTACATGATGAAACTTTTATAGATACATGGAAGGAGGGTAGGAGTGTACCCTCCTTGATACATGTAATCATTCTTGTATTTTGGCCCAGGTAGCTGGCACTGGACTTGAGCCATGGGGGGGGGGCATTGAGTTGGAGTTGTGTTGCTGGCCCAGTTGCATAGCTCTGACATATGTTTGTTGAAATTTGGCATATCATCAAGCCAGATTCCAAGAGGTTTAACATGGCTTTCACACTTTATATTGTGGCCATCCAGTTTCATATTTTCTCCCGCGTAGGGGCAGTAACTAACTAACTTGTCTTGAAATTTGCCTGCACTTGCTTGCATCTGGTTCAACTTGAACCAATCAATAGTTGAAATAAGTCAATTTGCTTCGTTAGTAAGAATGGTAGTGACCTGTGCTACTGATGTTCTACTGGTATAAATTGTATTGTGATCAGCAAAATTTACCATGGACGCCATATTTATGGGGAAGACCAAGTCCTTGGTAAAGAGGTTGAATAGGGTGGACACCAGACACCTTTTGTTGTAAATGACCAGTCACTGAAAGAGTTTCCCATAAAAATTTTTTGCTAAAACTTTCTCAGAAAATTAGCTATAAATCCACTCTCTTTCTCTTCGTTCTGTAAAACTAGAAAGGAAAAACAATGCTAAGATCAACCTGTCCTGTGCATTTGGCCACTTGCCAGTGCTGGCACATTGGCAGGTTTATATGGTATAATGTACAATAAAGATTCCCCTTAAGAAATTAGGAAGCTCAGAGGTGTGAAAAAAAAAGAAGAATAAGAAGGGGGGGGGGAACTCCAGGTAAGTTTCCAGCATGCATATCCACAAATATTGAAAAATGAACATACATGTAGCATGTGTAACATTAGCATTTATTTCAAAAATCAAAAATCCATTGTACACATACACAGGTGCTATCTCAAGGGGACCTGCTTTGGCCATTGTATCACCATTTCACACACAATCTAACTCAAACTGGCTAGAAGCTCATGGTTGTCAATTGTCATCTGCTTTAATGTGTGTGTTTTTTTTTAATAATATATAAATTTCATGTTAATTAAAACAACTTTGATGCAAATTATTGATAAGATGTATCATTTAGGCAGACCTTGGGTCTATAGCTTTTGATGATGTGGGTTGGGCACATTGTGCCCAACCCAGACCAAGTATTGCTATTGACACAGTCTTGCTCTGACCAGAAAAGGGTTCAGAATATTCTACATATTGCTGTAAAAAAAAAATTATAACCAGGAATTTTTAACGATTCAAAATGTCCAATTTAATGCCCACATAACCCTCCTTGTCTTTATTCAAGATAAACTGTGTGATGCCCCTGATTGGAAAAACCAGTGAAAGTCAGATGCATCATATTACTTTTTACAATAACCGTTGACATATAAAGTCACTAATGTGGGAGTAGCTACAGATCAGACTTTGTTCAATCACAACTTCAGATAGTTTATAAAACCTAAAGCAGATAGTATTACAATATTCCATTTTCACAGTGCGTTACATCAAGTTAGTTGCAAGCTTAGTCAGCTCAGTACAAATCAGATTCACTCATTATTTCTTTCAGTTAAAATCTTGCCCTTTGTGCCCACCTGATGGTGGCAGTGGTAGGGTGGACTAAATTAAAATTTCAAAGTAGACCAGACTTGTACAATTTTTTTTTCCAAAATCACTTGTCCATAGCACAAGTGAATATGATTTTTCATTTGTCCTTCTCAAAATTCACTTGTCCCTCTAACGTAGATCATGCATAACAAAAAAATCACCTGGGGGGAAGCTTGTCTCAATCAGTACTAAATAACTGCCTGTCTCATATGCAAATATTTCTTGTAATAATCTTAGAAGCTACAAATATATTTATTTGAAAAGAACCACAGCTTGCCAATGTCTGTAGTCACCTTCAGCTCAGCCCCATATGCATGCTACACCAGCTAACTTGTTCGCATTTCCCACTGGCTCAGTTGGTATTCTAGGCAATTGGGCTTAAATAAATTATCCTTTATGATAAAAAATTTGGTTGTCCACTGGACAAGTGATGTTCGAAAGTCACTTGTCCGACCTAGATATCCTTTTGTCCGGGACAACAGGATGGTAGGAATTGTAGAAGCCTGGTAGACTCTCAGATTCACTGTGATCACTGAGATTGAGCTGGGAATGGTGCCAACAACCCTGCTTCCCATTCACTTACATGACTGATTTACACACAATGGCACTCTTGATAAGTCCCAAAAGTTCTGGGCATGTATAGATGGCAAGATCTGATGCACTAAGCTTTCTGGTTAATTGGAAATATTATGTGGTCAAAAGTTGGACTTTGAGGTGTTTTTTTCAGACATGTTGTAAAAAAAATATAGAGGTAGCTACAGTGTGTTTCTGCTGGCTTGGTCTGACTGCAAGTCAATTTTGGACACCTTTTGATTGGCTGAACAGTGCAAGTGCCAGGATGGTGAATCCTTGAATTGCTGGCCTCAAGTATTATATTATTATTAATCTCATAATTTTATCAAGATTGTAACTGTCTTTATGGACAATTACCTGGTATACCTTCTTGTATTTTCCCAAGAAAATGTCACCTGAGGAGGTTTTTTTTTTTTTTTCTGTCATTATGTCTCCCGGTGGAAGCCGGGGGAGATATTGTTTTAGTGCCCGTTTCTTCCGCTTCTGCTTCTTCTTGTTGTTCAGGTTCTTCAACACTTGGTTTCCATACAATAAGTCTTGAAGGACTTGATGGAATTTGATGAAACTTGGTAGGATTATGTATCTAGGCAAGATCTAGGTTCGGATTGTATTTGGATGACCGTGAGCGAATTCTCAAGGTCACAGGGTCACTTATGTGAAATTGGTTTCCGTTCGATAAGTCATGAAGAACGTGATGGAATTTGATGAAACTTGGTAGGATTATGTATCTTGGCAAGACCTAGGTTGGGATTGTATTTGGATGACCTTGAGCGAATTTTCAAGGTCACAGGGTCACTTATGTGAAATTGGTTTCCGTTCGATAAGTCATGAAGAACAGGATGGAATTTGATGAAACTTGGTAGGATTATGTATCTTGGCAAGACCTAGGTAAGCATTGTATTTGGGTGACCTTGAGCGAATTCTCGAGGTCACAGGGTCATTTATGTGAAATTGGTTTCTCTTCAATAAGTCTTGAAGAACTTGATGAAAATTGCTAGAGTAATGTATCTAGGTGAGAGCTAAAATAGGATTGTAATTTTCAAGCAAACTTGGTCATTTGTAATTTGTTATCACCTGTAGCTTATTCAGAGATGTAAGTGTTCCACCAGGAGACGTTTGATTTTCTGTTGGAAAATCAGTCTGTTCTAGTTGTTTTTGCATCCGTTTCTGCCGCTTCTTGTTGTTGTTGTTGTTCTTCTTCTTTTTCATCTTCAACACATCGTTGTGTGTGTTGCGGACACAATAACTTGAGAAAGATTTGACTTGGGAAGTTGAAATTTTTTGTGAAGATGTTCCTATAAAACCTTGCTTGGGATTGCAGATGGGTGACCTTGACCTATTTTTCAAGGTCACATGGGCATGTCATGTAAAATTGACGCGGACGCAATAACTCTGCAACGATTTGACTTGAGAGGTTGAAATTTTGCATGATTATGTACCATAATATGAGCTAGATTTGGATTGTAGATGGGTGACCTTGACCTATTTTCAAGGTCATGTGGCCACTTTTTAAAAATCATTGCAGATGCACTCGTGAAAGATTTGACTTAAAGAGGTTTATATTTTGTGTAATTATGTTTCTGTGTAAGACTTTTTTAAGACCTTGCTTATAAATGCACATGTATGACCTTGAACCTTTTTTTCAAGGTCACGTGAGCATTTCGTCTAAAATCAATGTGGATGTGATAACTCAATGAAGATTTGACTTGGGGAATTGAAATTTTTTGTGAAGATGTTCCTATATATGATTTTGCTTGGGATTGCAGATGGGTGACCTTGACATATTTTTCAAGGTCACGTGGGTATGTCATCTAAAATTGACACGCATGCAACAACTCTGCAAGGATTTGGCTTAGGAGGTTGAAATTTTGCATGTTCATGTAGCATGATACCAACTAGGTTGGGACTGTAGATGGGTGACCTTGACCTATTTTCAAGGTCACATTCCACTTTTTAAAAATCATTGCAGACATACTTGAGAAAGATATGTCATAAAGAGGTTGACATTTTGTGTGATTATGTTTCTATGTAAAACTTTTGTTAGACCTTGCTTGTAACTGCAAATGTATGACCTTGACCGATTTTTCAAGGGCACGTGGGCATTTCATCAAAAACCAATGTTTTGAAATGTCAATAAAGAGTATACCTTCACCATATCTGTAGATCATTGGAATCGGTATGCCTGTTTAGAAAAAAAGGGTGACAATAGTAAGGGCGCACGGGGAAACATTTGATTTTCTGTTGGAAAATCAGCCTGTTCTAGTTAAGTATGAATTCTGTTATGGATGCTTCATCATGGTAATCTGAACTCCACCAATGAGCAACTTGCTTTCTGTATGAAAACAACTGGAGAGATTGTGGAAATGTTTGGACTTTTTGTTTTGCCAGTTCGCTACAGCATTATCATTAAGTTGGCATTTTTGATAAGCCAGTGTGATATTGGTGTGCATGCACTCAGATCAATTTTGGCCTTTCTGTGTGGAATCAGATACACAGAATCCTCAGTCTGGCTACAAACTGTCCTCTGTTCATATTTCCATGACAAGAACGTGCATTAAGATTTATAAGTAACTGTCAGGTGCATTCGAGGTTCTATCAAAGGTCTGCCAGATTAGCATGATTGGGGAGAAGTTTTGTTTTCAAAAGCCATAGCCAGATTCACTTCAAACATGGTGGCAATGTGCTTTGGGTGGGTCTCCACCAAGTTTGTTCAATTGGTCATGGTCCAGTGATTTTTTATGATTTTTTTTTTTTGTTTGTTTTTTTTTTTTTTTTTTTTTTTTTTTGTTCTTTTTTGGAGCAAATTTGGAAAATCCGCTCACCCAATTACTTTGATATCACACAGGAACACTCATTGGGACTCTTAATTCTAAATTTGTTCACTAGGTGGCACTGCGATTTTTTTCTAAATTTTTATGATTTTTTTGTGTGTCACAGTGAAATCTGTCTTGAAAGACCACCTACAGGGATGACCAAATTGCTCTAGTTCTTTTTTATGCCCCCCTTCGAAGAAGGTGGGGCATGTAGCGTTGCACATGTCGGTCCGTCGGTCGGTAGACTGTGGTTTCCGCACAATAACTCAAGAAGTTTTTGAGCTAGGACTTTGATACTGTATAGGTGTATTATTCTAGTCAAAAGCTAGGCGAAGTTCGAAGATGGGTGACCTTGACCTAATTTCCAAGGTCACAGTGGTACCTGAGTTAACTTTGGTTTCCACACAATAACTGAAGAGGTTTTTAAGCTAGGACTTTTATATTGCACAGGATTATAGTCCATATTTGGGGCCAGGCGAAGTTTGAAGATGGATGACTTTGACTTCATTTTAAAGGTCACAGAGCCACTTTACTGAATATGGTTTCATGCTTTCTGCATGATAACTTATACCTTGGAGCTAGAACATTTATATTGCACAGCTTTATGGTTCTCTGTAAGGGCTAGATTGATTTTGAAGATGGGTGACATTGATCCAGTTTTCAGGGTCACAGAGAGATTGTAGTTAGACTGTGGTTTCCGCACAATAACTCAAGAAGTTTTTGAGCTAGGACTTTGATACTGTATAGATGTATTATTCTAGTCAAAAGCTAGGCGAAGTTTGAAGATGGGTGACCTTGACCTAATTCCAAGGTCACAGTGGTACCTGAGTTAACTTTGGTTTCCGCACAATAACTGAAGAGGTTTTTAAGCTAGGACTTTTATATTGCACAGGATTATAGTCCATATTTGGGGCTAGAGGAAGTTTGAAAATGGATGACCTTGACCTCGTTTTAAAGGTCACAGAGCCACTTTACTGAATATGGTTTCATGCTTTCTGCATGATAACTTATACCTTGAAGCTAGAACATTTATATTGCACAGCTTTATGGTTCTCTGTAAGGGCTAGATTGATTTTGAAGATGGGTGACCTTGACCCGGTTTTCAGGGTCATAGAGAGATTGTAGTTAGACTGTGGTTTCCACACAATAACTCAAGAAGTTTTTGAGCTAGGACTTTGATACTGTATAGGTGTGTCATTATAATCAAAAGCTAGGCGAAGTTTGAAGATGGGTGACCTTGACCTAATTTCGAAGGTCACAGTGGTACCTGAGTTAACTTTGGTTTCCGCACAATAACTGAAGAGGTTTTTAAGCTAGGACTTTTATATTGCACAGGATAATAGTCCATATTTGGGGCTAGGTTGATTTTGGAGATGGATGACCTTGACCTCATTTTAAAGGTCACAGAGCCACTTTACTGAATATGGGTTGGTACCTGAGTTAACTTTGGTTTCCACATGGTAACTGAAGAGGTTTTTAAACTAGGATTTTTGTATTCCACTGGATAATTGTCCGTATTCAGGTCTAGGTCAGGTTTGAAGATGGGTGACCTTGACCTTATTTCAAATGTCACAGAGCCAGTTGGTTGAATACTGTTTCTGCATGATATCTTGCATTTTGGAGGTAGCACTTTTATATTGCACAGCTTTATGGGTGCCTATAAGGGCTAGTTTGAGTTTGTAGATGGGTGACCTTGACCCAGTTTTGAGGGTCACGCACAGACAGTAGACTTCCTTTTTTTTTGCACCATAACTGAAGAAGGTCAAGTGAAAATGAGTGACCTTGCCATAATTTCCAAGGTCATAAAGCCAGTTTGCTGAATATGGTTTCTAAATGATGACTAATTTTTCAGCTATAACTTTTATATTGCCCAGGTTTTTAGTCATTTTTACCTCAGCTGACTTGTCAGTCAGCTGAGGTTTTTTGAGGGTCTGTCGTCCGTCGTCCGTCCGTCGTCCGTCCGTCGTCCACAATTCACATTTTCGACTTCTTCTCAAAAACCATCGGCCAGATTCACTTCAAACTTGGTGGAAATGTGCCTTGGGTGGGTCTCTACCAAGTTTGTTCAAATGGTCGCGGTCCAGTGATTTTTGGATTTTTAATGAATTTTTTTGTTCTTTTTTGGGTAAATCTTAAAAAATCTTCTTCTTCGAAACCGCTTACCCAATTGCTTTGATATCACATAGGAACACTCCCTGGGACACGTAGTTCTTAATTTGTTCACCAGGTGGCGCTGCAATTTTTTCCTAATTTTTTATGAATTTTTGTGTTTTATAGCTATTTTCGACTTCTTCTCCAGAACCGTCACTCAGATTAAGCTGAAACATGGTGGATATGTTCCTTGTAGAAGGGTCAAACAAAGTTGTACACTATGTGGGATTGCTGCGGATTCCTGATTTTTAACGATTTTTTCAATTCTGGTACTTGTCGGTCAATGCAGCTTTCCTATTGATTACTATGGAAGTCAATGGGCATTCTAATGCTAATTCACATTTTCTACTACTTCTCCAAAACCGTCATCCAGATTAACTTCAAACTTGGTGGCAATGTACGTTGGGTGGGTTTCTACCAATTTTGTTCAAATGTTCATGCTCCAGTGATTTTTGGATTTTTAATGAATTCTTTTATTCTTTTTTTTGGACAAATCTTAAAAAATCTTCTTCTCCGAAACTGCATACCCAATTGCTTTGATATCGTACATAGACACTCCCGGAGACACCTAGTTCCCAATTTGTTCACCATGTGGCGCTGCAATTTTTCTATGAATTTTTTGTGTGGTTTTGCTAATTTCACTTGTTTTCAGAACAGTTCCTCAGATTAAGCTGAGATGTGATGGATGTGTTGTTGTGGAAGGGTCAAACAGTTGTTTACTAGGTGGCACTGCTTTGGATTCCTGATTTTTAAGGATTTTCAATTCGGGTACTTATCGTTCAATGCAGCTTTCCTATTGATAACTATGTAAGTCAATGGGCATTCTAATGCTAATTCACAGGACAACTGACACGGAATTTACTGTTTACTTGATAACTTGACATCTGTTTTGAGTTAGCTACACGTTAATTATTCTGTATGAAGGTCATGCTGAGATAGTATATGAATGACCTTGACCTCATTTGTGGGGTCACAGTGCAACATACATGAATTTTACTCTTCATTATAACTTGAGAACTACTTGAACTTTGATGTTGCACATGTAAGTGTTCTTCTATAAAGTTCAGACTTACTCAGAACATGGTGTCCTTGATCCTTTCCCAAGTTCATAGAGCTGAAAATGTGATGAATGTCAAGATCAGCTGAGGCACGGGCTGTTCACACTGCCCTCTTGTTTATTTGGGGGGGGGGGGGGGCGGGGTTGAGGGAAGGGGATTCCACAGCATTTATTTGACTATACTTGATAAAGAAACTGCCAGTATCTATAGGATGATCTGAAGTGATGTGAGTGGCATATATAATAGACATATAATAAGGTTTTTATTGGTTTGTTTTCAGGCTTATTTGGAAGGATGGTATGTCCAGCAGGGTACACTGCATTACTTGCTGGCTTAATGATTATGCAGGCACAAGGTCAAGGACAGCCAGCACATCCAGGCAATATGCAATACCAGGCACAAGAAGTACCCCACATGCAACAGCATGCACAACAGGTGCCCCAAATGCAACAAGAGCCAGATCAAGTACACCACATGCAGCAGGAGGTCCCTCACCAACATCCCAGTCCATATGGAGCGGAGCAGTACCAGAGAGGCATTCCCAAGCATCATGTACCCCCACCAAACCAGCCATCCCAACCACAGAGAAAACAAGGAAAGCGACGGAACAAACTTCGTAATAAAGACCATGTGCGTGACAGAAAGTGAGTACAGCCACTTTTACTGGCACAGAAAATGTTGAATATTAAAGATTACTATTTTTAAAATATAAACTATACTGTTATATTGAAATACTGACATTTATATTAATTCTGAATTGAGTCTCACATTCTTAGTTTCCCGAGCACAGAGGGTGCTGGACAGAAATAATAAGGTGACCATCTGAATAGTATGACAATGCAAGTCAGGTCACCAAGCTGATTTGGCTACGTATTTATTTTGCAGATCTGTGAATACATACATGTATATAGGAGAATGTACCAGATATAATAAAGCATAATGATACAGCATACTCAGTTCTACCCTGACATTTGCATAGGATCATACCTATCAAACTGTTGCTACCTGATATTTTTTCACCAGCTCATGATATGGGTAGTAGGAATGTTAGACAGTGGTCCCTTTCTTGAAAGGCCTCCCTGCCATTAATACGTACATCTACTACGTTGTTCGATCCAGAAAAGCTACCTCTTTAGCTTGGTTATTTTTCCCTTACAATGGAGAAAGCATGATTGGAGAACAACTTCCTGCCTCCCGTCCATGTATTAGTCACGGCTAGTTTTTCCAAAACTTTTGCAGTTATCCGTGCAGAACTTTTATAAATAAAGTATTTAATATTTTCAAATGTGCAGCTTCGTTGTTTGTTTTAGGTTAATAAACAGGTCGTTTTCTATTTTCGGAGGTTTCATCCCAACAAGTTTGTAGGTAAAGTCTCAAATAGTATGTCCTTGTATTTTGAAACAAAGGTTCAAAAATTATATTTATGCCCCCCTCATATTGGCGGAGGGGCATATAGTACATGTAATCACTTTTTCAGTGCGTCCCTGTGTCCATGCGTCTGTCTGTCCTCTTTTCATGTTGGGGCTATAATTCACTTGTCCTTCTTAGATTAATGAAACTTTAGATTAATGAAACTTTACACACAGGTGCATCTGGACATAAGGGTGTGTTGTGTACCAAAAATAGGTCACTAGCACAAGTATCTGGGTCACAGTGACATATTCTTGTAAAATCATGTCTGGGCCATGATTCCTTTACTATGTAACTAAGATCAATGAAACTGTACACACAGATGCATCTATATAAATAGGGTGTGTCATGTACCAAAAGTAGGTCACTAGGTCAAGTATCTGGGTCACAGTCACATATCCTTACAAAATTGTGTCTAGCCTATTAATTATTCCTTTACTATTTAACTTAGTTTTATGCAACTTCACACACAAATATATGTTGACCTAAAGGTTGTCCCTTATGAAACAAAAGGAAGTCACTAGGTCAATTATCTGGGTCATAGTGATGCACTCATGTAAAACTATATGCTTCATGTCTGGGCTGAAATTCTATTGTCCTTCAAGTTAGATTTATGAAACTTTACACACAGGTGCATCTAAACATAAGGGTAGTCATGCACCAAAAGCAGGTGGCTAGGTCAGGTATCTGGGTCAAAGTGACATATCGTTGTAAAATAATATCTGGGCTATAATTCCTTTACTATCTAGCCTAGGTTCATGAAACTTGACATACACATAAATCTGGACATAAAGGTGTGTCAGGAAATAAGAATAGGACACAAGTTCAAGTACCTGGGTCTCCGCTATTGTGTCCATGCTATAATTCACTTGTTCTTCAACTAAGATTAAAGAAACTCTACATACAGATGTATCTGAACACAAGGGCGTGCCATGTACCAAAAGTAGGTCAGTAGAATATGTATCTGGGACACAGTGACATATTCTTGTCAAATCATGTTCAGGCTATAATTCCTTTACTATGTAACTTAGATAAATGAAACTTTATAAACAGATGCTTGTGTACATAAAAGTGGGTCATGTACCAAAAATAGGTCACTAGGTCAAGTAACTGGATCACAGTGACATATCCTTATAAAATCATGTCCGGGCTATTATTCCTGTGCTATTTAATTTAGTATCATGAAACTTGACACACACATACATCTTGACATAAAGGTGTGTCATGAAACAAAAATAGGTCACTAGGTCAAGCATCTGGGTCTCCGCTATTAGTCTCCGGGCTGTGCATGTAATTCACTTCTTCTTCAACTAAGATTAATGAAACTTTGCACACATGTGTATCTGGACATAAGGGTATGTCTGGTTCCAAAAGTAGATCACTAGGTCAAGTATCTGGATTACAGTGGTATACTCTTGTAAAATTGTGTCTGGGCTATAATTCCTTTACTATTTCACTTAGCTTCATGAAACTTCACACACACATATAAATCTTGACCTAAAGGTATCTAATAAAAAAGTAGGTCACTAGGTCAAGTATCTGGTTCACGGTTATGCATTAATGTAAAACTACATTACATTTTATGCCCAGGCTGTAATTCTGTTGTCCTTTAACTTAGAATTGTGAAACTGTACACATCTGTGTATCTGGACACAAGATGGTGTCACACATAAAAGTAGGCCATTAGGTCAAGTATCTGGGTCATGCTGATAGGCCTATTTTTATTAACTACAGTCATTCCAAAATGAGACCTGTAATTATCACGGTTGATTGTGAGGCAAGGGGGCATGCATCCAGCACTCTCATTACCTTTTAATTTTTACTGTAGCCACATCAGGCAACACTTGGAGGGTCAAGTTCAGAAGCCAGAGGACCACATGACAGAAGAAGAACTACAGTTCCATTATTTCAAAATGCATGACTATGACCACAACAACAAACTGGATGGGATAGAACTTATCTCAGCCATGACACATTTCCATGCTGGTAAGTGGAGATTTTTAATAACTTATAATACCATGTACCATCATCTTCTTGTGTAACTTGGCTTGCCTTTGACAGAGTATAAGCTTTAGCAATTTCCACCCACACCCAATTAGCATTACCAAGGTTTGTACTAGTTAATTAAAAGCCTAGCAATAGTGTTTTGTAAATTTTGACAAGACGTATGTGGGCTAGTAATGGGAGTTACACTGTTGTGACCAAGTTGCCTTTAGAACTTGATTAAGGACAGGTAAGACACCAAAAATAAATCCCACTTTAGTCAATCCTAGCTACAACTCTATTTGTGTTAGGATAACATATCATATATGTGTGTAATCGTCATACTCCAAAGAATTTATATGGCCCGTATTTGGGTGTCTGCGATGTTAATTGTTGAATAAACAATTGAAAGTTGACCGCAAAGCATCCACTCCATAAATGTCGATATAAGTCACTAATTATTTGTGATAAAATCATAATTACACTTGCATCTTAATCCTGACATATTGGCAACAAAAAGCGATCCTACGATTTTTTATGTTTGGTTTCGTTTTTCTGTTATCCATCCTCAAAGTTTGACGTTTCAATTTTCCCTTTGATTTTCAGGATGTTCATTTTCTTCATTTCATAGAAATAGAACGAAGCAAAATTTTGAAAATTGCTGAATCGTTTTTGCAGTTCAGACATTACAGAATCAAAAGCCGTTAACCGGATTAAATTTCGCCCAGCCGTTTTCTTGGAATGACCATTCTTAGGTGGGGTTCTCGTCCTATTATCCTTTCTGAGAAAACAAGCTTCAAAGGCCTTTGATGTTGATCATTTGCCTCTGAAACAATACCATTTGGTCAAGTTGTGCTGATATTTGTACAAAACGTAGCAAACATCGCCCCTTAACATTTGGGGAGGTTGTCAATCAATTTTTGGCCAATCACATGAATAAAAGAGCCTTTGAAGTACAGAAAGCATTATTCAGCGATCTGTCAAACGGTGACAACGACAGTCTGGTTTCAAAGCGTGACGTCATGGAGGCGGCCCTTCGGGCCCTGTGACCTCAAGCCTGGCAACGAAAGTTGTGTTGCCTTGCTTCGGTGGGCGTCCTACGGCCGCTCGTGGTCTGTGCACGGATGTGGGTTTGGTCTCCCGCCCCCTACCTCTTCATCCCGTTTTAGGGATAGTATTTTATTGTATTTATTCCTATCTGTATACTTTTTGTAGTTAGCTTGTTAGACTTGTCTGTACACTTTACTTAGTTGACTTGTCATTATTTTGTAGTTATTTTGTCAATGAGTTTCATTTCTCTTTTCAACCTGAATTTTGTAACGTTATTTTGTGTATTTTCTCTGCTGTTCACGTTTATGCTTATTTCGATGTGTTTATTTGTACTTTTATTTCCTCATCCCTGGGTTTCGATAAAATATTATCATGTACGTGGGTATGGTTGATTAGAGTGTCAGTTTTTTTCCCCGCCTGTCTTTGGTGTGCAGGACCACTGGGGTAATCCATCGCGGCACGGCCTTTGAAGGGACATCGTTAGACGACTGCCGCTCCTCTTGAACATTTAAAGTCTCCCTTCGTTAGAACACAAAACAAGCAAGATAACTATAAAGTAAACCACTAAGGCTATGATATGTTAGCATGTTTGCATCTTTTTCCTGTCCACAAACATACTTTCGGCATGTCGCCTTGTTTCGCATTGCCGCCCTGATACCACTCTCCTTTTGCCATGGGCCGTTGCTACCTGCAGCCACGTGACAGGCTGTTAAGTATGATTGACGGCTGGCATTGTTCCGTTTGGCGGCTGAAAACCAAAATAATGACACATGGACGTTCGGATGTCCACATGCTTGTGTGGTTTTTGGCGTTTTTCTCATATTTGTACTATAGTTAAAAGCTTGAAATTTTGACAACTAATAGAAATGACAATCATCTTGTAAAAACCGTTAAAATCTCAAAATCGGCCATGCAAAGGTTTTTGGTGTCTTACCAGTCCTTAAAATGTTTTAGCTTTTTTTTTTGGAGGTGGTGGGGTGGTTGGGGTTGAATCAATACCTGTGAGTTCACTATTGGGTTTTATATGTTTTATCAGAACTACAAAATTTCAAAATTTCTAAAGAAAAATTGATTACAAGAAGCTAAATGTCTGTCTCTGACATGTAATTAGCCTTTGACAAACTGGGTAATGTCTAGCACCGGCCATGCAATTTTACTTGATGGTGTGAGTATGTAGATGGAAAATTTCTTATGAGAAAGGTACATATAGCTACACACAGAAGGGTTTTGGGACATAGATTTTAGCCATTGCATGTAGAAAAATTAGGTGTTTTGAAGCCATTCATTCAGGAAACTTAGTTTCTACAGTTACGCTCGCATTCAAGTTAACAAACGCCAAACGCACCAACGTTTCCCAAACACTTTCAGTGAAAGTCAAACGTTTTGCAAACGCATAGCAAACACTTTGCAAACACTTTCCAAATGCTTTACAAACACTTTGCCAAACGCTTTCAAACACTTTTCCAAACGCTTTCGAACACTTTTCCAAACGCTTTTTAACACTTTGCCGAACGCGTTTGGTGAAAGCCGAACGTTTTCAAACACTTTTCCAAAAGCTTTCAAACACTTTACACTTTGCGCCAAACGTATGTACTACACTTGATAATCTAATTCTAATGACCGGAATATATTTTAACAAGTGTCTAAAAAGCTTATCAGCACCTGAAAATCCCAACAACATGTGCATGCCTTCATTTATGGATAAGCCAAAAAGATCTACTATGTATATTTCACAATAAAGTTGAAATTATGCTTTTTCAAAAAAATCAGTTCTATCTAACAGTTTGTACATGTATCACTTACAATGCATGTGTATATATTGTAGGCTATATCATTGTTTTCTTGTTTGCGTGACAAATTGCAACTGGTTTATGCCTGTGATACAGTGGAAAACGCAACAAAAGCTACCTTCTAAGATGTACATGACACTACCCACTGAATTTGCTTCAGTGGACATAAACTAATTTCAGCCAGTCAATCTGAAATTTTTCACCAGGTGGAAAAACACATACATGCGCATGGTATTGTTTGAAGCAAGCAACATGGATATCGATGACAGAAACCAATTATTGTCTCACCTTCTATATGGCCGTGGGTTTGTAAAATCTATGCAAAAATAAATACAAAAGGAAAACACACACATGCTCATGGTATCGTTTTATGAAACATATGTTAAAGTAAATAGCTCAATTTAAGTGTTGTTTGGCTTACTAAGCCAAGCAATAGAATTAGCTCCAGTGGAGTAAGCCAGGCGATACTCCATTGGTCCTAGGAGTAATTATATATATTTTAATTGAAAATTAGGAACTGTTTGAGAGTAAATTTACAGGCAATATCATGTTCAGATCATCGATTATGATCTGATCATGATATTGCCTGTGGATTTACTCCAAAACAGTTTTTGAAAGATGAAGTATTCATGACATCTTAAATGAAGAATTAAGTCTTTAATTAATTTTAGTTGAATTAGACATTTGGGTAAACGTATTTGGATCGTGTTTTATATAAATATATACAACCTATAATGCTGGATAAGTGCACATTTATATGTAGGTACATCATATATTGCTGGACCTGTTGAAAATACGTTTGGAGATTCTTCATCATTTAAATGGAAGTGTTTGAAATGCATAGTGTTTGAATGCGTTTGTGAAAGTCTTTGAAATCTTTCAGATAATTGTTCAACGCGTTTGGAAAGTGTTTGAACGCATTTGGAGAAGTGTTCGGTAGCTTTGTGAAAGTGTTCGAACGTTTTGTAAAAGTGTTTGAGATTTTTCCCAAACGCTTTCCAAACTCATTCCAAACACTTTTCAAACACATTCCAAACGTTTTCAAACGTCTCCAAACACCAGCAAAGCGTGAAAAAAGCGTTTGGCTGTTAACTTTTAGCCAGGCCTTTGTACTTTAAAAAACCTACAAAATTGATTTGATATACATGTAGTCTTTGAGTGATCATATTAAAGGTGCTTATTCAGAGTGTCGTTTATCCCATGTAACATTGCATGTCACTTATCTCAAATGAATCATACAAAACTCCTGTAATGCTGGTAATTTCAACTCAGTTTTCACTACCATAATACTTAAGTGACCTTGCCAATGCTGTTGCACACCCAGAGTAGTTCTTACTGACCTAGTTTTTGGGAATTCTATGGATTCTTGAAGAGTCTCATGGCCCATTTATAGAGTCATATGATCTGCTGCCTTGACTGAATGTTTTTGTTCAGGTTTGTCAGGTTTTCTTATTTGGACAGAAAAAATGATCACAATGACCATACCATTTCCTCATTTACTGAACATTTATTATTATGATGCTGATTTTTTATTTTTCATTTTGGCAGATCATTTTGCAGAGTTAATAATTTACTTTGGGGAATAAGTAACAACAAAAACATTTTCTTGGTGTTAGAACTGTATTTATTTTGTGGCATCCCTTGGCTCATAATGTAATCATGTTAACAGCTGGCTTCCCAGATTGCATGTGATATTCTTTTACACGGGGGGGAATTCACATTTCTGATTGGTTAGTAGGGGATGGGACATTTTTTCCTGTCTCCTGGTGAGCAGGTATTATAATCCTGCACGTAACAGTTTAAGGTGCTGTAATTCTGATCTGCACTGATATTATGTGGAAATTTTGTTGTTTTAATGATATATTGTTTTTCAGTATAAAAGAGCAAATGACGTCTTTGACTTTGGGGGACAGGAAGAATTGTGAGCCTTCGGCGTGGACTGTCAACCCGAAGCTTTGCTTCGGGTTGAAAGTCCATCCCTCAGGTTCACAATTCTTCCTGTCCCCCGCTTCCAAGGGCATCATTTGTTTAATGGCCTGCCTTCTCCAAAGGAGGAGGAGGCATATAGCGATTACTTTGTTTTGTGCGTCTGGAGTGACAGTTTTCACGTGATAACTCGAAAAGTTTTTTGCTTAGGGCTTTCATATTTGACATGCTCTTAGTCCTGAATAAGGTCTCGAATGAGTTAGAACATGACTGACCTTGACCCAATTCCCAAAGTCACAGAACCATTTTAGTGAATTTAGTTTTCCCACCATAACTTGGAAGAAGTTTTTTACATAGGGCTTTCACATTGCACATGCTTTTAGTCCTGAATAAGGTCTCAAACAGGTTTGAAGATGGGTAACCTTGACCCAGTTCCCGAGGTGTCAGAGCCATTTTAGTGAATTTGGTTTTAACGCAATAGCTTGAAAATTTCTGACATAGGGCTTTCAAATTGCAGGTGATTACAGTCCTACATAAGGTCTCAGATGAGTTCAAAGATGGGTAACCTTGACCCATTTCCCAAAGTCACAGAGCCATTTTAGTGAATTTGGTTTTCACAGGATAACTTGAAAAAAATTTTGCATAGGGCTTTCCTATTGCATATGCTTATAGTCCTGAATAAGGTCTCAGACGAGTTCAAAGATGGGTGACTTTGACCCAATTTCCAATGTCACAGACCCATTTTTGTGACTTTGGTTTTCAAGCAATAACTGAAAAAGTTTTATGCATAGGGCTTTCATATTGCACATGCTTATAGTCCTGCATAAGGTCTGTGACGAGTTCAAAGATGGATGACCCTAGACTTAAATCCCAAGATCACAGAGCCATTTTAGTGAATTTGTTTTTGATGTGATAACTTGAAAAGTTTTTACATAGGACTTTCATATTGCACATGCTTATGGTCCTGAGTAAGGTCTCAGACGGGTTCGAAGATGGTTGACCTTGACCTATTCCCAAGGTCACAGAGCCATTTAGTGAATTTGGATTTCACACAATAACTTGAAAAGTTTTTAACATGGACTTTTCTTGTTGCTCATGGTTTTAATTCTACATAAGGTCTGAGACAAGTTCAGAGATGGATCACCTTGACCCATATCCCAAGGTCACAAAGTGGGAGAGGGGCATAGATTTAGAAATCTCTTGATTGTGTTTTAATTCCATTGTGTAAGAATGAACTGATGTTTTAGTAGCTGTACTGACTTCATAACCCCTACATTCTGGTGTTCTATATATATTATAAAAACCAAATTTTACAAAATGCAGCAATTTTGACTATAGATGGATCGAACTCTTAATCTTCAAAGACATTTTGCATGCTTTTCACCATGGTGCTTACATTAGCACTCAAAGTGGTAATTTCCAGACCATGTCAACAGCTAGCCTCTAAGATCACCATATGCCAAGGAGAACTGGGGACCTAGGCTATTTAGCTTTCTGGGAGCTGCCAGAGTTAGACCAGGCATGCTGGTACTTCTAAGAGTAGCTTTTGTATGAGCAACATGAAGGTGGGATTGTTATGATAAAAGTGTGACTATTGTCATGACTAGTACTCAGAGGATCAAAGTTTGCAGATCAGCAAAAAAGCAATGTGATTCACTCCAGGGAACAAATCAGGGTGTCCTGCACACTCCAGTACATGTATTTATGTTTTGCTCAGGGTGGCGTTGGGTGGAGATTTTATCTCTGTTCCTCATTGTGTTAGTTGGATGATGTTCATATTTGGTGTGTTGTTTAAAATGTGATGTCTTTATGAAATTAGTATGCAGATCATGTCATCCTAATTTTCAAGGCTCGAATTATTTTTTTATTATACCTTGCAATTTGATAAGCAGATTTTAACTGCTTTTGCTGTCTTGCTCGAAGCAAAAACATTTGGTTGTGACTTGTGAATATTAGGTCACTCTGGCTGAAAGATTTAAGCTTCAAAGAGGTGAGACATTGTATTCTATGGAACTGTTGTATATGTAATCTCAATACTAGTTTTAATTCAAGACCAGTTATCACAAGACTAGAAAATGTTGTTCAGTTACTGTTACATATATGAAAAGCCTTGTCCGCTGACAGGGTATTGTTGTGGTCATGTATGTTGTGCATGTATGCATCTATTCTTGCATTTTTCTATCCATTCATTGTCATGCAGATACAATAAATTTTAAAGAAAGAGAGATACAAGTATGTAACTTCTACTGTTGAAGAATCTCAGTGGGTTTGACATTCAGGGACCTTGACCTATCTTCAAGGGCGTCAGAGGCCATCATATATTTTTACCAATGTAGACACCATAACTTTTCAAGAAGTGGAGCTACCTTCATGAAACTTTTACTGTTGAAGCATTTCATTGAAGCCTTGCGTGAGCTTGACATTCACTGACCTTGACGTACTTTCAAGGTTACCAGGGTCCGCATATTTTTACCCTTGTGGATGCAATGCTGGCTAAGGTTCATCCAACTATTATATTTTTATATGTGCTCAATTGGCTTGCCCATGTTTTATGTGACTTGATATGCAGAGGCTGACTGCATTCTATGATTCCTGTGTATTCATTTGGCAGGCGTGTTGTTAAAATGTGCAGGTTAACCCATTCTTAGTCAGAGTACGACTGAGTCAATAGCTTTCCTTGGTGCAGGTTGCACACATTGTACCCAACCCATGCCAGGGAAAGCTATTGACCTACATATAGGATATGCCATCATGAATGGTTGGCATACATCTCAGCAAGAATGTTTTCAAGTAACAAGAAAATTAAATAAAAAAAATTAAGACAGATTGCAATTTACATCTGGGTGCTTTTGGGTTATTTTGATGGCAAAGGGTTAAAGTGTTATTTTATGACCCTGTCACATGCTGGTACATGTTTAATCAAGCTGCATCTTTTCTGCACATGTCTTCCATCTTTTAGCCACAACAAATAGCCTGTCATTAAATGATGAGCTGTTTATTGTGGCTGTTTGCGTGCAGCAGATGCTCTTGTGTGCAAACTTGTTGAAAACTAAGATACTTGTGTTTCAACCCAGCTTCTCTGAATTATGTAGGATTCTTTTTCAGTTGAAATAAATTTGCAAATTTAATAGTGTCCTATATCAGGGACAGATCTAGTCTTCAAAATTGGTAGCCAAATTTGGAAATATAAGCATAATCAACAGCACTTTTATAATGGCCCTTTAATAATTCATTTTAAATTATTTTGGCCTTTGACTCATATTATTAGCCAAATTCAAGAAACATTAGCATTTAGCTAATAGGGCTAATGACCATAGTTGTCTTTGCATAAGGTTTGCTTGCTTCTTTTCCATAACAAGGGATAATATGTGTATGCATTTCAATAAACTGGGATGTGGTTTATTTAGAACTCCTGAAATACTACTTGCCACTTTTCATATGGTTGTAGATTTGTCAAAATTTGTGAGAATTACAAAAATTTGTACATACAGAAATGAAGCAATTACAATATGTTTATATCTGACCATGTGTCAATGCAGATAGGTGATCCTTGTTTAATATAGGAAACACAATGGATATGTGCATTTTAGTTGCAGTTATATTTATGTGCCTTTCAGAATGGTTTTGGTGTAAGTGTGCATTGTTGATATACATATATATATATATATATATATAGATATATATATATATATATATATATATATATATATATATATATATATATATATGAGCGCCTCTTCTGGGGAGCACCATTCACCACCAACCAAATCATGTTTATTGTGCAATCACACCAAACCCACTCCAAAAGAGCAATCATCTGCAACTCTGAGCCTTTCTTTTGTTTTCTTTTCTTTAATTATTTGCTGTTACTTTCTTGAGCAATAAATAGATGAAAATAAGTAAATAAATAAATAAGGGGCAGATGTCAACAGTGGATTATTAGACCCTTTAGGGTATGAAAGGAGGATAATATGTAAGTAAAATAAGAGTTAATTCGCCAATGCCTTTGAAGCAACACCTGAATGAATCTGCAGTTGATTTGAACATGTTGAACACTAAAGACAAAGCTGACCCATGGAGAGCAACAGATATAGCTGGAGGCATGGGATAAATTACAATGAACAGTGAACACACTCTACACAGACAGAAGATACCATGATGTACAATGATGCAGCTTGATTGTTCACACTAGAGCTGGGAGGCAAATACTATGACCTAGATGCACAGGCACTCAATTTTATGTGTTAGGACCAGTGGTTACATGGGAACTCATTTTGGAATAGACTTGCTGTTAAATAGCACACATGATGCAACTTATTTGTTTGTCAAGTAGTAAGAAACATGCATTGGATGACAGTACACATACTGAGTTTTCTCATCAAGGTAGTGGTCTTTGTGGCACAAAAGTATTTAATTGAGGTATCTAGATCATAAAAGAAATTGTAATGAATATTTAGTACATAGAGTGTGCTTGGACAACCCCTATGAATGCCGTGGAAGAGGCTGTGCAAAACCCAAAACGTTTAGTGCAATTTTAAAATTGAAAAAGGAATTCAGACTTCCATTCAAAATCAGTGAAACCTGTGTATAGTACGCACCCTGTGGACCAGCAATAAGAACCCACTTTTGGTTGCTACCCAGGATTGCAACAGTTAAGATACAAAATAAGTGCCCTATATGAAAATTTATGCCAAGTGAGAAAAATTTATAGGCACACATTGTGCAATGTTTTAGCAAATTTTGGTACATAAAATCCATGAGCATTAAGGGTGCCCAATGGCCAGAGAGCACAAAGGTCACTAATAATATGGGGAAGTCAAACAGGCAGAGTGAAAAAAAGCCCACTGGTGGCAGGTGTGAAAACAGGCTTTGCCACGCCAGCATTACAACAAGTATCATTTGGACACCCAAGTCCACAGCATCACCATGGTTCAGTGACACTGATAAGTATTTCTTTTTCACAAAGACTTTCTTCGGACTGAATAATACTACAAGACCTGCCATTGACTGCAAATATGACCCATGATGTAAGCATCCCCAACTTAGTAACATGGCTAAAATAATATGGAACTTAAAGAGGGTTGTTATGCCAGGGTGTGATGGATGACCCTAAACTTGAATTCGAGTATCAGATCTAGAAAATCCCAGAGTGATCTGGCTGGGCAGTGTTGCCAACCTGGTGGAGGTTGAAATTTAGCTGGTTGTTAAAGAGTGAGCAACATAAGCAAAATGCCATGCTGTACAGGATAGAGGGCAGGATTGTGCAAACTAAGCTTCATATATTCATTTTGTGGCCATTTGAGTACGACTGGACTAAAAAACTAAAAAAAATTCTTCTGGTTTTTTCACCAATCTGGCCATGTCTCAAAGCAAACATTGCCAAAATTTCTGTGTTTCTTAAATCTGGGGTGAAAGTCACAGGACTGGGAGTAGGATTTGTGAGTTGTGAGATGCATTTTTCATGAGTATCAGTGATAATTTGTCAGGATTGACAACATTGTTTTTGTTTAGTGTCAGAAAATTACAGCAGAAAACATTTATTACTGTAGAAAATGTAGTCTGACTGTCAACAAGCCAAAAGTGAATGCTAAATTTACTGTAGGTATACAAGTTCACAAGAATATACAGTGAAACCTCATTATAATGACACTCAGATATCTGACATATTCATTATAATGACCCAAGTTTTGAATGGCAAAAGTTCATTTTTGTTGTTTGATTGATTTATATGACATATTCAGTTATCTGACACATTTCGTAGGGAGCAGATGGTGTCATTATAATGAGTTTTCACCGTAGCAGAAGATGAGGAATGATTAACATGTGTGGCATTGTTTTGCAAATGATGCCTGTATGTGCCCCCAAAGTTTGAGTTTCACAGTCAGTTAACAGTATAGTTGGGACTTGTACAAGCATTTTTACCGTCAGCACATAAAGTGCGGGAGGGTATTGTCATCCCCTGCATTGTCCGTCTCTCCATCTGTCTTCAACATTACCATGATATATCTCAAAAAATATTCTCTGTAGCTGTACCAAATTTTTGAGAGATACACCTTATAATGGACCAGGTTCCTATTGAAAACTAGCTTCCTCTTATTTTTAAACTTTTTATGAAAATTTTAAAACATTTTATTTCAAGGTCGTATGAGTGGCACACAAGGGGATGACATTACCATGATATCTTAAAAAATATTCACAGTATCTTTACCAAATGTTTGTCACAGAAGAACCTTATAATGGGCCAACTTCCTATCGAAAACCAGCTTTGCCTTATTATTTGAAAACTTTTTATGAAACTTTTAATGTATTTATTTGAAGGCCATCTCAGTGGCGCCAGCCCTGATGATGTTACCACAATATCTCAAAAAACAAATTGTCCGCAGCTTTATCAAATTTTTGTCAGAAATGCATCTTATCATGGACCAGGTTCCTATTTAAAACCGGCTTCCTCTGTATTTATTGACGTTTTATAAAGTATGTATTTCAAGGCCATCTGAATGGTGCACAAGGAGACAGTGTTATTATAATATCTGAAGAAGGATCCATCGCAGCTTTGCCAAATTTTTATCAGAGATGCACATTATAATTAACCACGTTTCTATTGAAAACCAGCTTCCTCATATTATTTTTAAACTTGTTGCGAAACTTTTTCAGTATTCATTTGAAGGCCATCTGAGAGGTGCAAAAGATTGAGGGTAATCAATTCTCTGAACAATATTTTCTATCAGTCCTATGCAGAACATATATAAACTCTCAACAAAAATAAAACTGATTTATTCATTTTTGCACATTTCAGTGTATCTTATTAATTTTTTTGAAATATTTGGTCATTCAAAATCTCAAAGTGGTCAGAAGGCTCAAACATAAATTTTATAGAATGTTCTGATATATGCTCCTGAAGCCAGTTTTCATGGTACGCTGAGCAATTTAAGTCAATACCTGACTGCTCGGTGTGTTCTCATTTTAATTTATTCAATATTGAGTAGTTTGTAAGTATAATAGGAGATATTCATATTTAACTGCGATCCTGCTCACTTCTTGTGTTGCCGGGGTAACAGACTGATGCATCCACCATGATCAGGGCAGACTTGTATTAAATACTGCATAAACATCCATAAATAATACCATTTCAACGAAAAGAGAGCCCATTTCTAATCAATTTAGGCATCCTTTATGTTTCAGATATATGTTAATACATTTTCTTAAGATAATTCTGTGTTTGAGTTGTTCATTTTGTTGAGAAAGTACTTTTGACCATGCTAAATACATGGATCTGCCCTGATGCAGGTGGCTCCGTCTTTTGCTCAATAGGTGTTAAAGTAGGACCGCATTTAGATATGAATTCATCCTATTGATATTTTTGAATGCTGTTTTGATTAGAAATTATTTGTGATATCACAACGATCGGGCTCAAAGTCGGTGCCATGAAAACTATGATGCCCCCAAAACAGGCAAAGCCACCATACATTTGATGGTCATTGTGTTGTCATGACATATTTTACACTGATACTTTAAGTGAAATGGTTTTTTTAGACAGGAAAGGAATTTAACTGTACAATCGGCCAATTTCCATTTATAGATAACATGATTGTCTCGAATGTGATAACTGGACATTTCATTTTTGCAATTGCCTATATTCATGTATAACACAAGGAAAGAAACCTTGTCTCAATACATGTACACCCTGGAGCCCCAACTAGCAGAACACCTGGATATGTCCATTACAATATTTCTTCAGTAAGCACAGCAAATCCGTACATTGTAGCAGATTACAAGAGCTTACGAGAGATGTAACAGGATTTAAAATGTGCATTACAGGCAGTCTGTAGGGTAGACTGTAACTGTCATATAAACACGGACAGGTGCCTGCCTACGGGGTGTTCTGTAATGACAGGCCACTGGCTGTGCTGGTGTCAAGAGTAATTAGCGTACACAATACACTATAACCTGGGCCTACATTCACTCTTAACACTCCCTTGTGCCACAGAAATATCTGGAGCTCCTAGCCTGGGGCAACGACCAGCCACTTTGTATGAGAGCTTCAAGAGGATGATGTTACTGAAATGTTACATGTTCTCAGGAAGTGCAGATCTTCGTCTGCAGATTGTTAACATGATTAGTGTTTCCATGTTTATGTATTACTTGATTGATACAGAAGATGACTTTTCTGTTGTTATTTTTCCCTGTTACTTGATACTGCTTTGTTATATCAATTATGAAACCTACACAGGGTCACTCATTAATGTTTTCATTTGAAGAAGAGTTGTCAACACTATTACATCTTTCCACATTGATGGATGTTTTCCCTCCTTTAGGGTCAAATATTCTCAAATTTTAGGAATTCAGTACTGTGGATCATGACAGTTTTTGTTGAAGTATTTAAATATGAATGTCTCATCAATTGCAGAAACATGTGTTTCTGCAGTTATAATGTAGCTAACTGTTGCAAATCGTGTCTTGTATGAATTTTACTCTAACACATAAGAATTCTGCAGCAAAACTGTTTCGTACTATTGCTCAGCTTGGTGCTAGGGTGGGTTTGTTTTTGAATTTGTAAGATTTGATTATTGCAAATCAGTTTATCAATAATTTCTTATGAAAAATTTATTTATATTTGGAAATGTCAGGGACTGGCAGATTTTTGGAAAACATAGTTGTTCATTACTCTACCTGATAAATAGCTTCTGGGGTTTGTTTGTTTGTTTTTGAACAGTATGCCATGTAGTTTATCTGCAGTTTAGCATCTTATACTGGTCAATTGCCTGCTACTAATTACGTGATGTATACTTTTAAATCATAATTTGATCTGTAGAAATTTAATGGTTTGCATACTTCTAAATCATACACAAAACAGTTTTGTGGAATTTAAAGCCAAAGTGGTCTTGCCTTTCAGAACCAGTGAAATAACATGGAAATGCTACAGTAGTTTCAATTATTGCCACAAGAGGGTAGCAGAGTGCAGCTTTGTCAGGGCTGGCCAGGAGTGATCGAAAGTGACAGACTCATTTGGTTGCAGTCTAATTGGTGTGAGGGCTGCTGCGGGCGCTGCCCTGGTAGCACTCTGTAGTCAACATGATTTAGCACAAGCTGCCTCTTACAGGCTGTTAAAATGTGCCCATCCCACAGAGTCTAGTCACCTGGTGCTGATCTCAGCTTTAGAAGTGTCCACCTAGCTTTTCTTGCTGGTCAGAGGGCTTTATTTCCCACTTGTGCCCCCCAGGCCCAATGGTCATCTGTGACCCAATGTGGTAAGACCTTCCAACATTTACATCTTCCCAGTTGTATGGAATCTTCCTTGTACTAAATATCTGCTTCTTCTTTCTCTCATTAAAAAAATCAATGTGGAGATATGCCTGCAGGTGTCAGCAGCAAGTACAATACCTCGGTCTCTGAAAAGTTTATGACTTAAATCTGAATGAAAGGACTCCAACAGTGTATAAGAATAGTGTACTTTTACTCTGTCACCTTTTTTTTTTTTTGATCATATTTATTGGGAGCAATTGAAACATTTAAGTAAAACCTGCCTTGAAAGACCACCTCTATGGATCACTAAATTGTAGTGTCTTTAGTATGCTGTCTTTCTGGGAAGGTATACGGAACATGAAACTTACTGAGAAAAGGATTCCCAAAGATACTCCCACATGGCAGGAGAGTCTCTCATATGGGCAGTTGTTTAACCCTTTCCCACTCAAACCGGCCAAAACCGGCTGGTGGTCAAATGTCGTCTGCTTCAGTGTTTGCAACTAATTTCAACAGTTATGAAAAACAATTTGACTGAGAAATGTACATGAGACTTATCAAGATCACATGCCCCAGGTCAACAGCTTTTCTTGGCATGGGTTGGGCACTTAGTGCCCAACCCATGGCAAGGAAACCTGTTGACTCAGTCTTTTTCAAGGGGGAAAGGGTTAAGACAGGGACCATTGGACCATCACTTTGTGTATATATGGGTGATTATTGGAGAATTTATTATCAATAGTGTGTTAAAACTGGTGTTTGAAAGAAAAGTGGTTGTCCCGGTTAATCTTCAGTGAGGATGGATCTTTGTTTGCAGCAAAAGTTGCACTTCAACCTTACAATTAAAACAAGGGGACTGTGACAGTCCTGTGCTCAGCTAACCTTACATGCACAGACTGAAGTAGTCCTGTGAACTTCAGAATGAAATCAAGGTCAGCTTTGTTTCAGACCATCATCACTGTTGTAAACATCAACATAACCCTTTACTGATTTTGGGAGAAAAGGTTGGAAAAAGAAAAACACAAAAATTCTTAAAAAAGTGAAAAATAATCGTAGTGCCACTTGTTGAACAAATTAAGGCCCAGAGGTCCCCAGATGTGTCCCTATGCAGTTTTAAAGCAATTGACATGGTAGTTTGGAGAAGAATATTTTTTAAGATTTCTCCCCCCAAAAAATGGAAAAAAACAATCATTAAAATTCCAAAAATCACTGGAGCATGACCATTTGAACAATTCAATTCAATTCATTTATTTGACCAATATAATACAGTATAGTATAATTCATAAGTATATTGTATCAGTAGGAATTAACAATCAGTCTGATAATTTATTTCTTTAAAAACATGGACGTGGTCAGGAGACTCATATTAAGATTGTTCAACAATCGCTAGCATATGAGCCATGCAAATAAAGGTTGTTTAATGATTATATATTACCATGGTGACAACATGCACATATATAGATATCTTGAAGACACAGATTTCCCTGCTGCACATTATTGATAATAATACAACAATTAAATATTTAAATAGTCATATATAAACTTTAGACATTTATGCATTGCATATATAACAGTTAGTGATATTACATATAGACTCATATTTTTGTATAAAATATTGTTTGTCAATCCCTATTGAAAAATTAACAAATTGAAAAAAGCTTACCCAAGGTACATCCCCACCAAGTTTGAAGTGAATCTGGTAAACAGTTTTGGCAAAGAAGTAAAAAATGTGACTTACCTGTGCAATTCCAGTTGACTTGCATTGTAATCAGTGGGAATGTATGCATTAACTGATAAATAACCAAATTGAAACATTTTTAGCTCAGCCGACTTGTCAGTCAGCTGAGCTTATAGTATGGTCCTTTGTCCGTCAATAAGGCAACTTTCCTTGATCTTGAAATAGGGATTGACAACAAATAGTATGTGACAAAGATTTTTGACTGACGAGAACAATTCAAATTGGACATAGTTTCATATCCTGATACCACTGGAAACATTCCAGAGAACCTAGCCTATAGTGTGGTCATTGGACAGGTTTTAATGCATTAGCAGAAACACATCACAAATAAGTGAATTTGGAAGGAGAATTGGAATATTGATGAAAAACTATGCCACAAAACCTATGACACCAAAAAGCTGTATAAAACTCTGTTGAAGTGTTTCCATAGATATGGAACAATACTGACAAAATACAACACTCATTCCAAGACATTAATGGATTATATTAATCTATAGATTTAGGTAGGGCTAACATAGAAGTGGTGGTAGGGCGATAGTTGGTATACCGTAAGGTTAACTTAAACCCACCTAGAGATTTTCTCTAGTCTGTCTACAGTCAGAAACCATCATTCATTGTTGGCTACAACAATTTCATGACATGGGTGTAGAGGTGACTATAGTCAATTACCTTTAACACTCATTTCACAATCATTGTTAGTACATAAGTGGAACATGTTAGAGACGTCTGTGCCTTGACAGTTTACATTTTTAACTTCTCCAAAACCGTCAGCCAGATTTGCATCAAACTTGGTCGGGGTGTACTGGTAGCTTGGGTGGGTCTTTACCAAGTTTGCTCAATTGGTCATACTCCAGGTTTTTTTTGTTTTTGTTTTTTTGCTGCTCTCTTTGGGGGCAAATCTTGAAAAAAATCATCTCCAAAACCGCTCACCCAATTGCTTTGATATCACACATGAACACTCCTTGGAACTTCCGGTTCTTAATTTCTTCACCAGGTGGCACTGCAACTTTTTTAGCTCAGCTGACTTGCTAGTCAGGCTGACCTTTTAGGAGGCTGAGTTGTCTGTCATCAGCCTTTATCTGTCCATCCGTTCACAATTACATTTTCAACTTCTCCTCCAAAAGCTTCTGCCAGATTTACTTCAAACTTGGTGATAATGTAACTTGGGTGGATCTGTACCAAGTGTCTTCAAATGGTCATGCCCCAGTGAATTTCAAATTTTTTAGGAATTTTTTTGTTCTTTTTGGGAGCAAATCTTAAAAATCTCCAAAACAACTTACCCAATAGTTTTGATATAACACAGTAAAACTCCTTGGGTCTCCTTGTTCTTGATTTGTTCACCTGGTGGCACTACTTTTTTATATTTTTTTATGGTTTTTATGTGTTTTGGCTATTTTTTTACTTCTTCTCCAGAACCATACCTCAAATTTAGCTGAAACTTGGTGGTCTCTACCAAGTTTGTTCAAATGGTCACCTTTGGGTGATTTTGATTTTTCTTGTATTTTTAGGAGGCAAATCTTAAATAATCTTTTTCCCTAAAACCGCTTATCTAATTGGTTTGATATCGCACTGGAGCACTCCTGGGGACTCCTAGTTCTTAATTTGTCCACCAGGTGGCACTGCATTTTTTAGCTCATCTGACTTGCAAGTCTGACGGCTTAGCTTTTTGGAGACTCATTTATCCATCTTAGAAATACTTCTAAATGCAGGGCCAGAATTTTGCAAAATTTTGCGAGAATCTATTTGGATTTTTGTCAAGAAGTTTTCTTTTTTAAAGAAAGACAAGTTTACGGAGAATTTACGAGAATGAATTCTCTGATTCTCGCCGAAATTCAGGCCCTGAAATGTCATATGCACTCAGCTGAAGCGCAACACAGGTCTATTCAGTTGCAACCTTGATTTTGTGGGACAAGCTTACGTCAGCTGAGCATGCGCTGTTCACACAGCCCTGTGGTTCTAATTTTTAGCTCTACTGACCAAAGGTCACAGCGCTTATGTGACCACTCATGTCTGTCCGTTTATAAACTTTTGCCCGTTAGCGCAATACCGTCCACAGTTTTCAAGTTAGCACAACGTAACTTTGAGGACTTATAGGGTGTATGAAATTCTAGGTCCCTCTATATATTGGTGACGCCACCTACATTATTATGTAATATAGGGGTCAAAATGTAAAAATCTTGTGAACACTCTAACATATGTAATTTTTGGCTGATCTTCACCAAATTTGGTGGGATTGTGGGGGAGTTCAAAGTCTAAGTTGCTATTGATACTATCTGCGCCACCTATAATTTGACAGAAATTATGAGCCAAAATGTGTTTTAAGATGTAAAATCCACATTTGGAAAAGTAATTGGATTAGACTTGCCACATTTATAGGATATATAGACCATTGCCAAACATAGAATGTTATATAATATCAGTGACCTTAACATATTTTTGTGAGGTCACCATGCCTGTAAAGTTGAAAAGGTGAATTTGTAATGGCTGGGTGTAGCTTGGACATCAGTGGCAAAGAGAATTGAGCCTCCAGATCAAAATTGCACTTGATTACATAATGCATAAAACTGTACTTGGTGACCTACTTTTGGGGTCACTGTGACCCAGTAATTATGGGGTTTGGTGCTTGTCCAAGTTTATTGTTTTTCGTCAATAACTCAAAAAGATATTACGTGATTTGAACAAACAGACTATATATAGAAAGCTGGATGTGGGGCACATATTGTTTTAATCCAAGTTGAAGGTAAAAGTCAAATGGCCAGTTTAAATGTAGGGGTCATCTGGTAAATGCTCTGCACCCCACTATTCTTGAGATAGGCCCATATACTATAGCGTTTGGTGATGAATCTCCAGGGCAACTGAGCATGGGCTGCTCACATAGCCTTCTTGTTTAAATTTCTGAAAATCAGAGATGCAGAATGTCATCATATTGGGAACAAAGTTGTTTCACATTTCCACAAGCTACATTTACCCTAAGTTTCACAAGAATCTAACTGACTGTTTTGGAGAAGTTGAAAAAAATCGCATTGCCACCCGGTGCACAAATTTAGGTCTGGGGGTGCCCAGAAGTGTCACTATGCAATTTTAAAGTAATTGGTTTGGCAATTCTGGAGAAGATTTTTCAAGATTTTGCCAAAAATGAACTAAAAAATCATAAAGAATCTCCAAAATCATTGGATCATGACCATTTAAACAACCCTTGCAGAGAGCAACCCATGGTACACTCCCTCCGAGTCTGAAGGGAATGTGGCTAGTGGATTTGGAGAAGTCAAAAATGTGAAATGTAAATGGATTGAGGAGACATCTCCACCCATCCTATAAGCACAGTTGAGTTGTCAGTCAGCTGCGCAAGAAAAATATCACATTCAAAATGGGATTTTTAAAGTGGAAATACTGAAAGCTCAGATGAGCAATGACAGTCTAGATGCCTGGAAGATGAAATCCTCCAGTCATTTGCAACTTTCTTTACCCACAAAGCATCAATTTCTAGACTGAGTCAAAAGCTTTCCTTGTCACACTTTTTGCCAAGGAAAGCTGTTCACCCAGACAATTTTCTTTCTTTAGAACCACCAAATTTAGACTGGGCATGCTAATGGAATTTGCATGAGAGATTTTAAGGTGAACTCATTATATTATGTCTGTGTGCCAACAGAGACATTCTGTTTTTCCTAGAGTTCTTTATTTCTTTCTTTCCTTCTTCCTCGCTACCAAATTTTGTTTGCCAGCTTTTTCGAACACTATTACATTCAGAAACTTCGGACTTAGCATGATTGTAGGTCTATCTTGAATTTGTGCCATTGTTTAAAGAGGAGAAAATATGTTGAAGATCATGCAAATTAGGGGCATTTGAAATTTTAAATCTTCGATGTCTCCAAAATTATTACAGATACAGGTAGCCAATCCAACTTCAATTCATAGGTTTGTAACACTGGACATTTTTTGTAACCTACATGTGACATCTAGTCATTTTGCCATTTGAATCACTAGTAAATTGATTTTGGTGGTAAATGCCTTATTTCAGCAGTAGACAGTGGTGGTCCTGCTGGCTACTGCCGAAGATCAATTAGGGCTCTGGGAGTTTGGCGGTGGCCAGTGGTGGTCGGCTGTAGTCAGCGATACACAGCTTTTGCCAATGGTAGGACCTTATTTTTGGCCCTCTACCACTGACCACCATAGTCTAATGCCGACCACCGCCGGGCACCGCTGGCCACTGCCCAGTTCATGTATCTACACCCTGGGATATGTAAAATATGGAATTCTGTGGAATAGGAAGGTGACAGGTACATGACAGATATATGTAGACCTATCTAGGTGTTCTTGACACTTCCAGGCAATTCTTTTATTCAAAAATACTGTTCTGGTGGAAAAGAAATTGAGACAAATACTGGCTTTGCTGTCATATTGTATTGTAGCATTTAATTAAATAAAAATTTTCAAAGCTGTAGCAGGGTGAACAAAATAGATCTTACTGTTCATATACTCTACAACTGACAGCCCATTAAAAATTTCTTCTTGTTTAACCATGGATTTAAATGATGGTGTCATGGTTTAACTAATTTTTGTCTTTGTGATAAGGACTTTATCATATATATATATTTTATGTTCGTAACGAGCGGCATTCGAACCTACAACCTTTTGCACCCGTCGCCTAGCTGAAATGGGAAACGCACATATCCACTCGACCAAATCCCCATTCTTAAAAAAGAATGGTTCAATAGAGGTAGTTATGTGCAAGTGCCATATCAACACGGTTATGCAGTATATTTACTGAGTTGGCATTTATTTCCAGAATCCAGGACTTAAATCCACCAGCATTAAGGAAATGACGAAAATATATATTTTATGTTCCAAACAAGCGGGGTATGTTAAACTACTTTGCTCCTGCCAGAATATCTGGCACCATATCAAGGCTTGCTTCACTCAAACATGTACTTCTGATATTGAATATCAGGAAAAATCATGAAACAGTCACTTGAATATCTATCCAGTAATCTTGACAACAAACTTTGCTGAACAATAAAGGAAGCCAACTGGCTCAATGAGCAAGTAGTGAGTAACTGATGGTCACATGGGAGACTCAATGTATAATGCTTAGGTATTAAGCTAGAATTGATTGGCACAGGAGTCACAAAGATTTCCTTATTCATTTTCTTCTTCCAGAGAATATTGTTATCCAATTGCCTATGCAGGAGTATTTGACACCTATCTGGCCTACAGCCCTGAAGCTGCTCTGGTTGCTACAGGTGCTTACCCTCTTAATCTGATTAACCCCCTAATCTCATAGTCACAGGGATAGCACGAGCAAGGTGTCAACTTTGAAGGGGTCAGGTGAAGGAACTGTAGCCTGTGCTTTATGCACCGTGTAGATGTTATTAACAGACAAGACTATATGTACAACCTCAAGCAGTGACCCATATGCATGTTAAATCATATACTAGCATTAATTGTGTGACAAAAGACTTGGAATAATACCATCTTCCATATATGTTGTGGCATATCACAGGTGTGAGTAGCAGCTTCAACACCATTAACAATCTCTGCATTTCACAGTCTGCATACAGATAACCTTGATAAGAGCAGCATGCTTTGACAGCTAACACAGAAATGCAGTTGTCTGTTGTTATGGACAACAGAACAGTATTTTTGAAAGAAAGAATGTGCATGGAAATGTCAAGAACACCTAGACAGGTCTACATTTATCTGTCATGTACCTTGTCACCTTCCTATTCCACAGAATTCCATATTTCACATATGCCAGGTGTAGGGACATGAACTGGGCAGTGGCCAGTGGTGCCCGGTGGTGGTGGGTGTTAGACTGTGGTGGTCAGCAGTAGAGGGCAATAAATAAGGTCCTACAGCTGGCCAATACTGTGTACCGCTGGCTACGGCTGACCATCGCTGGCCACTGCCAAGCTCCCAGAGCCCTAATTGATCTTTAGCAATGGCCAGTGGTAGCCAGCGGGACCACTGCCATGTACTGCTGGCCACCGCTGTCTACCGCCAAAAATGAGGCATTTTTTAAATCAATTTACTAGTGAATTTTCTTCTAGCCATAACTCAGTAAATTTTCATACAGTTTTGACCCTGTTGGGCTGAAATTGTAGATATTGTGACACTGCACATTTTTTGTAATTTACATGTGAACTCTAAGGTCAAGGTCATTTGGACCTTTGAAAGTTTCATCTGGCCACAGCTTGGTCAATTTTCATGCAATTTTAATCATAGTGAACTCAAATTGTAGGTATTACAAAACTGCAAATTTTTGTAATTTACATGTAACCTCTAAAGGTGAAGGTCATTTGGACCTTTGAAAGTTTCAGGTGACGATAACTTGGTCAATTTTAATCATATTGAATTTTAATTGTAGGTATTGCAACACTGCATATTTTTGTAATGTGTATGTGACCTCAAAAGGGCAAAGATCAAGGTCATTTGGATTTTGAAATTTTCATCTAGCCATATTTACAATTATTGAAGGCACACCAACAGATTTCTGTGAAGCAAATCTTCTTTTCTAGTTATTTTTGCTTGTGTAAGTGTGAAAATTGCCATGACTAGCAGTCAAAGTGTTAATTGGGTGAAAGCATGTTATATTTGGTAAAAGAATTACTCTGTACACTGCATTGTATTATAATGTATCTTATTTTTCATTACAGAAACAGAGGAGAATCCAAACCGAAGCCTGGCTGATGATGAAATCACTTCTTTGGTGGACACAATTCTGAAAACAGATGACAGGAACAATGATGGCTATGTGGATTACTATGAGTTTGTACTCTCTCAGCAGGAACGTGACCATGCAGGGAACAACCAGATTCCAGGGCAATGAGTGCTAAGGAATGAGAAATAGCTTTTATAAATGCTCTTGCCACTTGATATTAGCAAAAATTGGAAAAACTGGGATGCCCCTAAAATTGATCTCAAAAGGGGACAGCAAAACAGGAATAATTTTACCATTCCAGAATGGGACTTTTAGCAGGGAAAAAAATAAAGAAGAGGAAGATGAATAGGGCTGTTCCAAAGATGTATTCTCAATAGCCCTTAAGGGCTGAAAAAACAAATTGTGATGTTTTAAGAGTATAGTATCACAACAGATAGGGAAAGAAAGAAGCTGCAGGAAGAATGGCTGTTCCAAAAATCAGCTGATGAAGCTTAGTAGAGCATACTCCAGCCAGTTGTATACCCAGGCCCCACACAGTTGGTCATTTTGACTCATTGCATGCTGTGTTGATAAAGGCTGGGGTCAGTGGTTCTTGCATTTCCTGGTAAATCATGGTGCAATCTGACTTGCCTTGCCTGCATAGACAGACCAGCTCCCTCTGGTGTGTATTGCTGCACTTTTTAGGAGGGTTAAATTTGTATCTGTAATGTCAGAAAAAGGAACAGCTAATGTGGTGGGAAAGGTCCGTCTGCACAGGCAAGAATTGTCAGGCAAAACAAACAACTCACTTTAGACTAGTCTTGTTAGAACTTGAATGGAAGTTCTTTTTATGAGGAGGAAAAAATCAGGGGTTGGCATGCAGTGAGTTATATTGTGGTGCAGCAAAAGTTCAGTTATGGCTGCAATACAATGAAGGTGGCATGCACTGAAAATATTTTTTAAACAGCCTGAATTTATTTTTATACAGGTGTTATAAGTGTTCCGTTGGGTGTTATATGGTCTTCTTGGCTCAAGTGCATTGAAATCATTTGTAAATTGTATGAGGGAGAACAAAGTACAGATTTCAGGATTTGATAGTCAGGCAGATTTTCTCTTGTGAAGACAGGTATAAAATGTTGTTAGCCTGGGGCCTGTGGACATGAAAAAAATTTCATGTTTGCATTTCAGGATCTGACTTGAGTAGGTTGTGAACTTGCTTCAGGGATGCGACAGGCTTTTCCCCTTGGTGAAGGAAAGACTGATGTCGTATAAGCAACTTTTGGACAGGCTGTGAGTACCAACCTGCAGGTTAGGCTGCCCATAAAGTAGTTAATATGCACAAGTTCACCCCAAGCTCACAGCATTTTTTTTATTGGAGAATTTCACATCGCATCTGTTGATTTAGGTGAACAGTGTATTGTATTTTTAAGCTGTCCCACCAACAATTTTTATTTGTTGTTTATGGCATGCATACATACAGACCTTTGAAGTTCAAGTTTTACTTGCTATAAGTTGTAACTGAGGCCATAGTTAACCTAGCATGTGCCTTGGCATGAATGAAAGTGAAGGCACCTATATGTAAATATGGTTGTATTTACTTAATTTATCTATAACCTCAAAGATCAAATTTCAGTATTTGTTGAGTCTTGAATTTTAAAAAGTACCAGAGATATTACAGTAAATATACCACTGATTTAATTATGCATATAACATTTCATTCCATTATTACTGGAGGCTCATTTACGGGCAACTTGAGCTTTATGTGCTCACATGAATGTGTCAGTACGTGCTAATGGTGCTAATTAATTTCTTCTTCCTCCAAGTTGTATTTTGCCACTTAATCAAACCAATCTTTGTGGATTGATACACAAATTGAGCCTGGTTTGTTCAGAAGGCAACGTAGTGTTATATGGTGCCTTGTTTCTAACCAATAGAGGAGAGACTCGGTTGCTTCCCTCTCATGATTGCTTTACCAAGTACACATGTATCAAAGAATGTTTCTGGACCATTCCTTGAAAAGTTCTTGCTTAAGAGTTTCCAGTAAATCATTTCCAGTCCATATGTTACAAAATATTGTGAGGGAACAACAAAATTTAAAGAGGATAAGAAAGTCTTATACAAGGGTATGGGAATTATGGATTAAATAAATGTGAGAAAGTGGAACTTTAAGCCTTATGTGGTGAATGAAACTGCCTAGTCAAAGAATTAGTCCTATGAGTGAAAGATCAGACAATGTATTTGTGGATGATAAATTACGACAAAAGTGACACACTCAATGTCTCCAATCTGTAAAGTATATGTGCTATTGTGTGATTTAATGGATGATCATTATAACTAATATTTATTTCACTTGTATCATTGCACTATATATGTACTTAAATTTATGTTGAATATCAATTGTATGGAAGTATTATTTTAATTATCATTGTATCATGTACATGTACTTCAAAGTTTTAACAGGGATTGATGCTGATGGCAAGGTTCAACTGATCTGTCACATATAGATGGCAGCACAGAGATGGGTGTTTGTTGTTGACATTGCTCAATGTTTTTAGTTATATTAAAACTTAGCTTAATGTTCATATCTCATGTAAATTGCATTGCAGAGCAGTAGACTTTTTTTTAAGTCCGAACAATGTTTGCAAACTCTGAGATGATCAGATCATTCAGTTTCCCAGCATAACTATCAAAGGTTGGCCTATATCAACTATTGTATGGGTAATATTATGGACCTGTTAAAACTTAAAAGTACCTGTAAGTATACATTATCATAACCCTGGCAGGCCACATGGCACATACTTTCCTCCATGCACGTATCTGACCTTTAACCCTTAAAGTGCTAATCACAGCTATAGTCGTTTTCTCATTACTGTCAAACATATAACGGTTAAAAGATTCAAATTCCTCATGAAGAGACCTTTCATTCAAATACCAGCAAGCTTAGTGTAAAGCAAAAAGTAGTCCTAGTCAACAGCTTTCCTTGGGGCAAGGAAAGCTGTTGACTCAATCTTAAATCAGCGCTTTAAGGGTTAAAAGTGGGGCCCTATAAGCCAATCAAAGAGGACGCTTGGATTGTCATGGTGAGGTTCCATAGCATTACCATGGTTACAGAAACAGATCCACAAAAGCACAGTGTTGTCAATCATGTGTCACCATATGGGGCTGGAGCATGCAATTCCATTTCCTGACACAGGAGCATCATGTAATAATAATAAGACCATAACTGGGAATATGCATTGTTTCAGACTTTCACAAGCCATGTAGAGACTTTTTTTATCTGAACAGCATGTAGGGATATGAATCATTACAGGCAAGTTATTTTCCTGTTAGTCAGAAAAATAATACAGCAAGTAAGTGGCATGGATCCAGCAATCTCTGATTGTATTTTAATTGGTTTCCATAGATTTACATATATGTCATGCCCGAAAGGATGAGTTGTTACAATTTCAAAAGAAACTAGTTTCTGATCAGAGACTTTACACACTGAGTGAAAAAGTTGACAGGATTCAGAATTGCAAGTGTTGCTTTCGCATAATTTTTCAATCAGCAGTAATTTTAGTGTGCTAGCAGTAAAATTTTTCATCTTGTTATAGTCTTAATGAATAAACACAAAAATACCCTGATTTGCATGCACCAGTGTCTCCATTGTGACTAACACTGAGAAAAAAGAAGCCAAATATTTGTAAGACTGATTCTTAACAAAGTTGGTGCCCCCTCAGTGACAAAATCATGAGATTTTTTATTTTTATCTAGATGATCAGCACTTCTGTCATCCTGATTCTAT